>BPTQ01000004.1:285781379-286361607 GCA_019973895.1 Chrysanthemum seticuspe | reverse complement strand
ATCTTCCCATGTCTCTATAGAACGAGGGGGTTGTTTCTCAAGCCAATTCCGGGCTTGTCCCTCTAGAGAAAATGGGAACAGAAGAAGCTTGATAGCTTCGGATGGGACATTCTTGTACTTGATGGTAGATGCTATCTTGTTAAACCATCGAATGTGCGCATGAGGATCATCCCGCTCAAAACCATAGAATTGGCTTTGGGTTACGAGATTGAGCAACCCGGTTTTGAGCTCGAAAGTGTCAGCCACGATGGCTGGAACAACAATGGCATCTCCGTAACCCTCGATGGGTGCTTGGAGAAGCTCATTCATCGGTTTGTCTTCTGCCATTTCGACAGGAGGTGGTGGTGGTAGACGTTCCTCAGTCACGGCTGAAGGAGCTGAACGTCCTCTACGTCTTCGAGGAATGTTTCCAAGTTCGGAAAGTGGACTTGTAGAACTGGAAGAACGAGTGCGCATGCACTATGTATAAAAACCAATTTTCAAAACAAATGAGGCAAAACACAAGTGAACTTAACCAATAATCACAAATGAAATGGCTTCTTTAAGAAAGGTACACCAAATCACAAGTGACACAAAGGCAAGTTTTAAATCTGATGTTCGGGAACTTATTAATGGTCGCACCCCCAGTTAGGTAGTGCACTGCCTTGATTTGCGGTGGTTGATTTTTATGTATTCAATTAAGTACCACTGAAAAGACGTAGGTTAGATTTGTGAAGATGGGTTCAAAAACTTTTGGACAATATTTTTGTTATCGTCCCGTTTAACCAAATCGTATCTCTTCAAGAATCACCTTAAAAGAGAATACAAAATAGAAAACGTTCCGATTGTTTTGTTGTTTTTATATTTTTTTGGTGTTTTAACACTTTAGGAAAAGTGTTAATGACTTTTTTGATTTTCTTATAACTTTACAAAAACTTTTTACAAATGGTGGGTATGTGCAACAATGGATCTGAAAATGGCTAGACACACGCTAAAGCCTCCCCGGCAGCGGCGCCAAAATTTTGATCTGTGCCAAACCGTCAAGTCTAACAGACTTAAAACAGCTTAAGCACAAATACAATGAAGATCAGAGAATATAATGAATTCCCGGGTCGTTTAGTCCCAAGGAGACTCAATGGTGTGTAAAACTGATTCAGATGATGGGATGATCACTAAGGATAGTGATCTGTAAAGGTTATGATTAGAAATTACACTACTGATTGATTTGGAATAGAATTGGACACAGAATTGGAAAGCACAACAACCAGATCAAGAAAACGTAAACGTAAGTTTTAAAAAACTACGTATACGCACAAAATAAAAAGTGAACACTAAGAAATAAAATGCCTAAAAATATAAAAATGACATTTTTGGAATCCTAAAAATAAAAGAAAATTATTAGAAAAGGAAAATTATTTTTAACACTATTTAATTAATTATTATTAATTAAAAACTATTTTAACTACTTAATAAATAATCTAAAATAGAAGAAAATAGGAAATAAGGCTAGAAAAATAAACTTATGATTCTGAAAAATCTAAAATACTATAAAACTAATTTTAAAACTAAAAATATATTTTTCACACTTTTTATCTAATTATTATTAATTAATTATTATTTAAAATACACTTAAATACTAGAAAATAGAAAATAAACTTGGAAAAATAAAATTTTAACTTTGAAAAATCTAAAATATGATAAAACTAATTTTAAAACAGAAAAGATATTTTTTAGACTTTTTAATTATTTATTACTAATTATTTATTATTTATTAACTATTTATAATTATAAAAAAATACTAAAAAGATAAAGAAAAATCTGAAACTTTTTCTAAAAATCCTAAATGATAACAGAAACCTAAGAAAACTATAGAAACAAGATTTGCTTATTAAAAAGTTGAAAAGAAAAATCAAAAAGCTAAAAAATCTTAAATAAACGCTATCACTATTTTTATATTGATGTTTTTGTGATTTTTCTTTTTGAAAACTACTTAAATACTAATAATATGAAACTTTAATAAAGACAAAAAATTTTACAAAGCTCAAATAAGCAAATTTGGAGAGCTTATGACCAAACAGTTGGCTAAAATAGCTTATTTGAGTGAATAAGCTCAAATAAGCTTGAACACAGAAACAAAAGCTTAAAACAGATGTAAATAAGCTAGAGGGACAGAAATGAAGCAAAAAGATTCCAAGAAGCACACTGATTAAGCTAACACAAACAAATAAGCACTTTGCTTAACACAGAAAATGGGACAAGTTTCAAGCCCTTAGCAGCCCTACCAAACGAGTTCCAAAGTGAAAAATAAAACTTGATATCCCAAGAGGACCTGGTTGGCTTTCCAAAGAAGCAAGAATTACAAGATTTGGACAGGTAATAAGCTCAATGCAAGCTTTTCAAGATGGGACCAAGTACTGTGCACAGGGCACTTGTGCAGATGGGGTGCCTCAAATAAGCAGAGAAATAAGCACTTAAACAGCTGAGAAAACAAGAACTATCATTTTTCTATTTTTCTACACCAACCAAACTTTAAATCCCCAAGAGCTCATAAGCTGAATCCCTTTAATAAACCCACAATGAAATTCCAAGTTTTATTCAAAAACGACCTTTTGAAAATTTTGACTTTTTGAGAAAAACTAAAAGTTGACCAAAGTGAGTTTTAATCTGATCTAGAGCATTGATGATGTTATGTTAAGGTGTTTTAAGACTGAATGTAGCAAGATTACCCACTTTTGAACACCAAATCAAGGTTTGATATTCTAAAATCCCAACAGTGGGCTGCACCAATTATGACCAAAGTGATTTTTGACTTTTTCACTTATAAAAACTTGATTTCTTGACTTGGCTTAGTGACTTAGACCTGTTTAGACAGTTTTCCAACAAAACTAAGAACCAAAGACTCTTTTAACACCTTAAACCAAACACACCTTAAGGATGACTGTTAAGAACTTTTACAAAGCAAATCACAATTTTAAACCTCAAATTTGATTCTAGACCTTGTATAATCTATTTATATAACTAATGGAACATTAAACAACACCTTATTACAACAATAACTAAGAAATGACTAAGAATCCGTTTTCACTGTTATAACTAGGATTTTATAAGCTTAAACTTTTGAAAGAACAACCACTAGATTTCAATGATTAAAAACACTTAACTATGGCTAATTAACACAAAGCTACAGAAATTAGAACTATAGAACACTTGCAACACTAAAAAGCCAAATTAGACAAAAAGCTTACAAATGGTTTTGAGGCACAAACTGAGAACTAGGCAATGAGAACCAATCCTAAATGCTCTCCACAGAGCTCTAAACCAAGGCCATCCAAAATACACCCTGCTCCAGCTTTCTTGTACCTTTCACCATGAATTTTTTATTTTTCAAGTATTTTCTTGGTATTTTTGTGATTTTTCTGTTTTTGAAGCTAAACTGAATTTTAAGATTTCTAATAGCTTATAAAAGCTATATGGGAGCTTATGTGACCTATATCAATCCATACAAACTACTGAAAACAACATTGGAAACTTATGAGAATTTGCATAAACTTGAAAATTTGCTTAAACTGAAATGTAACTTGATACTTGAATTAAAGGTTCACAAAAGCTTTATGATAACATAACAATTTGAAATACAAAGTTTTAAACTTAAAACATAAACTGAAATTGATAATTACACTAAAATGACATGAAAAGTAAAAATTACACTAGATATTTTTTTTACAATGCATCTTCATCCCACTTTATAGACTTTAAGCAATCCCACATGTCTTCTGAGACTTTCCCACCAAACTAGAGCCATTGGATTGGCTAGAATCATCAGAACCGTCCACATCACTTTTTGGCGCCAAAATTTCTTCAAGCAGGTTTTTATCATTTAATGAATTAGGTTGAAGTAATTAAGGGATTTGGAATGTAGGGGAGTTGGAGGGGACATGGAATGGGTGTGGGTTGAAAATGGAGTGAAACCAGGACTGGTTTTGAGGTTTCTGTGTTGGGAGAGATACTGCTACAGTAACTCTGGTATTAAGGGCGCGTTTTTTTTTTCTTTTGACTTTGGTTGACCGTAGAGTATAACACATGGGGGGTCAAATGGGGTTTGTGGCAGGGGGTCAAGACCAAAGGGTCAAGAGCAGATGGGCTAAGGGCTTGTGTTTGGGTTGGATATTGGGCCTAGATAGTTATAAATGTCCGTTTGGTATAAGTAATAAACAAGGACCATTTTTGCAATTTTGCCAAACATGAGGGACTGAAAGTGAACGTTTCCAAACTTCTCACAAGGACCAATTTTGACAAACATTGATAAAACAAGAACCCTTTTTGCATTAAATCCATTTTTTTTAAGGTCCAAGGACTATTTTTGCAATTTTTCAAAGTTTAGGGACTTTTCTTGCCAATTGACCAAAGAATCATTCAAGGATCATTTTAAACAACTTGGAATACTTCAGGGACCTTGAATGATAAATTTCCACATTTTTGAATTTCCAGGGACTAGATTTGACAACTTTTAAAACTTGGGGGACTAAAACTGCCAATTTTGCAAACTTGATACATTTTTCATCTGATTTTGATATTTTTGCAATTAAAACACATAAAACACTGATTTGTGATAATTTGATCATTTTGATGTGTTTTTGAGCGTTTTCAGATGATTTTGCAGTCTAGATTATGTAAAAACGATGAGTATTTGGAAACTCATCAAGAAAGAATCTATCTTTGACTTCAATGCTGATTGCATGAAAGCTTTCGAAACGTTAAAATCTCAACTAACTAGTGCTCCGATCATGGTTTCACCTAATTGGTCACTACCTTTCGAACTTATGTGCGACGCAAGCGACTTTGCTGTTGGAGCCGTCTTAGGCCAACGTGAAGGAAAACACTTTCGGCCTATATATTTTGCTAGCAAGACACTGAATAGTGCTCAGCAAAATTATACCGTCACCGAAAAGGAATTACTGGCCGTCGTTTTCGCGTTCGACAAATTCTGATCCAACCTTGTGCTCTCAAAAACAGTCGTTTTCACCAATCATTTAGCGCTCAAGTATCTGTTCACCAAGCAAGATGCTAAACCACGTCTTATTTGATGGATTTTGCTACTCCAAGAATTTGACATCGAAATCAAAGATAAGAAGGGAGCAGAAAATCTTGCTGCCGATCACTTATCTCGTCTTGAAAACCCTGATCTTGAGGAGTTAAAAGAAGAAAAAATCGATGATTATTTCCCCGATGAAACTCTCATGACCATCGATGGGACTGACGATCCTTGGTTCGCTGACTTTGAAAATTATCTCGTTGGAGAAATTCTTAGAAAAGGTCTAACTCATGCTCAAAGAAGCAAATTCTTTTCGGAACTTAAATACTATTTTTGGGAAGAGCCATATCTTTTCAAAATGTGTCCTGACGGAATGATCCGAAGATGTGTTTCTGGTTCCGAAACCCGTAAGATTCTTGACGAATGTCATCATGGCCCAACTGGGGGACATTATGGACCCTCCACCACAGCTAAAAAGGTTTTTGATGCTGGATTCTATTGGCCAACAATATTCAAAGAAGCACATACACTTGTTCAAAATTATGACGCTTGCCAACGAACCACCAATCTTTCACGAAGAGATGAAATGCTACTGACAAACATCCAAGTGTGTGAAATATTTGATATTTGGGGAATAGATTTCATGGGACCTTTCCCTAAATCCCACAAATTCGAATACATTCTCGTTGCTATAGATTATGTGTCCAAATGGGCAGAAGCTGAAGCTTTACCAACGAACGATGCTCGTGTCGTCGTTAATTTCCTCAAAAAGCTTTTCGCTCATTATGGAATTCCCAAGGCCTTGATAAGCGATCGAGGAACTCATTTCTGTAACCAACAAATGGAGAAAACCATGAAAAGATATGGAGTTCATCACCGATTCGCAATTGCCTATCATCCACAAACCAGTGGTCAAGTTGAAAATACCAACAGAGCTCTCAAAAGAATACTAGAGAAAACAGTGAAGGACAATCCTTCAGTGTGGGCAAAGAAACTTAACGATGCTCTGTGGGCATTTCGTACAGCTTATAAAACTCCAATTGGCACAACTCCTTACAGACTCTTGTATGGAAAGACTTGTCATTTACCGTTCGAAGTTGAACATCGTACTTATTGGGCTCTCAGAAACTGTAACACCGATCTCAAAATAGCTAGAGAAAAGAGATTCCTGCAATTGCACGAACTCGATGAATTAAGACTCTAAGCTTATGAAAATTCCAAACTGTATAAAGCTAGAACAAAAGCTTATCACGACAAAAAGCTACGAGTTCGAAAAGAATTCAAAGCCGGAGATAAAGTTCTGCTTTTCAACATGAAATTCAAATTCAGAGCTCCTAAATTACAACCAAAATGGTTTGGACCATATGTTGTTAAACATGGATATCCATCCGGGTATGTCGAACTCTTTGACAAACAGGGTGGAAGTTTCATTGTTAATGGGTACCGAATCAAGTTATATTATGACAAGGAGCAAATGAATGAAGTTTCAGTTGCGACAGTTATCCCTGAAAATGAGTACGAAACAATCACCTTTGTAGCACCATTTCCAGGAAGAATCCCACAAATTGTTCCTTGGAAACCATCTGCTGAATTCGTCTGGGACGATATTGAAGCTACTGGTGAAGAATTCATGTATATCCCCGAACTTTTTAAAATGTTCAAGGCTGCTCTTGTGGCCAAGTGAATTCGGGAAGATTCGAGTCAGGCTGATGACTCGGTAATAAAACAAGCGCTTCTCGGGAGGCAACCCGTGTGTTTCAGATTTGATTTTCGGTGGTCACTCCCCAAAGTTTAAACCTTTGGTTGAACTTAAGTGTGGGGGGTGCCACCTTTTAATAAAACCTTTTGCTTGTTTATAAGATTTTGTGCAGGTAATGATTTCTCCAGTGGACACTAGGAATGAAGAAAATAATTTTAAGCTGACAAACTCATTGACATATCTGGTTTCATCTCTATTTTCCCTATTTCTATACTTTAAAGTTCGTTTTTCACATTGAGGACAATGTCTAACTTAAGTGTGGGGGGGGGGTGAATAGGAAAAATTAAAGTTTTTATGCTTAAATTTTAAATTTTGTTTGCCCTTATGATCTAGTTGTTTTCACGCATATAGGATAATATATTAGAATAACTGGATCAAACCACTGGTAAAAACTGGTAATATTTGAAACTTCGAGATATGTTCTGATTACTATTGCAATCCATTCTAGGATCGATAAACATTTGCTAGCACATATTATAACCCTTTTCCACTAAAATTGTGAGGATTTGAAGCATGTTCTATATATAGCATACATCTTTTATGCTTGGATCTTTTGCTATGAGTGTGTCGGTGACTTTATTTATTCTAGAACTTGTACTTTTAAATCATTACCAGACCGCAGTGAGATCGCATTCGTGCGATATAAGTGAATTCGTGTGATAAAGAGGCACCTTAGGATTTAACCCAAATGGCCTTCCATTTTACATCTAATGATATATTAGCTAGCCACATCGGTTAGTTAACCACCCACATGTACCCATTTGTAGTGCTCATTTTTAGCACTAGATACCCCTAGTTACACCCTCTGAGCCATCCTTTTCATTTTTTGCTTCACCCAGAAAATACAAAAATATTTTACACTTTAAACCTGAGCCTAACCCGTATCAATGTCTAAACGGTTGGTTGCTAGTCACCTGGAAAGTGAAGATTGTTCAAATGATTACGAGTACCACATCTTGTGAGATTGATTGAGCCATACCATGAGTTCATGTAAAAAAAAAAAAAAAAAAAAAAAAAAAGTGTTGAAAGTATGAAAATAATAGCCAACGTGCTATGATCAAAGAACAATTGTCATGGAAAAGTAAAAAGCTGTGGAAAGCAGAAAAGAAGAAATTGAAGCTATAATCATTTATTGGTTCGTGGATTGATTGGTAGCTAGCAACACGGGTATTAGACTTGATTTTATTTCTATTTTAATACCAATTTCATAAACATTCCCATGCCTTATCCATACCCATAACCCGAAGCTATATCATTATAACCCGAATAAAAGTCCTCTTTAAATGTTTTTACTTGGTGCTCACGCCACGTCGGTGGAGTTTTGTTTCTTGTACAAGCTTATCGTAATAATCTAATCATAACTGAGCAATGAGTGTGATTTATCTTGTTACTCCACTAAAATGAGTGATTGAGTGAATTATATTTCATTTTTTTTTCGTGAGGTGTTTTGAAATGTTAATCATGCAAGAAAATCATTGGATATTGTCAAACATCTTAATGTTTCACCTTTATAAAGCATAATTGATGAATCTTCTCTCGTATTTGTACTTGGTTGATTTGCATCACATTCTTCATAATCACGATCTTGTACCAGTGGATGTTTTTCCTAGATTTGCTTGAGGGCAAGCAAAGTTTAAGTGTGGGGGAATTTGATAACGCTCAGATTGTGCATGTTTCTAGTAGCGTTATGTGTGCTTTTATATATGTTATTTGGTTATATTTGCGTGATTTCAGTGCTTTATTACATCAAAAGATGTTTGTCTAGTGTTTATAACCAAGTGCAGGGAAACGGAAGGAAAAGTAAAGAAATGTTCAGCAAATAGAAGATTCCCATTTCAGTGAAGAAGATCAAGCACAAATCAGTATCTCAAGTACCTTTGAAGACCATAGTGATTGAAGAACCAAGTTCTACAAGATAATGGAAGTAAAGACCAAGTTTCCGTAACTCAGGAAATCCAACCGGATCGGTTGGAAAATGACCAAAAATGCCAAAATGCCATCACCAACCGTTCGGTCGCCACCCGCAACCGGAACGATTGGCTCTTTTGTAGAAGACCAACCGGAACGGTTGGCTTTTTTTAGAAGACCAACCGGATCGGTTGGTCGTGTAACCGATCCGGTTGGAGAAGCTGCATCTGCCAAATCTTCATCACTAAGTTTCCTCTTTGCATCCAAACGATTCTAGGTCCTTCTCTTGGTGTATTCTAGTCCCTTCCTCACTCCTTGGAGGCCAAGTTCAACAATTAATACCCTAGGCTTTGGAAATAGTATAAATAGAGGCCATTTGTGAGCATATGAGACACAAACTTGAATACAAATCTCTCTCCTCATCAAACAAAGCTCTTAAGCTCTCAAATTCGTCCTTAGAAGTCCAGGAAAGTTTGGAGTTCCAGAAGTTCCACATTTGGAGGCCAAATCACCAAGAAGTCTACCCCAATACTTTGAGAATCATTACTTCACCATTTGTAATCTTATTCCAAGCATTGTAAGACTTTTAATCATGTTTTCTAATGTTTAAAGTTCTGAGTTCATGTTTATGTTTGCTATGAGTGGCTAGTTTCTTTTTACACTTGCTTAAATTATGTTGATTGTCATATGATTAGTTAGTGATTGTGTTAACATGTTTTAATTCAATTTCAAGTTGATTCTAAGATCCAATTGTGCTAAAGTTTCATAGTGACATTTGTTAATCAAGTTTGACTAGTTGATAGTAATCGTAGAGGTCGAAAGAACTTATTGTTATTCAACTAGTCATAATCATTTTGTCTATGGATGATTGTTTTTACCCATTATTCTTGATTATACAAAGGAACTAAGGTGTGGTTGTAATAAAAACTCTTTTTGATTATCAAATTGGATTGGATGGAAACATCTAAAAGGTCATAAGATTAGTTGTTGAGAATCAATTGTAGCCTTTTGTCTATGACCGGTTACCTTTTGTATTGACCATTTCTTAAGCAATTTGATGAAACAAGTGGATGTTTTTGTGTTTAAGTTTATGTATGTAGACTTATGAAACTTGAATTGATCTTGAATTGATTGGTTAAACGTAATGCTTGTTTTTATGAACTAAAATCTTGACGAAGGTTTAACTTGTAAGGACAATAGATTAGTGCACCAACTAATTATCATAACCAACATGTTAAGAGGTTAACACAATCACATTAATCTATGATATGAAACTAGTTTAAGCAAGTGTAGTTTTTAATCATCTGAATTTCATTGTATCTATTTGCTTTGTTATATGTTTTGGATAGACTCTGTTGATTCAAACTTGTGCTTAGATTCACTCAAATCCCTGCGAACGATCCCGACTTACCTTCACAATCTTGCTATAACGGACGAGTATACTTGCTCGTATGTGTTATTGGTAATATTGGTAATTCACCTTTTAATATTTTTAAACTTGTACACACGTAGCACATCATATAAAAACGGATGAAAACGTATATAAGTGTATAAACCGGACGAAAACGTATAACAACGGGTGATAACAGACGAACACGTACAAAACTGACAAAAACGGATGTAAGCGGTTAAAACGGACGAAAACGTATAAAAACGGACAAAAACGTATAAAAACGTATGATTCTGATTGTAGATTAAGCAGTTTTAATTAAGTATCCCATAAGATAAAAGAATCACTTGATGACGAATGATAATCAACCATCCAGAGTCGTAATCCACGGCGAGATATGAATTGAGATTTACGTTTTTGTCTTTTGTTTGATGCTTGATTGTCATATATTTTTGGTTTAGGATTTTTTAGAAAAGATTTAAAAATTATTTTAGCAAATAGAAATTATTTTAACTAATTAAGATTAAGCTACAACTACTGACAAATAAAGATTAAGCTAAAAATATGATAATAAAAGCTATGCTTGTCAAGTGAGGTGAAAAGGTAATTAAGTCTGAATAATCTATTAAAAGTGCTTAAATGTGTTAGAAAAAGTGGTGCGGGTATTGGGTATGAACGCACGTAAGTAAAAATGCTTAAAACGCAAGTTATTTGAAAATAATGAATTTGAATAAAAATGGCCATATAATTAGTTATAAGTAGACTAAAAATTAGTCTAGTGATACAAAATGTTTAATTGTGGTTTTCATTACGCATGGGATAACCTAACGGTTATACGTAAAGTTTAAAATTTAACGCGATTAAAGTAATACTCAAAACTTGCATAGTTTCCGTAAAATGAAAAATTAAAAGTTTAACATATAAAATATGTTTGTAAGGAAATCGAAATGCATAAATCATGTAGACTATACGTATTCTAAGGTAGGTTCAAGTTTAATTTACATTTAACGACGTACGCGAGTAAACCAATTTGGTTACCTTTAAAGGTTAATATTTGCAAAATTAAAGTGAATAGTAAAAGTAACTGGTTAAATAATAACCCAAAAAGTACGGGTTGTTACTCTTACAATTTAATAATATTTTTTTGAATATTGTAATTTAGTATGTATTTTGAAACTCTACTAATTTCATAATATCTTTACATTGAAAATGAGAGTACATTTTGTGTTATATCGGTTTGTATAATAAACTTAATAAATTGTATTTTTCATTTAGGGGTTGTTTTAATAATGTAATTAACGGACGTTGACTAGTCAATTTTTTCAAATGCTTTATTACTGTTTTCACTCCCTTTGTTCCAAAATTATTGTCATACTTTTTACAAAATTATTTTGCCTCCCGACAAAAAGTACGTAATTTAAGAAAAAATATAATTATTACTGTTTTCACTCTGACACTTTTTACAAAATAATACTTTTATTGTTAACTAATTAATTAAGTAATATAAATTTGTAACCAAAAATAATAACTTCCATAACCCTTAATTTTTTAGGACGGTGCGGAGGGGGTTGTATAAATATAGATCCATACATTGGTCGAATCGTCTTAAAAACAGATCCTCAAAATCCTACACCATGTCAGGCGGCACTTCTTTCCTGGTAAATCAAATTACATCTTCGTAATTCTTTTTTATGTTATAACTTAGGGTTAGGTTAAGCTGATTTTTTTTTTTTTTTTTTTTTTTTTTTTTGCTTCATGATTAATCATTGTGAGTGTGACTCGTATGTGTTATTGATATATGTTAAGTTAAGTACTAATTATTAAACTAAAGCATAAGCAGAAAAAAATAAGCAATCTCAAACATCACTTAAGAAGCTAGAGATAATCATTTTCTTATACATGCTTTGCTAGACGCTGCATTCTGATTATGTGCATTTTGCAAACACAATAATAAGATAAAATTCTTCAAGACACAATCCCAAATTTGCTAGTAAAGTGAAACACCATATAACAAAAAATTATGCTGTGGAAACAAGTTAAGAAGCTTTTATTTTGTGATGATCATAATGAGATAACACGGGACGCATATTTTACTAGTCAAGTATTTTAAGCCAAAAATTGTAATCCCTCATCACTTCGTATCGAAAACCTCAGTAGCTTTGTGTTATATTATACTTGTAATTTTCTTGGTTTTTGATAAAATTTGTTCTTGTGTTTAGGTGGACATGAAAAAAGTCAAATTGGATGTCATGAAACCATGGATAGCTCAGAGGGTGACTGAACTTCATAAACTTGAAGAGCAAGTTATTATTGAAGCTATTTGGGGCCTTCTAGATGGCAAGGTAAAACCTGCTAGTCTGCTACTATTTATACATTATGATACAAACTTAATTTGAACTATAATGATGCCAGTATAGAGTAGAAGTGTGCGCTATCCAGTAGTATATGTTATTAGTAAGGAATTACTTAGACTGACAAACAGGCTCTTCAAATAGTATCCATCAAATGTTGCTAAAATACATTCGTTTGCAAGAGGACCATTCATTTGAAGAAGGACGTCATTAAATAGTTTTGGATTTACATTAACCGCTCTTATTTGTGGATAGAGGGTACCCACGCGTTGCGGCGACGGGTACCCTGCAATTAGTAATCTTTACAAGAAATGTTTTTGGTTTATTTATAATCTTGTTACTCTAAAAAAATTATAACCATGCAAGAATTTGATCATCTTTAATTTTGCTAATTTCCTATTTTTGAGTCAAGATATTTAGTATATAATATTTGTTTATTTCTTTTAAATACGATATATCCGATAGAATTTTATTATTGTTTGTAGCTAGACTTGTATGCTTCTGTGCAACCAAAACATATATGGTGACACCTTTTGTGACATATATGGTGACACCTTTTAATGACATAGTTAGTAGTTACAAAATTTGAAATGCATATAGTTAGTAATGACATCGTCTGTACCCGGGTCTGGTGGAACCATAAGAATCGAATAGCTTATTGCCAATATTTTAATGCAGGTTGTTGATAGGGAAACCATTCAACGGTCAATTGGTCTGTTTTTGTGGGATAAAACTGGGACGTTTACGCAGGAGCTTTGGACACATCTTGTCAGTGCTCAGGAGAATGCCAGTGGTATCCCTCAACAATTCTTAGATGCTGAGGAAGGAACTAGGAAGAAGCAGGTATATCTTTTGTTCTTTTTTGGTTAAAGTTGTGCTTAATTTTTGTATGGCATCTTTTATCTTACTATATCTTTACGAATTCAGGAGGATACGGACCAAATTACCAGAGAATTGGAGGATACAGAAGTGACTGATGAGAAGAATGGCTCAAAAGAAACTGCTAGGTGAGTCTAAATTGTCTTAGTCTTTCACATTTATATTATATTTCTTGTGCAAGGCACACGCTCAAGGTCAATTAGTACGTCAATTACTAATTACAGAAGTCCTTCAAGATGCAGAATTCTCTAGATGTTAAACCATGAATATTATGCTACTTTAAATCATGTCTTCTCAATTATGCTTTTAAATTAAATTAGTAAACTAAACTTTGTTTTTTGTATTCCTTATTATGCTTCCCGTTATGTTGCTTAACCCATTGTTCTCATCTCAGGTCTGATGCTCCTCTAAGGTACCAATTCCCGTCCCCTGAACCATCACTTTCACCTCCACGCGTTAAACCAACATTTTGCTCTCCCGGAGATTTCATTAAACCCCTTCAGCGTAGAACTTCTAGTAGACGAAGGTCACCGTCCCCTGAACCATCACTTTCACCTCCACGCGTTAAACGAACATTTCGCTCTCCCGGAGATTTCATTATACCCTTTACACGAAGTAGATCGCCGTCCCCTCAGCGTAGAACTTCTAGTAGACGAAGGTCACCGTCCCCTGAACCATCACTTTCACCTCCACACGTTAAACGAACATTTCGCTCTCCCGGAGATTTCATTATACCCTCTACACGAAGTAGATCGCCGTCCCCTCAGCGTAGAACTTCTAGTAGACGAAGGTCACCGTCCCCTGAACCATCACTTTCACCTCCACGCGTTAAACGAACATTTCGCTCTCCCGGAGATTTCATTATACCCTTTACACAAAGTAGATCACCGTCCCCTCAGCGTAGAACTTCTAGTAGACGAAGGTCACCGTCCCCTGAACCATCACTTTCACCTCCACGCGTTAAACGAACATTTCGCTCTCCCGGAGATTTCATTATACCCTTTACACGAAGTAGATCGCCGTCCCCTCAGCGTAGAACTTCTAGTAGACGAAGGTCACCGTCCCCTGAACCATCACTTTCACCTCCACGCATTAAACGAACATTTCACTCTCCCGGAGATTTCATTATACCCTTTACACGAAGTAGATCGCCGCGTAGAACTTCTAGTAGACGAAGGTCACCGTCCCCTGACAGTAGTAGCGGGTCCCTTGAGCGTAGATCTTCTAAAAGACGAAGGTAGTCGAAAAGCTAAAACTGAAAGCAGGCAGGGATGTTTCTCCATCTTCAGATCTTAACAAGAGTCACAATAGTCGTAAAGAGGCATTGACTGATCCGAAAAAACTGGAAATTGCTTTTTCTTTTTTCTTTTTTTTTTCTTTTTTTTTTAATAAATACATGCAACTCTAAAAGCCGTATATGCCATATCACTAGAAACCATATTTTCTATGTACCTATAGTAGTTATCTTTTTTGCACTTCCCTAAGGGTTGATCAAATAAGGTGTGGATAAACTTTATTTGAAGAAACATATGTTGGTGACTTTTTTTAGAATGCAAGACTGCTGTCCGAAATTGTGCCAAGTTAATTATATAAACACATTTTTTTTAACCCAACCACTTTTATGCTTTCACATTCAAACCCAATAAGTTCCATTTTTTGCTTTGGCGTTGCAATAATAAGCTACATTTGCACATACTTGTACTTTGTAAATAACTAAATACTAAATAGAGTAGGATAGTGATGGTTGTTTTTTCTTAACAGTTTGATGTCTCAAATATTCACCGAATGTGCTTTTTCACAATGTTACGTGGATATTTAGATGTATATTCTAAATTCTTTCACATTATTCAGTGGGCGTGTTTTCTACATAAAATCTTAAAAAGAATATCTAATCATGGTGGATTGGCCAGATTCTTTGCCTCAAATAGTTGAAATAGGCCATGGACACCCTTATTAAGTAACTTAACTGGTGATCAAAGACTTGAACAGTTGCATGGTAGGAACATATCTACAGTTACGCTATTAGTTGAGGCTCTTTCACCATATGGATTTTTTCAACCTCTCATGAATCTCAAGAACCGAAGCTATAGGTAACCTGACATCGTAGTCAACATCTTGTGGCACATTATCATCAACTTTCCGAAAAGTGATAGTGATTCATTTTTGTTGTTAAATTAGGTTACGTGTTTAGATTTTCGTAATTTTACATTGAAAGCTACGTATATGCCATATCACTAGAAACCATATTTTCTATGTACCTATAGTAGTTATCCTTTTTGCACTTCCCTCAGGGTTGATTACATTGTGTGCATAGTTGATCAAATAAGGTGTGGAAAAACTTTATTTGAAGAAAAACATGTTGGTTTGCTACTATAAATCCCTTATGTATTATTTTGTGGATGGTAGGGCAAAAGTGTATAAAAAAATCGATAAAAAAAAGAAAAGAAAAAAAAAAGAGAAAAACATATGGACTATCATCCCGCCTTTGTGTTTTTGTTTAAGTCAAGAAAGAGTAAAGAAAACCACAAAAAGAGTTAGAGTTAGTGAGTCGAGTCTTGGTTTAGCAACGCCACCTTGTACATGTGAGTGACTTAGATGATTGACTTGCGACCAGTATAATCCCTATATCCACAAAATCGTGTTTTCCTTACCCTTACATCTAAGGGTAAAATCTGCAAATACTTAATGTACTCACAATTCTAACTCATTATACATAATCAACTAACAAAATTACTATTATGCTCTAAAAAATCTTACACGTTAGTCCCTTTGGTTAAATAATCTTGCAGCATCTATCCTTTTGTCCAATGGCCGTTTGTTTTTAGGGCTATTGATTCGTGTAAAAACCAATTATCAATTATAGTATAATATCTCCGTTTTTGCACGTTTTCATCTGTTTTTATACGTTTTCGTTCACTTTTGAACGTTTTCGTCCGTTTTTGGAACGTATTCATCCGTTTTCACACGTTTTCGTTCGTTCTTGCACGTTTTCATCCGTTTTTGCACGTTTTTGTCCGTTTAAAAACGTGTAAAAAAGGACGAAAACGTGCAAAAAAGAACAAATATGTGTAAAAACGAACCCGAAAAAGTTTAAAAACGGATGAAACCGTGTAAAAATGGACGAAACCATGTAAAAACAGATGAAAACATGTAAAGGTGAATGAAAACGTGCAAAAACGAATGAAATAGTGTAAAAACGGACGAAAACATGCAAAAATGAACAAAAACCTGTAAAAACAAGCGAAACATGCAAAAACGTGTAAAAACGGATGAAAAAGTGCAAAAATGAATGAAAACGTGTGAAAACGGATGAATACGTGCAAAAACGAACGAAAACGTGTAAAAACGTAGCTAAAACAAACGGCCATTAGACAAAAGGATATACGCTGCAAAAAGATAACCTTAAAAATAAACGACCGTTGGACAAAAGGATAGACGCTGGAAGATTATTTAACCAAAGGGACTAAAGTGTAAGATTTTTAGAGCATAATAGTAATTTTGTTAGTTGTTTATGTATAATGAGTTAGAATTGTGAGTACATCAAGTATTTGTAGATTTTACCCTACATCTAACATTACAACCCTTTAAGAGTCCTCTTTGATAGTTATTCCTAGGTGCTTACGCCAAAGCGGTGGAGGTTTAATCTGTTATCAAGCCTATGGTAATCTATATGCTATGACAGGTAGAGAGTGTTTTATTTTCCCATTTCCATACATGTTATATAACCTATACACCCGAGAGATGTGAGAATCCAAACATTTTATGTGAGGTGCTAGTATATAATTTTCATGCTTGTTATGAATATTGTGGAATGATTTATGTTGTAATTACTTTTAAACCAATGCTAAATGCCCCCTAACTTGTAAATTGGTAAGGATAAAAGTGTATTTGCTTGAGGACAAGCAAATCCCAAGTGTAGAGATATTTGATGAGGTTGAAAAACATGCATTTTTAAGTCGTCATTTAACCTCTAAACTTGTACATATTTGATCAATTATTACCCTAAATCGTTTCTTTTCAAGTTTTAGGTACTTTGCAAGCGAATGTCGAAAAAGAACGAGTTTTCGGCTTATTTGGACAAAGAAACGAAGAAAACGACCAAGTCACGAAAACGTCAGGAAAAGAAGGCCTGATGGCGTCACAATCCCAACGTGACGCTGTCACTTGCACTTCGACATGATGATTCAGTTATACATTTTACAAGTGACGGTTCAGCCAATGGTGACGATCTAGAGCTGACAGCGTCACTACCAGAGAAACAGTGCGTGACGGCGTCACAGTCTATAAGGTGACACCGTCACAAAGGTGGCATAGCTAAGGACGAAACCCTAATGACGACGGGCTGACTGTGTCACACTCATAAAGTGACGTTGTCACGTATGTAAATCTATATATATTTTTCTTATTTTTCTCATTCAATGTAACATCTTGGAGAGGTATCTTGGGAACACTTAGGGTGACGAATTTTATAGATCTTGTAAGGGTTTTTAGCCCACAAACTCCATGTTTTATTAAAGCTAAGTAACTCCTCTTTAATCATTCAATATGTCTATGTGTTGTTTGATTATATGTGTTTCTTCTCTTCTCTTTAACATGCTCGGCTAAATTAATTAGTGTTTGCTTATGATTGAATGAAACCTAGTTATTGATTATTAATTGTCGTCACTTGTTTAATTAGTTGTATCACTTTAGAAGTAGGAAAACTGGCTTTATTATCTGTACATCCGACTAAATGCTTCTTCACTAGAGGGCACTAGTTGTTTTTATTCGTTGTATTTATCGCGTGAATTGCGGATTGTTGACATTAAGAAGTCTTAACGAGACTGCATAATTGCGGATTGTTAACATTAAGAATTCTTAAGGAGACCAATATATTCATATAGTTAGGGAATTCGGCACCACCCTACGACCAATATTAAGGAATACAACGCGCTAATTAAAACAAGGACGTGACAATTCGACTAATCAATAGGAGATAACTAGGGAGTAAGAAGATTCTAAGTAAACACCTTTACATATCATAAGAGTTACCACTTTATTTTTCGACATAATTAGTTTAATTTAGTTTTAAATAGTATAATTAGTAGTTTAAAAAACCAACTCTTCAAACCTCAAGATTTTTACTTTCCTTAAAAAACCAACTCTTCACAACATTATTCCCCTCGAGAATGATCAATCCCTCGTGTCTTGCCTATACTACACTACAACGATTATTATAAAACTTAGTGGTTTTGCAAAATTCCGCATCAAGATTGCTAAGAATTTTGGTGATAAGATTAGAATTACTCCAGACATTTAGTTGCACCAAATTTCCGATTTAGTCATGAAAAAATACAAGTGCATAGTTAATCATGGTGTATGTAGAAGGGCAAAAACTTGGGCAATAAACGAAGAGGAAAATACAATGGGTGATCATTATGCTTACATTAGGTCATATACGAAGGATATATTAGATTCAAATGATGGTTCCACTGTTAGAGTTGGGGTTACAATCAATCCAGATGACCAATCATTGTTCTTCATGTTCGAGTCTCTATTCATATTTACTTGAGCTCCTGTTTGTTGAATTAGTCTCTTTTCGATTCATAATTGAGTCCTGGAGTAGTCATATCCTTTAGTTCATATCATCTTGGTATCAGAGCCACAATTATGGCTAGATACATTTCCAAAATTCTGTTACAAAATTCTTTCACCACCATAAATACCAACTATCACCATAATTCACAACTTTCATTTTTTCCAACCCAAAATACATCACAACATGCTTCCTTTACACTTCTCAATTCCACACACATGTTCTTGAGTCACATTACAGTTAGTTACAATTCTTGTTAGGCAGTCACTGTTCTTGATCAGTAAGTTACAATGGTGACCCAAAAAAGATCTTCTAATGCTGGTACTGATGATGAAACAAGAGAGGCCCTTAGGCAAACCTTTGCAACACTCATGAGGGAAGAGATGGATAAGCTAAGGGTTGAAATGAGGCAAGAAGCTGCTGTAGATAACACTTGTGCAGTAATCAGGCAACAAGGGGGTGGTCAAAGGGGAGGTCAGTACAATAGAGTCACTAAGATTGAATTCTCTAGATTTGGTGGTACTGAGTATGTTAGAGGGTGGATGTTTAGATGTGAACAATTCTTCAAGGTAGACCAAATTTCTGATGACCAGAAGGTAAATCTAATTTCAATTCATCTTCATGATCTTGCTTTGATGTGGCATAGACAGTTTGTTAGAATAATGGGGGATAATGTTGATTGACACTTGTATAGAGAAGCTATCTTGAAAAGGTTTGGGGTTGCTTATGATGATCCCATGGCTGAAATTAAGAAATTAAGGCATACATGCACTATACAAGAGTACATAGATGCATATGATCAATTGCTTTGTAGATTAGAATTGCCTGAAGAACAAGCAATGAGTTTCTTTATTGCTGGTCTGCAAAGTGAAATTGGGTTAGCTGTTAGAATGTTTAATCCAGGAACATTAGCAGAATTGTATGGTCTTTGCAAGTTGCAAGAAGCTAAGCAGTTGGTGATTAGTCAAAAGACTAGGTCACTATTTCCCACACCAAGGTTTAGTTATTCAAATTCAGCCACAATTAACAGTCCTAAGCCACTAGCTTTGCCTGCACCTAATTCTAGTTGGAAAACAAAAACTAGTAATGCACAGACTATTCCATTCAGGAAGCATCTAACTCGGAAAGAGTTAGAAGAGAAAAGAGCCAAGAACTTGTGTTTTTACTATGATCAGAAGTACAAACCAGGCCATAAGTGCAGTGGTAAGGTTTACTCTTTAGAAGTAAGTGCTTGTGTGGAAGAAGAGGAGTCCAATGTGTGTGTTGAGCCTGAACAGGAGTGTTTGGAAGAAGTGATTCAGTGGTAACCACTACCAAATACAGACCATGAAATGGTACCACAAATTTCTTTGAATACTATTACATGGGTCTACAATTACCAAACCATGCTAATCAATGGCTATGTAGGCAAGTTTTAGTTACACATTTTGGTAGATTCTGGCAGTACTCATAATTTTTTAGATATTGGAACTGCAAAAAGGCTTGGGTGTGAATTTAGAAGAACTTATCGTTTGCAAGTGACTGTGGTTGGGGGTAAGACAAAGGTGAGTGATACTATTTGTCCCAATTTTACTTAGACTCTGCAAGGTGAAAAGTTTTCTTCCACTGTTATGTTGTTACCATAGGGGGCTATGAAATGGTGTTAGGAATCTAGTGGTTGTCCTCTTTGGGTGAAATTTTGTGTAACTTTAGGGAGCTAAGAATGAGATTCACTTACAAAGTGAAAAACATGACTCTAAGGGATACAAATAAGATAGTTGCACAATGGATGACTGGTATATTGTGTGGAAGCTCATTGTGCCTCTATGACTCTGTATGTCTATCCAGTCAGTATGTTGAACACTATGGAGTTTTCTCAAAGTTTTTTGGATTCTCTATTACATGAATATGATGATGTTTTTGCTGAACAAAAAAGTCTACCACCCCAAAGAAGCCATGACCATAGAATACCACTCAAACAAAGTGCTCCTACAGTCAACATTAGACCTTACAGACACCCTCCCTACCAAAAAAGATGCAATAGAGGCTATGGGGCAAGAACTACTTGATTCAGGGGTGATCAGACATAGTACCAGTTCCTTCGCTTCACCAATTGTCATGGTCAAGAAAAAAGATAGTAATTGGAGGATGTGCATTGATTATAGGTAGTTGAACAAGCATACCATCAAGGACAAATTCCCTATTCCAATCATTGAAGAACTAATAGATGAGTTACATGGATCTGTTGTTTTCTCCAAATTGGATATTAGATCAGGATACCACCAGATAAGGATGTATGAGGATGACATTTCCAAGACAGCATTCAAGACTCATGAAGGCCACTATGAGTTTCTGGTCATGCCATTTGGCCACACCAATGCACCCTCGACATTTAAATCCATAATGAATAAGGTTTTCAAACACTATTTAAGGAAGTTTGCTTTGGTTTTCTTTGATGATATCTTGGTTTATAGTCCTTCCTTAGAGTCTCATGAAGAACATTTGAGGCTAATCTTGCACACTATGAGGGTCAACCAACTGTATGCCAAGAGTAAATGCACCTTTGGGGTCTCTCAAGTGGAATACCTTGATCACATTATTTCAGACAAAGGGGTGGCAACTGATCCTACAAAAATAGTGGTTATGCAGCAGTGGCCAAGTCCAAAGAACCTTAAGCAACTCAGAGGGTTTTTGGGTTTGACAGGGTACTAAAGGAGGTTCATTAGAGATTATGCTCTTATCAGTCATCCTTTGACAGTTTTGCTCAAGAAAAATGCCTTTACTTGGTATGAATCACCTGAAACAACCTTTCAAGAGCTTAAGCAGGCTATGATGCATGCACCAGTTCTCAAATTAACTAAATTTTGAAGAGCCTTTTGTAGTAGAAACTGATGCTTCGGGCAGTGGAATAGGAGCAATATTGCTTCAAAGTGGCCATCCTATTGCTTACATGAGCAAGTCCCTAGCACCAAAACACCACACCTCTCTACTTATGAAAAAGAATTCCTAGTTGTGATCCAAGCTATTGAAAAGTGGAGGGGCTATTTGTTAGATAGGCACTTTATCATCAAAACAGATCACTTCAGTTTTGAAGTATCTAGTGGATCATAGAATCACAACACCTGCTCAAATGAAATGGTTGCCAAAGTTTATGGGCTATGACTATGAGATTGAGAATAAACAAGGGAAAGAAAATGTCTCAGCTGATGCTTTATCTAGGTTACCAAACACATGTCCAGTTTTGCAGATGATCACCACTACTCTCTCAAGTGATTTCTATCCAAGAATAGAAGCTCGTTGGTCTACTGATGTTGCAATACAAGCCTGGATTCAAAGACTGCAGTCTGCAAACTCTCCTCCAAAACACTACACCTGGTCTGATAATAAGTTACTAAGAAAATGGAAATTGGTAATTGGTAATGATTTAGCTTTGAAAAAGGAATTGTTGCACCACTTTCATGATGAATCTCAAGGGGGACATTCTGGAATTCAAGCTACTATTCAAAGATTGTGTGCTTTGGTTTATTGGAAGGGTATGAGAAAACAAGTCAAGCAATATGTAAGAAACTGTGGGGTTTGTCAAAGGTTTAAACCCGAACTTGTGAAGTCACCAGGGCTCTTACAACCCCTTCCTATTCCTGATACAATTTGGTCAGAAATTGGATGGTCTACCATTGTCCAAAGGCAGATCAGTGATACTAGTGGTGGTAAACAGTCTTTCAAAGTATGCTCACTTCATTCCCTTGATTCACCCTTATATTGCTTTAACTATGGCACAAGCATTTTTAGACAATATCTACAAGCTACATGGTCTCCCAAGAGTGATTGTTAGTGACAGAGATACAGTCTTCTTGAGCAGATTTTGGAAGGAATTGTTTGGTCTCCTACAAGTCAGATTGCACATGAGTTCTGCATATCACCCACAAAGTGATGGGCAAACAGAGGTGGTTAATAGGTTCCTTGAGTGCTACCTCATATGTATGAGTGAGGATAGGCCAAAGCAATGGTTAAATTGGTTGTCCTTAGCTGAATATTGGTATAATACCAATTATCACACTACCATCAACACTACTCCATACCATGTGTTCTATGTCCAATCACCACCTGCTCACATTGCTTACACTCATGGAGATAGTATAGTTAAAGCAGTGTACAGATCACTTACAGCCAGAGAAGAAGCCATCAGTATGCTAAAATTTCATTTGCTAAGAGCTCCAAGTAGGATGAATTCAATGGCAGAAAAACATAGGACAGACAGAGAGTTTCAACTCAATTCATGGGTCTATCTTAAGCTTCAACCCTACAGGCAATCCACCATCAGGAAAGGGAAACATAACAAGCTGTCTCCAAGGTTCTTTGGCCCATTCAAAGTTATCCAAAGGATTGGAAAGGTAGCTTGCAGATCGGATTTGCCTGAGTCTGCACAGATCCACCCAGTCTTCCATGTGTCCCAATTGAAGCTGCATAGAGGAGATCCACTTGTTGCACCAGCTATTCTTCCAAGACTCAACAAAGATGGATTACTTGCAGTGGAACCCATGGCCATTTTGGACAGGAAGATAGCTAAAAGAGGTAATGCAGCAGCAGTTTATGTGTTGGCAAAATGAATCATCATTGTAATTGTAAAATACTCTCTTTCTATCTATAACAACATCGTCATTCTAATAACAATCATTGTTCTTCATGTTCGAGTCTGTAACCACCGGTAAATTTCACCTCGTATTAAACTAATATAATATTCTAACGAAAGAATACTTATCCATTTTTTACGTCCAATTTTTTTTTAAGAAACGATGTCCATTTATTTGATCACAACAACTAGCCAATGTGATGAACCTCACATCTTTAATAAACATAAACATCTTTATATGTAAAACTATAAAGGTTTTCAACGTTTATTTACCACTTTACGTTATTTTGTTAACGTACAATTATTAAACTTTCGAACTAAACGTTAGCCATTTATTAGAGTTTGCACGAAGCCCTAATTTATTTTAACTATGATTTTACACAACTAAATCATAATTACTAAACTACAACATTTTATACCTAGTGTACAAGTCATTAAAGCACGGAACCTAACTATACTTTAATTTCCGTTACAAGCCCTAATATACAACTCTATGATTTTATGTACATGATATATTTTCAAAATATTAATGTACAAGTCTTTCAAGCATATGTACAAGTCTTTAATGCATACAAGCTTAATACTTATATAAATTATATAATAAACCTCAATGTACCTACCTTAAAGCACATTATACAAACCTATATTGCACAAGCCTTTAAAATTGACTTTCCTAAATTTTCAAACCTAATGTACAACTCTCCAATGCTTGAGGTACAAGTATTTTATGCATATATGTTAAATATATCATTTACCTAAGTTAAACTAGTAATTATCTAAAGTAAATTACAAACCTAACTAAGTATACTACATCTCTACACTCTAGGTACAACTCACTAAGGCCTATGTACAACCCTTCAATGCCAACGCCCCTCCCCTTTTACCCTAGTTAAAATTGAACTAACTAAGTTACCATTTAGTTACCTAGTATACATGTAAAAACCCTAGCCACAATTGATTTACTTGCACCTAATATTTACACATCACTTTGTTTCCCTCATCTTGACAACTCTTCTAGGCTCATATTAGGCCACACCTCTTCATGCCTTCTTGAAATCACTTACACCATTCATGTTTAATGAAACACATCACCATGTCTCTTATCTTGTGAGACATGATGACATAGCAATTGGAAAACCATGCACTCCCCTTCCTATATAAACGCCCAATACACCCTCCTCTTTGAGTCTCATACAACACACACATTATCTCATACCCTTCACACATCCCACACACCATAAACATTTCCCATACTCACATATTTACTGAATATTCATGCTAAGTAGTGAAGCAAGGGAAGGAAGAAGTCTTGTTCAACTTAGAAATCCACTTGGTCTCATTTTGGTTCTTGTCAAATTCCAAGTTTGTAAGTCTATTAAACTCAACCTATTTCGTTTTAACTTTTAATATCAATTGCATACTGTTAAAAAGGATTTTATAAGGAAAACGTAGCAATTTGAATCACTTAAAACGAGTACACGAGTCAAAAGTTATGGTCTAAAGAAGTTGCCAAAAATCTGTCCGAACTTTCTGTGGACAGAACACTCGGGCACGCGAAACGAGGCATTTCTGGTCCGTTTCATGAAAAAGTTAAAACACGAAAGTTGTCCGGAACGACGTTTTCTTCAAAAACTCAGGAGCACGGGTCTAGAAAACGCATAACGAAGCCAAAATTTAATAAAAATCCGAACAGCTGTTATGTATAAGTTACAAAAACAGGCATAACCCCCCTACTTGCCCCTCATTTATCTACTTCATGTCAAAGGTATTAGGGTCAACCAAAGTACCATTGTAAACACTACCTAGGACACTATATAACGCCCCCATAACCCGGTTAAAAAGCCTAGTCGTTATGTTTAAAAAAAACCCATCGTTTTGGTCAAAAGTCCTAAACGTCAAAAAGCTTTTTACAACAAGTATGTGGGAAAACACGGAATTTTTGATAAATTTGATTAGGAACTATCTTGGAAACATTAGAAATGGGTAAAACAACATTTCACAAGGTCGCATGCAAAAGATATAGAGTATTATGATTTAAAAACGAAGGTTGCAAGTTGGCAAAAATAGCCTAAGTACCCCTTTTCCGTAATCAATATCTTGCAAGTTAAAAGGTTTCAAAGTACGAGGTTTACACCGTCTTAAAGGGCTTGCTGCAAAGTTGTTAATGCCCCTATAACGTCTTTAAAAACACTTATGGTCTATTTTATAATTAACCACCAAGAGGGTGACTCGCATAAATAAGCCTTACGTACATTTTTCAAAAATTGAGTCGTGGGAGTTATAGGATGATGGGAAATAACTTAAAAAGAGTTAATAAACATATTACAACATCTCTAGGTGACCTCGTAAAAGTTAATGGGTTAAAACGGAAATTTTCATAAAACGCGTCGTGGCCAAGTAGCCATGTTTGTGGACTTGTATCTTTCTAATCAAAGAGAACTAGGACATGATACTTATACCATTTAGAAGAGCTTACAGCAAAGTATTTAAAGGGTCAAATGCGATGTAGAAACACTAGCTTGCCTCGTGTAAAATCTGCCCTTGTTTAGCCTTGTTATCGCCCAAAAACAACAAAAGGCACCTAACCCCCCTACTTTAGAGAATCATTGCGACCAAACCGTAAGAGCTTAAGACCTCAGGTTTGAACCGTTAGAAAGACCACTGGACAAAATCTTGAAAGGATCAAGAACGTAGTAAAAACCTCTTAAGGCCTCGCTTATATTTACCCTTACTTTTGTCGATTTAGGCCTAAAACAAGTAAATTTTTTCGTATAAAACTACAAGAATAAAAATTGTAATTTTTGAAAGATAAAGTTTTCTTGGGCTAAAAATGTAATTTCTTCAAATCTAATAATACAAGGGCTGATTTTGTCAATAACCCATAGTTGAGGGTATAAAGTGTCATTTTTGAAAGTGCAAGGGTAAAAACCGTAAATATTTAAAATTGTAAATTATAACATTCTGAAAACATAAAATATTTAACAGCTTGGGTTTGGATAAAAAAAATGTATTAACAATCATCCGAGCCATAAAATAAGAATGATAAGTATTGTTAATTTTTGAAGAGACTTCATGTTACCTAACCATCGATAAAGCATTATAATCACATATAGATGAATACGAATACTTAAACTTGACATATCGATTCAGGTCACGTGTTGGAGCCATTTACCATTTCACTTTGAATTAACTTTTGACATCAATCAGATTTCCATCCAAGGTGAGTGCATAGCCCCACTTTTACTCTTTTAACTGTTTTATACTCTTTTGGGGGAGATACATGCTCAATTACCTGTTTTTACTTTCACAAGTACTCTAAAGCTTTTACATACTACTATGAGTTCATAATCAAACTTCATACGTTTTGCTACAAACCTGAACACAAGTACTATATGTATGCGATCCTAATTGTTATTGCCTAAGTTATACACTGTTGCCACTAAAAGTCCCTCATATCATGAACCATTAATCACTTGCGAGTGAACGCGAATATAGTGAATAGATCTATTGGCAGTTGACGCCCCATTTGTGTTAGTCGGATAGGTAACCAAATGCACTTTATTTGAGAATACTAGGAGAATGGCAAACTCCTACCAAAGGGCATTGTTGCTCACATCATTATTATGATGTTTGTAACTTACGTCATTATTATGACGCGTTCGTGTTAAGGTTTGCGTTCATGAGACTTATGGCAATATATACTGTGTTGCGATGATACGAATGCTGCAACTACTAAATTATACTGTGTTGCAATGATACAAATGCTGCAACTACTGAATTTATGGGTGCAACAACATGACCCAACCTTGGAACGTGTGTTCAACTGATTTGCATACAAACTCTATGGATTCATTCAACTTTTGACCCGCTCATGGCAAACAAACGAACTATGGGTGTTTATCAACGTAGCCCACTACTTATTTTATCGATATCTGTATTTATTACAATAATCGCTCAAATTCGAAACTATTGAACTCAAATGTTTTAATCATAAACTCTATGAACTCACCAACCTTTGTGTTGACACTTTTTAGCATGCTTATCTCATGTTCATAGTTTACGAGGATGGCACGGAAGGGCACGGATACTCAAAAAGGCTATATTATCATTCGAAAACTTATTTAATAAATTGTAAAACTACTGGGACCTCATTTTGTAAACTCTGATATTATATAAATCGAATGATAAAACTTTTAAAACGACTCAATTAGAGTTCGTTTTCTGTTATTGTAACTGTTGAGCCATGAAGTAACACCCAGCTTGAATTCCGCTGCGTATCACGAAATTGGGGGTGTTACAGAGTCTCTATTCATATTTACTTGAGCTCCTACTTGTTGAATTATTCTCTCTTCGATTCATAATTGAGTCCTAGAGTAGTCATATCCTTTAAATCATATCAAACACCCACTCCAAACACCATTTCTATGGACCGGCTAATGGGCTAGGATTAAGTGAAATCGAACATATAATGTCTTGGGTCAAAGTCGGGTCAAGTTTGAACATATAAACGTTTAACGTATTCTCGTGTTTCACGTGTGTGCCCCCAATAGGCTCACACACCCTTAGCATATTTAGTTAATCAAACTCCCATATTCTAACAGCTTCAACATAATGTCAACCTCCTTAAAAGCCAAAATTATGTTTTTTGAATTTTGTTATTGGGTACTGTTGGTTTAAACATTTAGGGGATCCAAATATGCTACGAAGCAACTTATTACTTTGTTATATATTAGACTTTGTTGTGGGGGTAAAGAATTGATTAGTTTGATAGAGCTAATAGGAAAGAAGCTCTTTTAACTTGTGACTCATGAATTATATACTATAATTCTTATGTTTGCTAGTAATTGTAAACCAAACAACTGCACCATATGCCTAGTTGGGGTATGTTAAAAACCTAAAATCAAACAGTTAGAACCATATGATTTGTGTGGTCATATCAGGAGCATACTAACAATACCAATGCCTCTTTTATTCAAATTGACATGGTTATAGTATTATACTGTCATAAATTATGAGTACATGGTAATATGATCATCTACAATCATGTAATGAGATGTCTGATAGCTAATTGCAGAAGTTGTGCATTGGTGAGTGAGCTATTATAACCTGACATTCTCATTGATATAAACTTTGTACAGGTTTGATGTCTCTAGGATCTTCATGATCAAACAATCATCATGCTATCACATTCAAGAATCAATAAAAAAGAAAACAAGGAGATTGGGTTGAACCTTTTAATATATATGATATAAAACGAATGGGTTAACTGTATGTTACAGAAATCGATCCCTATATATATTGAATGAAACGGTGTCTTTGACAAAGTTAAGAGACATACCGTTTCAACACAAACTAAAAAACTAAACGTTGTAACCCTAGACTAAATAACTAACTAACTGCCTAATGGGTTTGTTGGCCTGTTGGCCCAAACCAGAAAGCTTGCAGGTGTGTCGATTTGCAGCCCAAACACAGGAGGTTTATGGCTTTCATTCTAGACACTGACTACAAAAATGAATTGGATTATGCTTTCCAACATATTCCCCCTAATCTATTAATCTTTGTATTCTTCAATCTTCTTGATCCTTGATGCCTTTCTTGCTCTTGCTTTCTTGGTGTTGATGACTTTTCAGTTTCTAATTGAACCAAATTCCAGCAGGGTTAGTGCCGCCATCACCACTTGAATCTTCTATGTCTTTTAAATATTACAGGGTCCGTCCAGTCACTTGATCTTCTTGATCACCACAGTGACTTTGGGGCAGGTTACTCTTAGCCCTCATCTATAAACTTTGTAGAAAATCCTTGAACAGAAACTTGTTCGAGTGTTGGCACCCTGGTAGTGTTGTTATAGCACTTTCTTCACTTTTCTTCGAAATCCTTATGAACATAAACTGTGTTCTTTTCCTTTGTAACAAAACGCAGTTTAATCTGGTTTTGTTCCTTCTTCTTGGTTAACCACCGGGTTGGTGTTGAAACCGTCTCTAATCTTTCTTCTTCTTCAATTCGGCATCCATGGTTGCGTTCCTTTTTAAAAAAATGCAGGTTTGAATCTTGATTGGTGATTGAACATGAATTGGGTGTTGTTTGATCCCTTCGGCTCTGATGCCACTTATATAAAATTTGTACAGGTTTGATGTCTCCAGGATCTTCATGATCAAACAATCATCATGCTATCACATTCAAGAATCAATAAAAAAGAAAACAAAGAGATTGGGTTGAACCCTTCAATATATATGATATAAAACGAATGGGTTAACTGTATGTTACAGAAATCGATCCCTATATATATTGAATGAAACGGTGTCTTTGACAAAGTTAAAAGACATACCGTTTCAACACAAACTAAAAAACTAAACGTTGTAACCTTAGACTAAATAACTAACTAACTGCCTAACTGCCTAATGGGTTTGTTGGTCTATTGGCCCAAACCAGAAAGCTTGCAGGTGTGTCGATTTGCAGCCCAAACACAGGAGGTTTATGGCTTTCATTCTAAACACTGACTTAATACTATCATACAAAGATTAATTGGATTATGCTTTCCAACACTCATAATGTAGCTTGAGTTGTCATTAATATCATTCGGCTTCTTAATTTCTCATTTAGTGGCATCCACTTTTTTGGAGGCAAAGTTGCAGCTGGGATAAGGAACTTAATTTTTATTCAATGTTAGTTTTGATATGCCATTCATTGCAGATGCACATTGGAATGGTTGGAAAAGTCAAAAGCTTAAGAAGTTGTTGATTTGGCTATTTTTCTCCTTAAAGTTGGCTCAAAATATAGCATATGCAGATGCACCTATGGGGACATATAATTCTAAGAAAGGCCATCAGCCTTTCTAGGTTTTTAGCACAACCAGAATAGTTGCATAGTATTTTTAAGAGGTTAACCACTTTCTGTAAGTGTTGATTAATTCTAATATATGCAGGATGTAAACTTATGCAAGATGACTCCAGGCTACCATCATTTTAAAGGTATAACTTACTACTTGTGACTTATATTTTAAATCTACTCAAGGCTATCGTCGCTTTAATGGTATATCTAAATACTTGTGACTTGTATCTTAAATCTACCCAAAAATGTTAATTTTGGTATGCCATTTGTTGCAGGTACATGTTGAATGGTTGGAGAGACCAAAAGCTCAAGAAGTTGTTTGGCTCCTTTTCTTCTCAAGAAGTTGTTTGGCTGGAAATGCGGCATATGATTTTTTTTCTTTGAATAGAGCCATGTTATTAAATAGAAAAACGGGCTTTATTCTATTTTTTATATATAAATAAAATCACATAGAGCCCGTTTTAAAACCGAACTCTGTGTTTTATGCAGAGTCCCTCCCCCTTTGAGCCCTTTGTTGGAATTATATAACATGACATTTAATAAATAATCACAAAACATCAAAGTATACATGCGGAAGCGTATAGGAAATATTAACGAATAATTAATTAACATAAGTAAGAATATGCGTACCTTTCTTGATTCTAGCCGAACAAGAATCAAATCCACAAAACTAGCAATTGGATGAACCCTAATTAGGGTTTATAAGATTATGTGAATTACCCCTTACCGTTTTGTAATTCAATCCAAGAATACTAACAATAATGTGTTAGTACCACTTTCTTGTATACACGTACTATACCGAATTAAAGGAATGCTAGTTTTAATCAAACAAATAACTTAATATTGGAAAATCAAAGTGATCGACACCCTTGGTGTATGTGTCGACCGAATATAAGCAAAAACACACACAGACTTTTTTAGGTTTAGCTTAATGAGTACAAGAGATAAATTACAAACACCCTTGGTTTTGTATTTATACCTAAACTAACTTGGTGAACAAGTTTGAATTGTAGATGGGTTGGGTTTGGTTTCCCTTGGCCGATCGGTGCTAAGCATCCCCAAGGGGATTCCGGAACCTTCCCAATATTTACAACTTAGTCCTTTTTCAATTACAGTTAACGTCTGTTAGTCCATTACAGTTAATTATTTAACGCTCGTTATGTTATTTCGTTTAAATAATAAATAAATACAACATTTATATTTAATTATTAACTTTAATTCTCATACGTAAAGTGTGCAATCCCGTGGCCTCGAGTTCGATCATAACTCACGTCTATTAATTTATATCCATAAAACCAACACCCTTATGGACCTTTTCAACCCGGCTCTATGGCCTTTTCTGTAGTAGTGTTATTTTTCAAACGCATGCGATTTATCACATTTAGCCGTCTACTATATTATCATTATTAATATAACTATTGAGCGGGCAACAATGTCTCCCAAACACTGTTTGCATTAATTGTCAACTTTCGCAAGTTGGCAAAAATAGCCCTTGAGGTTTAGGTGTCGTTGCAAAGTAAGTCCAAGTTGGCAAAAATAGTCCCTAAGGTTTAAGTGTCGCTGCAAAGTAAGTCCTTTATAGCAATTTGGCAAACAAAAGCAATCCCGCTGCATCGCGCGGGTTTCCACACTCGTATATACTATAGAGCAAGACATGCTCTCTTCACATGCCATGTGTCAAGCATTAATTGCCAACTTTTGCAAGTTGGCAAAAATAGTCCCTAAGGTTTAAGTGTTGTTGCAAAGTAAGTCCAAGTTGGCAAAAATAGTCCCTAAAATTTAAGTGTCGCTGCAAAGTAAGTCCTTTATAGCAATTTGGCAAAAATAGTCCCTATCCAAATTCACGTCTACAAAAGCAATCCCGTTGCATCGCGCGGGTTTCCACACTCGTTGTTACTATATCTTTGCAATGTCGCCCAATGATACATCAGGGTTATCTTAAAACATATAGTTGAAGTGATTATATGTATAGAACTAAATTTTGAGTAACTGGTAATTTAGTTCAAGCTTCAAATTGCCAATTTGTCTGTTTTTGATAGCATAAATTGTTTTCTTATTCTGAAATCTAAATTATGCTGTTGCATTGTCTAAAACAATGGCATCGCATTGTTTGAAATTGAACCCATGGAGATTTATGGGTTATATAAGCTTTAAATAATTATTATAACACCAAATTAAACAAACAATGATTATTGTTTGTGTATAATTTACAATTTTGAAAGAAGGATGTATTTATAATAAGAATCTTAATATAAGATAGACCAAAAAGTACAGAACCATCCCACTTTTACTTTATCAATAAAATAGATCAATAGATAATTCCATGTGCAGATATAGCCATTATTCACATCCAAAAGAACAGAATAATCAAAAAGTATATAAGGTGATAAAGATTAAGCATAACTAAAGTGTTTTAAACACTTAAGATAATTAGCATCTAGTCATCTTCTTAGCATCTTGTCTTCACAGATTAAAAACCATCTTTCGAAGGCACAAAAGCCACAAAATATTTACTTGTACCAAAAGACCTTTTCGCCTAATATTTGGAAAAAGCCGATTCTTTGAGGGCAAAAGAACGCTATCAATTATTCATGTCGCATTAGCATATCTAAATTGCATCTGTAGTCACTGATCTTCACATTGTAAACCGGCCTTGATATTGCGTAAGGTACTCGAGATAAGTGCATTAACTGACTCCACTGATTCCACACTAAGTTTAGATGTCGGGGAGTCACTTGTAAGAATCTGAAAACCGACAGTTAACAGGGACCCGCCGTCCTGACTCTGGTTCTGGGCCTTGGAGGTAATCACCAAAGGCCTTGTTTCCACCCCATCAGGTAGAATTGAAAAACCCGAAGGTAATACGGCAATGGTGCTAGAGTCGCATCCAGCCATTACTGATTGCATGTTGGTCACACTCACTGGTGCACACACTACCATGGACTCGTATGTGTTTGTGCAACTATCCTGGACCATCCACATGTTCTCCTTTGACTTCATTGTCTGAATTTGAAAAAATAAATTTAATAAAACGTAAAGTATAAGGGTGACGGCCACATTTTCTTCTACTTTGCGTTCGGCCAAAAAGTGAAGGTGGGAAACTGGTCGGATTATATATCCTTTTTTTGTATGGGTCAAAAACTGGTCGGTTCAAAACGGGTCAGTCGAAATGATCCAAAATGCTTTTTGTCCAAATCTTTTAATTAAACAATCAGTGATTGAAATATGATTACAAAATAAAACTATAATTTCAAAAGAAAATTATTTTGGTGGCTTTCAACCCACTTGATCGTTTATCCTGTTTAGAGATTAAACATGTTCATTAGCTAATGGCTTAAACTTTACACTTATCTTACATGAATGGAGACTGCATTTCCTCGATCTTGCCCTTTTGACAAAGTGGCTATAGAGTGCACTGGGCCACCATTTGACATAATATCCCACTGAAAATTCAGACCATAGCATGGATATAAAAAACTTTGATATAGACTTTGTATTAATAGAAAATCCTGATAAGGAGATTATGCATACCTCATTTCTTCGAGTTTCGTCTCTTAGGAAATCAAAGAGAAGAGTGTGAGAAACGGGCAACCATACAGACGATACTGCACATAGTATCACTCCTAAGGGTTCACCAGGGTCATTTAGGTTCTTCCTAGAAGCCACCCTTATGTCACCTCCTGTCTTACTTGGTATCTTTCTCCATGTGTGATGGCTTGAGGCACCTAATGCTCGACCAAAACTCCATGTCATTCTCTGCGCTAATTTCAAAATACTTTTCCTACCAGCCAGTGTAGCAATGCCTAATTGAACGTAAATATGATCAACCGCATAGTTACATAAAAAAAAATATGAAAGTCGAGTATCAACAGGTTTGTAAGTTAAATACCACTAGGATCCTTAGTAGGAACATTCGTTGCGAGGACGAACACAAGACGCTCACATTGTTGCTGCAATGTAGCCATCCAATGCCTTGCTCCAAAAGCTAGACCACTATTGATGAGTGCACGATACATAGAATGTGCTACGCTTTTCTCATATTCGAAATGCTCAATCCAGGTGACCTAAAATAACATATTGGAATAATTCAACAAAAAACACTGATATCAGAAAATCTGAAATCCCTTGGAAGTGTTTGGCTTCGTTTTATTACGAGGTTGTGATGTTTTTACCTTACAGTGACCGTTTGATTTGTCCTCTATGATGCAGCCAGATGGGCGTTTTCTACATCTAGCAAGAGATGCATCAATGTTTTTTTCTACGTTGTCAATAGAAACGTCTACAATTGCCCACTTATCAGCATTCAGTTGCTTGGAGTATCTCACGAAATAGACTTCTCTTGTGGCCACTAAAGGAGTTAGCATTTGCAGTTCTGCAAACATCTGCAATCCATGTGAAGAATCAACCAATTTTGTCCAACTGATGTTGCCAAAGATAATGAGTATAGTACACAATACTGTTTGACTTGAAGTATGTTACTCACCAATTGAACCGCACCATTTCTGTTGGCACCTTCCCCATTGCAGATAACATCAAGGGTAGCTGCTTTCGCGATCATGCATGGAAACATCTCTTCGTATTGTTTCTGCCAAAACAAAGAGACGAGAATCAGAATTACCGAATAGCCATACAGGATTCTACCATAGTATCTATTTTCATGAAGTTAGATGTGCACTATACCACATCCATGAAAGTTTGAACCAGTAGTGAGAGATCCAAAAACACAACACCGCTATCTTTAGATGCCTCAACGCATCTACTGCTTCGAGTCTCAATGGGAAACTCCTTTAAGTATTCATCATAATTCAGTATATCTCGATCTGTTTCAAAGCTCCGGATCCACAGTGGTTCCCTAGCACTAGCCATCTTCACAAGCTCTTCCAAAGCCACATTGACGATCTCCATTATTCTAGACTTTTCAAGCCCAAATATGCCACTACACAAATCTAATGAGCTTTTGTTTTCATGGTCGTTTCCTGCAGAACTGGAGTTTGTCGGTGAGCTTCCCTGTGGATATTTCCCCATCGATGTCCTTAGCTTTTCAATCTACACATAACACAAGGTAAGATATGAATTTGAAGTGCATGGCTTCAGGTAAAATAATGAATAAAGACTTAATACTGGTAGTGACTTCACAACCTCAGCTTTGAGTTTGGCATTTTCAACACGAAGCTGTTGTTCATCAGTCAAAGTGATGGCATCCTTGCTGGAGCTACCAAAGCCGCAGTTAGGACAAGTACCCTTCTTGACAGTCTCCCTCAACAACTTATTTTCATCACGTAGTTTATCCATTTCTGATTTCAGCAATGAGTTTTCATGTCGCTCTTGTATAGCCTGCAATAGCAACAACAACATTTTTATCAACATAACAAATAACCAACAAGAACTTTTCTTTTGCACGAGTCTTGCTTGATCTAGATTATTCTGAACAAGAACAGTTTGATAATGACAGAAATCTTAACATCATGAAAATAAATATGAAAAACCTTGATTTGGGTACGGCGATTTTGAAACCAGAACTTCACTTGTCTGGGATGAAGGCCTAAGCGTTTGCTCAACTGTTGTCTCTGCTTCTCATCCGGGTGAGGAGACTCCTTAAATAACCTGTAAATGGAAGGTCAACCATTGATCTATAGTACAGCCATGCATGCTGAGCTGCTAGATTGAATGCTGATTAATCTGATATGCGTAAATTTTGATAACATGTTACATAGAGTGCGCTGCATTTTCGTGTAGATATGCAATGGACTAAGTAAATGTCTGTATAAGCTGCTCATTCTAACTAACAAATGATTCTTCAAATTTCATTTATGTATATTGATGCAAACTTCCGTCATACAACTAACTTTATATTTTGTTTAAAAAAACTAACTTTATGTACTAAAGAGTTTGCATGGATACTTAGTGGGTTATCAACCAAACGGTAGCCAGGGAACCAAACGAGGTAATTCACAATATGGATATTTGTATCGATTAAATTTCATTGTCGTTGCATGTAAAATAGCTAGCGTGGGTAATATTTACGTACAGCTAGTCTTACAAGCTAACATTATATACTTTTTTAAAGGTTATCCAACGTTAAGGCATGCAAACAAGATTTACAAGATTTAATATATATTGAGCGGTAATTAGTGGATCGTAGGGACATCAGACACAAAGTTAGAGGTTAAGTTAGTGACGTCCCACTCTTTTCAAAATATTTTACCAAATTTGTCAAGAATCATAATTATTCTAATAAGTTAAGCCATAATTCAAACTAAAAGGACCACATATGTCAATAAACACAAAGACTTTTCATATCAATATTTATATGAATACATACATGTGACAATAATGAGTCAAGGTTCACCACATCACCTTTAAAATATGCTTAACACATGCTTGTGGTTAGGTGTTGCCTCATCTTTGTGACTTTACTTGAACACTTTATTATTTATTATAACATATATAACATAAAAGAAATAGCTTTACATGAAACATGATGACCTTTAGTTTTAATTTATTAGCTTAAAGCTGAATTAGTGCTCCTATACAATGTATGAACATCTTACCCAACCAACCACCTCCATTTTCTTGCAAAGATTCTTTTATAGGCTAATTTGATGGAATGTCCACCTCTCACTCATTATCCACCGAAACCAAGCTTGATGATCCGACTTACAAGCAACCAATCAATCGGCTATTTAATGCTAATAATTACATGACCTTTGGAATTAAACAATGGCTCTAATAATGCACGTTAAAGTGAATATCATTTTATATCTCTAACCTAGAACCAGTGTAAATATTAAAAAGGGCCTCAATATACAAGAAATTGCACCACTCATTTGTTATCTATATGCGCTACAGTGAAAGTTCAACAATGATCTGCCGTATAATTATTAGAAAAAAAACGGTTTAACCGTATACAATAGCCATTTACATGTTCACAAGTATTCACATTTATATAACGCGCGAACTTTTTTGTCTTATTTATGCAACACACGTGAAAATGGTGTTTCGATGTATACTACAAATTGTTTTCTTTCACATTAATGCAACATACTTGTGAATAAATTTTGGAAATAGTATACAGTTTTCAATTTTAAACCGTTAAAAAAATAGAAGCAGCATAGTTGTAAATAGTGAACAAAAATGTTTGCTCATCCAACACTTCTTATATACTGATCAACAAACAAATTAAAAGTATATCACATAAATCAAAACACAAAAATAAGAGCATACGGTGCAACAAAGTTATGGGCTATTAGTCTATACCACAGGTGTTTACCACACTGGTCCGGTGTTATATATAGTTCAACTATGATCTTATGTTGTACAATTGTTAGATAATAAATGGGTTGACGGCATCTAATAGCCATATACTTCAGTTCTACTTTTTATCTAACATATTGTTCTTTTTCACACCTATGCAACGTGCTTGTGAATAACTTTTGGAAATATATAGTACATTGAATCTAAACCCGTTTACAAAAAACAACATAATTTTTAATACACTTATCAACAAACAAATCACTACTGTAGTATATCACATAAATCAAAACACAAAACTAAGAGCATGCGTCAACAAAGTTATGGGCTATTATTCTATAACACCGGTGTACATTTACCACACTGGTTTGGTGCGTAGTAGTTCAATGTTATCATGGCAACACTCATCGAGGCTTGTGTTTGCACTTTCTTTTTTATTTAGGAAACGGCGTTTGTATTTTAGTAGGAGTAAAATGTGGTTCAGTGATACACAGTGTCAACGACTTTGGTGTTACCACACTGTGAGCTCCAAGTGTATCGTATAAACAACATAAATAAATAGTACGATACGATTCTCATCAAATAACAAAAAATGATTATTATCGCCTATAATAAGATATATCAATCAATCACCGATTAAATTAGTCATTTAGCCATGATAAATACAACAACAACATACTCAATCCCGCCGGGCCAGGTATGAGGGAGGTGGATTGTAGACAGATCATACCCTACCCTTGGAAAAACCAAGGGTAAGGAGACTGCTTCGAGAAATACCTCGGCAAATTAGCCATTTAGGCATTATAAATGCATGTTGAATTAATAATGAATATTATTAGCATATGCATATAATAGTATACTAACTATATTAGGGCTGAAAAAGTAAATAAGAAAGTGACGTACGCTTCCATTTCACGAATTTGTTCGGCGGTGTGGCGGTGATACTTTTTTCTTTTTTTAGTATTACTAGTATTAGTATTATTATTATCACCGTCATCAACGACGTCAGGATGATGATCACCGTCAAACATCTCGTCATCTGGACCTGAATTCTCACTGCTTATCTCCGTCACTACAGTCGTCGTTGTGTTCTCTTCTTTCCGATCATCAAATAAACCCTAACACACATCAAAAAAATATATACATAAAAAAAATATATGTATATATACATATATATACACACAAGATAGTTGATATGATCAGGCTTACGAGAGTGAGGGCTAGAGATGTGGAAGGATGAGTGTTGTCGTTTGATGAGGACATGATTATGAGTGAGTTTGTGGTGATCGATGGATGCTAGAGATGAAGCATGGTCAAAGTGTTTGTGTGTGTTTGGGTGGGGCCAAGGGAGTGAAGGAAACAAAAAGAGGTGAAGGAAATGGAAACTGCAACGTTTTATGAGTGTGTGTGTGTGTGTGTGTGAATGTGTGAGGGAGAGAAAAAACTAAAAAGGTGAGTAGTATGGTGGAGGTGAGTGGGGGCTGGTAGGGGTTGACCGTTAGATATAGTTGGACCAGTAGACCCTCCCCTCCTTTCTTTGTTATTTTTGGTAAAGCAATTTTTTTAACCTTTGCATGATTAATTTACGTGGTTTGAACTAGGGGTGAGCATCGATTTAAACTCGACTCGAACCGACTTGAGTCGACTCGAACCAAAAATCGGTAAAATTAAACCGATAACTGAACCGAAGTTACTTGGTTCGGTTCGGTTCTCGATCGGTTCTGACCGGTTTTATTTAGTTTTTCTCGGTTTTTGGCTCGAATCGGACCAAACCAAAACCGAAAATCGGTACAAACCTAAACTGAAAACCGAACCAAAGTTACTCGGTTCGGTTTCAGTCGGTTTCAGTCGGGTCGGTTCGGTTCTTAGTCGGTTTTGCTCAGCCCTAGTTTGAACTCACCATCATACAAACTCAAACAGAGTAAAATCTTTTTTTCCGGAAGTTTGATATAACCATTTCAAAATTGTTTGCATTTATCAATAATTGAACTTGAGATCTCATACATTTTTGAAGTGATAATCACAAGTATTTTTTATGCTACGCTTGACTGATTTCCTTTTCGTTGGTTTTTAACTATGCTACTATCATTACAATCTTTTTTTATTTTTTAACAAGGGTTGCCTAAACGTGTTAAAATTGTAGCAAGTTTTTAGGGGTGTTTGTTACTACTTGTAAAACCTTGTTTTTGTGTTTAGATTATTCGTCGAGGAAATTTTGATTTCGTGCATCCTTTTTAAGACTACTCCCAGTAATGCCGTGAGGGGGTTTTTTTGGGCTATGGCCACGCGTGAGCATTGCTGGGAGGAAGATGGTGGCACGTTAGAAACACAAAATAAGGAGATGAATGGTGAGGTGCTCACCGCATATGAAGTTTTGCAAGTGCGGAGCCCTCATGTGTTTATCCTTATTTATTATTTGGTTTGTGAATGTGTGATGGATGTTTGTAAATTGAGTATTTAAATGAAATGTGAGAGAGGTGACTATTGGAGGTGAAAAAAGTGAGAGGGAGTAAAGGGAGATAGAAAGCTGATATGACGCTGAGGTGCAAGGTGGAATAGTGTGACTGCTGGGAGTAGTCTAAATACCTCCTGATTCCAAATTTCCTATAATTAACAAGCACATGTTCGAATGCCTTTTTTTTTTTTTTTTTTTTTTTTTTTTCTTTTTGAAGTAAGAAGAGAAACAAAAAAAGCCCAAACAAGAAGTTAGTAATTGGGATCGAACACATGACTTCTTTTTTTCTTAAAAAAAAAAGCATGTTTAACTGATTAACTGAACATGTGTAAGAGAATGATGTTTTCAGAGCATTGGGCGATGTTTATTTAGCTACCTTCCTTGGTATGGTTTATAATTTTTAGTCTTATGACTTACTCCCTCCGTATCATATTAAATATCTAGTTTTGACTTTAAATATTTTTGTTTGTGTTATATAATATTTGATGAAAATGCATTTAAAACTCAATTCATTAATATATTTTGCATTAAGTATTATATAACACAAACAAAAATAATGAAACTTAAAGCAGAAAAAGAAAATACTTCAAAAAGTCAAACTAAACATTTAATATGGGACGAGGGAGTATAAGATATGTTGAAGAAGTAAATATAAATATGGGGTTAGTTTAATGTCATTTTCACTGCGGACATGGTTTTTTTATGTTCACTTGAAAATTACTTCACTTAACGACTTACGGAGGGCGTTATTTTTGGCAATTCTCTTGAGGTTATCTGAAATTCTATATACAAGTTTATATCGAATAAAAGAATTGCATACTTCTATGTTTCATTTAATTCGTTTAAAACCATTTTTTAGTGTACCGAAACTCTCTTCCTTAAGGCTCTCTTTAAGTAAATCGATGAGGAATGAGGGATGTATTGAGACTGATCCATCTTTGCTAGCCGATAATGATATTTCCTTAGTTATAGCTATATAAACACAAAATTTTTTACACCCAACAATGTGGGATAACTTCAACTCTCTTTGTGGCTTTTCAATTTTATATTTGCCTACCATTAGATAGACAATATCTTATTTACGTCAACTTCAATCTTGACACATTTAACTCGTTGCGAAATTCTTTTAAAAGAAGTTACAAACGCTCCCAAAATATTAGCTACACATATGATGCATATATATGTGTAACAATTAGGGTAGTTTATGCAAATTGTTATATAGTTTAAGAGTGTATTTTAAATTTTATCCTATTTTTTCAAAAAACATATATTAAACTTCAATATTTTTTATGAAATCGTATGTTAGTAAAAAAAAATAAGCAATATCAGGCTTATTTTATTCATAATATAAAGACATTTTTATCGCTCATTTTTTTTTAATAAAAATGCTAAATGTCAGTTAGATGTTTAACAAGTGCAGTTTGTTATATACAAAAATCGTAAATATTAGTCGGGTTAAGTAAGTTATAACTTATAACAAAACAAAACAAGTGTAAACAAACTACTTTTTGGTTTATTAACTTTTTTAAGATGCATGAAAAATACTTATGGCTTGTTTGTTAAATTTTTTTGTTAAGTCATGTTTAAGTAAGAGATGACTTAATGCAGACATCCTTAGTTTTATCATTTAATATTTTCAGTCATTTTTGTTTATTAAGTCGTAAACAAATAGTTTACATATGACTTAATGAATTCATTTTTTTCATATTAAGTTAATTAAGTCAAAATCAAACACAACCTAACATTACGAGATAAACCATCAACTATTTTATAAAAACCAATGAATTATGGTCTTATGGATATGTTAATTCGTTAACATTCATTTTCATCATTTGTCGCTTCAAATGTTTGACTTGATTTATTTTTGGAATCATTTGAAATTGGGATACACTATTCCTACGGGGTCTAACCCGTAGGCCTGCCCCCTTTTCAGCCTTTGTCCTCTCATTTTTCCAGTACAACACAGTTTTTTGTCTGTTTCTGTTCCGTATTTCTGACAGTTTTAAGCGTTTGACTTATTAAACTTTATATTTACAGTTCCGCATTTTCAGGTTTATAGTTTTTTGATATAAACAAAATTATAAAAATAAAAAAAAAATAAAAAAAAATAAAATAAAAAAGACAAAAAATGTAGGGGGGGTATTAATAAAAAAATAGCCCCCGTATGAATAACTGCCCCCTTGAAATTATTGGTGATTTTGTTAAGGTATAAAGCAATTTGTTTTTCGTAACCATCTAACATATCTCTTTGATGACAATCACTGTTTGTCATTTAGATCGTGACACACACTAGTTTTTTTTTTTTTTTGAAAGTTTACTATTATTCACACTAACCCAACCCCCGCCAATAAGCGAGGGGGCAGCAAAACCGCAAAACAATTACAACAAATCGAACTTACACCAATTATCCCATTTTAAGCTAGACTTCCCGCCCCGGTTTTTGTAACACAAAAAACCGAAACTCATAATATCTAAAATAATTCTTTTGATATCGATGGACCCATTGTCGAACTTCTTCGAATTCCTAGTTTTCCAAATGGACCAGCACGTAATGAAGATCACTCCTTTGATAACTTTCCTTTTCTTCTTGTCCATGTTACCCCATTTATGCATATCGAAGATGTCAGAAACAGAGAACATGTATAGAGGAGGGGTTTTAATCCATCTACCAATTCTATACCATATTTCCGCTGACACTTCACAAGAGCAAAAAAGATGTTCTGCGGACTCCTCTGCTTGGCCACATAGCTCGCAAGTAATGGAACCGAAAACACAATTTCTAACTCTAAGAGCCGTACCTGTAGGAATTCTATCCAATCCCAGTCTCCACATGAAGATATTGCATTTCTTCGGGATCCACTTCACCCATTTGAACACGAACCTGTTGTTGTAATCATAGTTGCTATGAAGGAACTCTTTGACCCCTTTAACGCTAAAGGATTTGTCCCACACACTAGTAATTAGGTGAATCATGATGTGAAAACTCATCGATCCAAATGATAAATTTCCTTGATAATAAATGATGTTGGGGAATAAAAATTGCTGAAAAGAAATATTTAAAAGAAGATTTTGCACTACTTTTTCATGAGCAAAAAGAATAATGAAAAAAATGAACATTAGTTAATAAACAAAATAAATACGCAATTTCTATGTCACAAAATTGTTCATTAGTTCATTATTTATTTATTTATTTTTTATTTTTTTAAATTTTTTTTTAATTTAATAACGGCATCACACTTGAAATCCGACCCCGAGTTAAGCCATCCAAACAGGCAGGCCTCAGAACCTGAACCACTAGGAAATACTCGTAAAGGGAAACCCCTAAAACTCACGGTTTCACACTAGGAGGAAAACCTGGATTTTTTTTGTCTCTTACGAGACTTGAACTCTGGGTAAAACCTCCTCCAAGCTTCAGAAAGAACCCAGATCCAGTTGAGCTAAGCCACTTAATTCATTAGTTGGAATGAACCACAAGGAGTGACGAAGCGGTAAAAATATCAGCCTTCCAAAGTGGAGGTCAAAGAGTTTGAATATAACGGGGAGAAAATGAATTTCTTTGTGGCTACGAAGGTTCACCAATCCCGACTCCGAACTATCTAGAAAAGTAATCGCTCTTAAATTTGTCGATTCGTAATATCGAATTAGAAATCCAAATAAGTAAATTAAAAGAAAAAAAATAATAGTTGATATGTCTTGTATAAAAGAAAAGTAAAAACAGTTTTGGTCCATGGTGGGGTTGAAGAGTTCCAATATTTGGAGGTTACCAAATAAAAGTTTGGCCCCTTTTTGAGATGTTGGCTTCCAGCAGAGGTAGGTGCAATTAATATGGATGCCGATGTTTGCACGATGCATATAAGTTCAACCAAAGAACCAAAAAAAATAAAAAATCATAAATGGGAGTTTATCATCATTAACTATATTAAATGCTTATAATAAGCTATTAGGCATGTTTAAATACGATATTCAAGTTAATGTCAATATAATAAGACGGGTTACATGCAAACAGGGACGGAGTTAGGGGTTCCCGGGTGCTCGGGAATCTCACGAATTTTTTCGATATAGCGTTAATTTTTTAAATGCGTTTCTAGTATAACGGTTTCAAAAATTATGTGCATCGAGTCATATTTGGTTCTGACTCCTTCACTAATATAACCTGTTTGCTGCAAAAACATGTTATATACGATATTTTGTTTTGAAAATGCATGTGCTAAAAATATCATTTTTAACAAAGAATATCTATGTGATTGTGTTATTTTGCATGAAATGACAGGATGGATTAGATTATATCATTGTGTTATGCTGCTTTTGTGTATAAAAACATACATGTAAAAGTAATTTGATATGAATAATCTAAAACAATGTTACGACAGTATACGTTTTAACCTTAATATTAACAAGTTGATGAGTTTTGTCAAAAACACAATATTTAATTATTTATGTATCTTAGCTTCCCAACGAACATAAATAATGTAGAAAAAAACAACTATATTTGGACAAAACTCATAAATGAGTGGTACGAAACTTTTCTTTTTCTTTTATGTTAGAGTTTTCATTTTCTTTAGCCTAAAGGCAGCGGTGGCTCCGCCTTCTTCATCAATATCAACGTCACATCAGTTTTTTATTTGAGAAAAATACAAAAATAGTATAAAATTTTACATCAAGTCTTCATCATGGTCATTTTTTAACCTAATTCTTTAAATAGTCATGCGCAACCACGCATCTCCGCAACTCCACTAAAGTTGCGCTACTTATCCATTTACAAAGGCCCACATTAACTTCCACAATTGCGCAATCAGCGGCTGCACAACCGATGGCAGATTTGACTGATACTTTATTGAAAAGTTAACAAAAATCAAAGAATATCTAAAAAGTAAGATTTTTGTTACTTTTATAATAAAGTATCAGTCAAATCAGTCGACGGTTGCGGAGCCGTCGACTCTGCAATTGTAGAAGTTAATGTGGGCCTTTGTAAATGGACAAGTGACACAATTTTAGTGGAATTGCGGAGATTCGTGGTTGCGCATTAGGGAATTATGTTGGAGAATGACCATGATGAGGACTTAATGCAAGATTTTTGTACTATTTTTGTACTTTTCTTTTTTTTTTATGTCATCTCACTTCCTTTCATTTCCTGTGACCATTTACTCGTTTTGGTCATCTTCTCCTCATCTTTCATTAAAATACTCATTTTATATAAATATACTCCATTAAATATCACACACACATTCGCAAAACAAATAAAAAAACATTTACTTTTGAAATTGGGCCCCATACTTTTATCACACTCGCTAAGGTGACCGGCTCACCATACTTTTGCAATTTGAGCGTGATTTTCAACTTCCGTTATGATGGTCACTCGTGTCTTGACACTAATGGTGAGCGACTCACCCACCACTCCGGATAGTCTTATATTATACTCCCTCCATCCCATATTAAATGTACAGTTTGAATTTTCTAAGTCTTTTTTTCTTAACTTTGACCATAAATATTTTTGGTTGTGTTATATAATATTTGATGCAAATTATATGAATAGATTGGGTTTATTTAATACTATATAACACAAACAAAAATATTTGATATCAAAGTTATAAAAGAAATACTTGAAAAGTCAAACCTGAACATTTAATATGAGACGTAGGGAGTAATAAATAAAGGAGTAGTAAATAAAGGTGAGCATGAGTCAATTTGTATTGGCTTTTGTCGGTGTGCAGGTCCCAGAACAGGGTTAAGACAATCAAAGACAGTAGCAATACCACTAGGTGGTTACCGGATATCACTTGGAATCGTGTGATCACTTTCCAAAGTAAACTATTCGACCCTAATGCCTGGGTTACACGAATATCTACTTGGGATAAGACCAAATGCAGTTATGGAATTAGACACAATTCTATAACCTTTGCGCTAATAAGTGTTAATGGTTTTCTGTCTCTTCTTCATGCATAATCAGATCTCCTATTTATAGGAAAATACTCTTAGCTATTTCAATGAAATTATGAGTATTAATCGGCCCATTAATAGCCTCATAATTATCCCCATTATAGCCGTTAGTGGTTACATGACCAATTAAACGTGGTCATTAAACAGTTGTAACTGCCATTTAGCAGTACTTTAACACTAGTAGTACTTTCATACCATTAGCAGTACTTTCACACTAGCAGTACTTTCATAGTGCTATCAGTGGATACACTGCTTCAGTGGAATCCACAAGCTTCAGTGGAAACACTGCTTATCAGTGGAAACACTGCTTATCAGTGGAAACCACAAGCAGTGCTTTCCACAAGCAGTACTTTCCACAAGCAGTACATTCTACTAGCACTACCAATACAAACCACTACAAGAGTCAGGGTGTTCATGGACCTTATGGGTGTACACTCCTTACCTCCTAACCCATTACAAGGTGTGAACTAATCCCACAAGTGCACTAAATTTTCCAACAATCCTCCCCAAATTTAGTTCACTTCCTTTGCATGAAAACTAAACATCAAGCAAAACATGTGCATAAACGAAAATGTCCTGAGGATTGAATTTCCATCTTAGTAAATTACACGTTCAAATATTCGAGAATCAGGGTATTCTAAGAATTGAACCCTTCAACCCATTTGAATACCTGAAGATAAAATACACACAAGTTTTCAAACACTTAAAAGCTCCTGACACTATACAAGCCATGTGTCCATATCCAAATTCATAAATGTTGTAAAAGCTAAAAGTCCAAAAGCTCCCTGAAGCGGCAAAACTTCAACATTTACATATGTGGTTCCTCTTTATTCATGCTCCTGCCAAGCACTTTTTCAAAGAAAATCAACCATTAAGAAGTAAATACTTCATCCTCCTTTCAGCAGGTTCTGAGCACAACTTTGGGATGTAAAATAAAACATGTGCTCCAGTCCACTGAATGTTCAGCTTTCCACATTGAACTCAGCTCCCAAGTTTCCTTAGGAGGGAGTTGGGTGCCCTAGCATTCAGTGACTAAGTTGGACTTAAACCCATCCCTTTAGCAGACTTTATAACCAAGTATCTAGCCAAACCCTTCGTCAAGTGATCAGCTAAGTTCTGTTGAGATCTAACAAACTCTATAGATACCACCCCATTCATGATAAGCTCACGAATCATGCTATGTCTGACACCTAAGTGTCTAGACTTACCATTGTACATCTGGCTATAAGCTTTAGCCAATGTAGTTGCACTATCACAACGAATATAAATAGGTGCTATAGGTTTAGGCCACAATGGAATCTCAAGAAGCAAGTTTTTCAACCATTCAGCTTCTTTACCAGCAGCTGCTAGAGCCAAAAATTCAGATTCCATTGTTGAACTGGTGATACAAGTTTGCTTCTTGGATGCCCAAGAAATTGCACCTCCACCAAGTATGAATACCCAGCCACTGGTAGACGAATTGTCTTCAGTGTTACTGATCCAACTTGCATCAGTGTAACCTTCCAACACTGATGGGTAACCAGTATATGAGAGACTATAATTCATAGTTCTCTTCAAATACTTCAGTACCCTTTGAACTGCTTGCCAATGATGAGCACTAGGATTACTAGTATACCTGCTCAATTTTCCCACTGCAAAACCAATATCAGGCCTTGTACAAGTCATGTCATACATCAGGCAGCCAATTACCCTAGAATACTCAAGTTGAGATACAGCCTTGCCATTGTTAAGCATCAGTTTCTCACAAGTGTCCATAGGTGTACTCACTGGAGTACAATCAAAGTAATTGAATTTCCTCAGTACCTTCTCAATATAATGAGACTGAGAGATAGAAATTCTTTTACTTTCATGTTTAATCCTTATACCAATGATAACATCAGCCTCCTCCATGTCTTTCATGGAGAACCTTGATGACAAAAATTCCTTTGTCAGGTCAACCTGATTTTGGTCAGTGCCAAAGATCAACATGTCATCAACATATAGACAAATGATGACTCCTTTACCAGATTCATCAAATTTGCTATATACACATTTGTCAGCTTGGTTAAGAACATAACCACTGGACAAAACCACTTCATCAAATTTTTGATGCCATTGCTTAGGTACCTGCTTAAGTCCATAAAGAGACTTAATCAGTTTACACACCTTGTTTTCATTGCCAGGCATGATGAAGCCCTGATGTTGGTTCATATAAACCTCCTCATCCAATTCACCATTCAAGAAAGTTGTCTTCACATCCATCTGATGAATAATCAGATTGTGAATAGATGCCATAGCAATCAACAGTCTTATGGTACTGATACGAGCCACAGGGGCATAAGTATGAAAATAGTCTATACCTGACTTTTGTTTAAAGCCCTGAATGACTAGTCTAGCCTTGAACTTTTCAATAGTTCCATCTACCTTCATTTTCTTTTTGAAAATCCATTTGCAACCTAGAGGTTTGCAACCAGGAGGTAGATCAACCAACACCCAAGTGTTGTTGCCCATGTTGGAGTCCATCTCATCATTGATTGCTTCTTTCCAAAAAGCAATGTCTTGGGACTTCATTGCTTCTTCAAATGTTTTGGGGTCATCCTCAACAATGAAGCAATATGAGTATTGATCTGAGACCTCATCCCTTGTTCCTTCAACTAAGTATAGTTGAAACTCAGGTCCAAATGACTTTGGATTCCTGACCCTTTTGCTCTTCCTGAGCACAGGTTCAGGTTGTTGAACCACAACCTCATCAGGGACCACTGATGGTTCATCATCAGGGACCTCTGATACACCAGTGTCATGAGTTCCATTAGGAATCATCTGACTTGGTCTAGGGACTGATGAGAATCTATTCTCATCAAAGTCTGCATCCCTTGATTCAATTATTGAGTTAATTGAAATATATTCATTAGGTTCAATAACATAGAACCTAAAAGCCTTGGAATGCTCAGCATATCCAACAAAGATGCAGTCAATGTCTCTTTCACCCAAAGTTTTCATCTTTGGATCAGGGAGTCTTACAACAGCCCTACAACCCCAAACCTTGAGATAGTTCAGGTTGGGTTTCCTTTTAGTCCAGAGTTCATAAGGGGTAACCTTGTTCCTTTTGTTGGGAACCCTATTTAATAAATAGCAAACTGTTAACATAGCTTCACCCCAGAACCCTTGACTCAGTCCTGAATAGGACAACATGGAATTAACCATCTCCTTAAGCACCCTGTTTTTCCTTTCAGAAATGCCATTTTGCTGAGGAGTATAAGGGGCAGTCGTTTCATGGATTATACCAACAGACTGAAAGTACTGAGTATCCATGTACTCACCTCCCCTATCAGTCCTTAATCTTTTGATCAAAGACCCAAGTTGTAATTCAACTTCAGTTTTAAACACTTTGAATTTATCTAATGCTTCATCCTTGGTATGTAACAGATAGACATAACAAAATCTAGAAGCATCATCAATAAATGTCACAAAGTACTTCTTATTCCCCAAAGAAGAAGTGGCATGCAAATCACACATGTCACTGTGAATTAGCTCCAAGACCTTAGTCTCACGACTAACACCCTGAAAGGGTTTCTTGGTTATCTTGGTCAACATGCAAGTTTTACACTTTTCATTGTCCATGTCAAAAGCTGGGATCAACCCATCCTTAGACATATCTTGCAACCTTTTATAATGAACATGGCCAAGTCTAGTGTAACACCCCCAAAAATGACTCAGCGAAAGCATACGTGTATTGGGGTGCTACTAAATTGGAATCACAACATAAGCATAGAACAATTGGTTTTGCATAAATAAACTTTTATTCATTATTAAAAACAATGTTTACATTATAAAGTAGTGCGGAAAATGGCCCATTATAAACGAGTGGTCCCAATACATAAATCAGAGTCATCTATGACCATGCCATGCCTTTGCCTTGCGCCTCCAAAGATAAGATATCCTGAAAATACATGCTAAAAGGGGTCAGCTTACGCTGGTGAGTTCATAGGTTTATCCAAAAAGTAACTTCAGTACACTGTTTCAAATTTGGTTTTTGATGATCATTACGTCTTGCATAATGTCATAAAGTTTATGATTTCAGTTCATAAAAGGATTTCATAAAAGAGATTTCATTAGTGGACCATAAGTAGGGTATATGTACATTACAACGAATATAATGTCATATGTTGAATCTATTACGCTAGCACTAAGTTCATGCAACCGAAGCTACGACAGTTCTCGTATGCACAAAGAAGTCATACAAATACAGAGCCCATGGCGAGTGTTTATCCCAATACACTCGGTCCCGACATGCTATATGTTTCGACTTGACCCAAGCGGGGTCAACCGAACAGAGGAGTCACCCTCAATAGATCTATTTATAACATTCGCGCTTCCCAGCAGGAATTGACGGTTCATGAAGAGGGCAATTTGGGATTGAGGACTTAGGCTAAGCTGCGTAATATTCTAGGTCAAACATTTTGGTATGCTCTATAAAACATCTATGTATGATGAAAACTTTAAACATGTAAAAGCATAGTATGCATGGAATGCACAAGTGGAATGATTTAAGTAAAATGAGCATGTATCTTCCCCCAAAACAAGTATAAAACAGTTAAAAGTAGGGGCTATGAAACTCACCTTGGCAATGTGCAATATGCAGTCTAAGGGAATTAAATCAAGGAGTGATAGTGCACGGCTCCGACATGCAACCTAATTAAGTACGACATATTTAGTCTTTATGTATAAGACTCGATAAAGTTTAACTAACTTTATAGATTTTCATTGTTTTTGTTGTTGTTGTTGTTGCTTGTGTGGCATCGTTTTATTTTAAAACAGTTTACAAGGAATTGGGTGGTTCTCGGCTTAGGAAGGATGACATGGAAGAAATCTCAAGGAAAGAATTCCGACTTTGGTTTGATGATGACCAATCGATAATACTTGGAAGGATACACGCAGGAAAAGATATCAAAGTTGAACAAGACTTTGGTCTGATGGTAAACGTATGACGATGTACAAAAAGTTGGTACATCCTTTTGGACATTATCGGACTAAGGGATACCATAGATGAAGGAAGTATATATATATCCATATATAATTCACATATATAAGTTTATGTCGTTACTAATAATTGTATAACGAAAAGTCTCAAGTACATTATAACTTGTATACCTATTAGTAAATCCTTTTCATGTGCCCATTGTATACATTTTAAAAGAAATGATTATGCTTGTACTTAGAAAAAATGATGTAAGTGTCGATATAATTATTATGCCATTTTAAGTTTTCAATGTATATATCATTTGTAAAGTATAATAACAAATGTGTGTATCGGAAATTGGCATGACTTAATGTATATTCTATTTATCCGAAATCAAAAATTGTCAAAATTTTATATTTTAATATTCGGTTTTGATAATTTAAACCGTACGTTTACATGTTTACATTTTTCACGCGTGACAACTTCATGTGATAGAATTTGTTTTCAGGTCGTGCTCTTGTAAAAATATATCATTTTCTTGTCTCGTTTGAATGTCGCGTTGTAATGTTTAAAATCCAATAAACTTTCATAAGTTTTAGGTTAGGTCCAATAATTTATAAACTAATGATCATAAAAGTAAGTTACAAGGGTATGTCTTTATTAAACTTATAATTTGATTGCGAAATAAGTCATATTTAAGTAATATCAAAAGCCTTGAAAGAGGTTTGCTTATATTGGTAGATTAGAACCTATAGTTTACACTTTTGTTTTCACAAAAAAAATTATGATTAGTACAAGTCGAGTAAACTCGTGATCAAGTGAAGGAAACCAAGTCGGAATTTGAGTTGAATGGGAATTCGAGACGACGTGGAATTTAAAGCCCGGGTGGGCTGTGACAAAATCGAATGGGCTCGAGTTGTTGGGCTGTGGCCCAACCGAAAAACAACCAAATAGTCTTTCACAAAAACTGGGCTTCGGCCCATGCATTTAATCCCAATATTGAAATAGAAAAGTTTGGGCCTAGTAACTCAAACGGACCTTCAACCACTAGGCTGTGCAGCCCAATACAAAATTTGACATAACAGAATCAGTTTACTTTTGTAAAAATTTTATATTTGACAACTCGAGGTTTCTTTTGGTAGTTTAGAAACATAAAGTTAAGAACGAACCCGGTGAATTATTTTAAGGAAAACCTCAAGACTCGGAAATGGTTACTAATGAGACCAAGGAAAATCGATTAAGGACCTAAGTCGAAATGAATAGTAACAGGAGAAAGACACGTGAGGTGAGCCGAAGTAAATAAGCTGCTTAGTGAGCCGCAAGTGATGAACCGATATAATGGTTTTAAGTGTTTTCCCCTAAGCTTTTAACCATATTACAACAATACTTATCAAGACCAGAGACTAATTAGCTCGACACTAGCTGAAACCACATAGTCATTCGAGAGCCCTTTTCGGGTGTTCTCGTTAAACTGGTATGAACAGACACACCCTCAAGTGAGGTTAAACCTTAGTCTAGACAGCGCACATGCAAGACAACCACAGCCAGGATAACTATCCTAACATTATTAAGCCGAAACCTAACCATCGAGAGGAATACCCATTTAGACCAAAAGAAGGTTTATGTCATTACAAGTTTTAAGTTTCTGTTTTCACCACACTAGTCCAACAACAACAATATTTTGCCTTAATAATTATTAGTCCAGTGATTTAACAACCTCAATGAAATTTACTGATATCCATTCTATGTGGAACATTCGGCCAAAATAAAAAAAAAGGATAACCATTACAATAATTCGTTTTTCTTTGTACCTGAAATCTCAACAAAAAAAAAAAGAATTTAGATTAACAAGAAAATGATGCTTACAACGAAATCAAGAAAAGGGGCGTATGGTTATGACCACCGAACATCAGAGAGCCGATTGGGAGAGATTCAGAATGAATTGGTACAATTGATAACTTGGGATAGCTTCCTTACGCATCCAAGAACGAAACCCCCTTATCAATTTCGAAAAACCCCTTGATTCAAGAAACCCTAATTATTAAGAACCCTAATTATTTTTGTGTTGTGATGAGTGAATAAACCTGCTTCAAGAGTTGGCTCTATTTATAGATGTATATTAAGGAAGCCTTGTGTCCTCTTTCTCTTCTTGGTTGCAGCGTGGCACTCTACATGGATTCCATCTCGATTCTCAGCCGAGCTAGTGTTCCCTTAGAGTAGATTATGTGGCTGAAATATGTGGTGATGGATCATGGTGCCTGAAGAGGAAAGGGAGCAAAACTCTTTCTTGTTTCCTGGTTTTGGAAGGAGCGAAAAAAAAGAAAGAAGAAGAAGTACAGTGAAGCAAGTGGGCGGCTAAGGTTATAAGTGGGGTTGTATTATTTATTTTTGTCTTTAGTGTTAATACTTGTATAACTGTACCCCGTGTTTTGTCGAATCCTTGAGTAAACGTACCTTCCAGGTACCCGAAGAATATAGAAATTATATTTTTAGAAGCGTTTTTGTAAGTGTAATAATACATTTTTATTATTACGTAGAAATTTGATTATAAATGTTTGCCGTTATTTAATCGGTGTCGGTATGCGTGCGGTGCCGTGACTTTCTGAATTCACGAGATAACTTCTCGTTTTCTTTCGTAAATTATTAGTGATTGATAAAAATGTATTTTTTCTCTTATCTCAGTATTTATTTTTAGTTTTGAGTGCTACTGCGCTGCAGTATGCGGAATAAAAATGGATTAAGCTTATGTATGCTTAAATTTTAACTTGGACAATGGTAAATTTCACAGATACTTAGTGGACAAGTATCGTGCGTGCGGTGTCTTATTTTTAGAGAAACGGGATGACCTCTCGTTTTTCAATTTTAGATATTGGCGTTTTGTCGGAAAATAATTGATTTGAATTTTCTGACGTAATAAATATTATTTAAATCAATCCGAAATTTTACGGGTTGTTATATCTAGCATGCCACAAGGTAGAGACAGTCTGGTCAGTGGTGGTTACACAGGCTGAATTTACACTATCAGTGGAAATAAATACACTATCAGTGGAAATATTAAGCCTGAACAGTTGATTACATAAATAACCAAAACCAATAAAAACACCATGCTTAGAAAGCACAAATTTATCAGACTCAATAACTTGTTTATAACCATGATTATTCAAAATACTACTTGAAACCAAGTTCTTCCTGATATCAGGAACATGAATAACATCAAACAAAGTTACAATCTTTCCTGAACTAAACCTAAGATCTACACAACCACGACCATGCACCAAGGCTGTTGACTCATTTCCCATGTGAAGAATAGAACCATCATTCAGTGACTCATAAGTCTTGAACCAGCTTCTATCTTTACACACATGAACTGTTGCCCCAGAGTCAACCCACCACGCAACATCATCATCCTGCACATAATGAGATTCAGATACATATGTAACATAATAAATCTGAAAAGACTTATTAACCATATTCTGACCTTTCAGTGAGTTGGAAGAACCACCACTCCCTGAACCATCAGTGCCTGATCCATTGGCTTTACCACCAATTTTAACACCTTTGCAGTCCCTTTTAATGTGACCAGTCTTGCCACATTTCCAACAAGTAGGTGTTGCCTTCTTGTTAGGATTTGTCCTTGCGTTATCATGATATTTGCGTTTGCCTTTGTTGTCATTGTACCTGGTGGAGTTGTTATGCTCCACCATATTGACAACAGATGGTCCAGCAACATTGCTACCCTTTGGCTTGTCATTATCCTACACATTGAGAGATTTCTCAATGCGCAGATGACTGCCCAACTCAACCAGAGTTAACTCCTCTTTCTTATGTTTCAGGGTATGCTTGAAATCTTTCCAAGAAGGAGAAAGTTTATCAATAACACAAGAGACTTGAATAGCCTCATCCATGTGCATATTGTGCTGTGTAAACCTTCCAAGTATTCCAAGAAGTTCATTGTATTGTTCTATGACTGGTCTTGAATCAGTCATTTTGTAATTTGTGAAATTACTAACAAGAAACTTCTTACTTGATGCATCCTCAGCCATATATTTGGCATCCAAGGAATCCCACAGTTCTTTGGAAGATTCAAAGTTCTGATAAATATCAAACAGATAATCAGACATACCATTGAGAATAAGACCTCTGCATATGTAGTCATCATTCTCACATTTGCTCCTCCTCCTGATCTGCTCCACAGTAGCATCATCACCATCATCTGGAATAGGAGTGGTTAGTACATACACCACACTCATGCTTGACAGCAAGAAGTGCATCTTCTTCTGCCACCTCCTAAAGTCCACCCCTTCAAACTTATCAAGCTTGGCAAATTTTGAAGCCATGTGTTTCATTGCAGCAGCAACCATTGATTATCACAAATAGTTTACTTTGATTGTTGGTGTGTAGGTCCCAGAACAGGGTTAAGACAGTCAATAACAGTAGCAATACCACTAGGTGGTTACCGGATATCACTTGGAATCGTGTGATCACTTTCCAAAGTAAACTATTCGACCCTAATGCCTGGGTTACACGAATATCTACTTGGGATAAGACCAAATGCAGTTATGGAATTAGGCATAATTCTATAACCCTTGCGCTAATAAGTGTTAATGGTTTTATGTCTCTTCTTCATGCATAATCAGATCTCCTATTTATAGGAAAATACTCTTAGCTATTCCAATGGAATTATGAGTATTAATCGGCCCATTAATAGCCTCATAATTATCCCCATTATAGCCGTTAGTGGTTACATAACCAATTAAACGTGGTCATTAAACAGTTGTAACTGCCATTTAGCAGTACTTTAACACTAGCAGTACTTTAACACTAGCAGTACTTTCATACCATTAGCAGTACTTTCATACCATTAGCAGTACTTTCACACTAGCAGTACTTTCATAGTGCTATCAGTGGATACACTGCTTCAGTGGAATCCGCAAGCTTCAGTGGAAACACTGCTTATCAGTGGAAACATTGCTTATCAGTGGAAACCACAAGCAGTATGTTAGGTCACTAGTTTTACAACACAAGGTTACTAGAGAAAGAGATGAAGGCGATTGAACAAGCTAAACACCCACACACGCATTAACAATAATACGGTTAATAGAAAGAGTGAGTGGAAGAGAATAACTTGAACAACCAACCCTCAATTGAGGGTTTACAAGAGTTTATATAGGCAAGGAGCTAGGGCAACACTCCCTCTCCTTCCCTATTCCTTATTGGGCTTGGATCAAGCTTATGGGCCTTCTACATAAGCTTGACCTTAAACAAACATAAAGGCCATAATAAAGCTACCTATTACATATGAAATATAAATACTTGAAATACTGGTTAGGAGTGATTCCAACAATCTCCCCCTCAAGTATATATGAGTGTAAACGGTGAAGGCGTTGATGTAATAGTAGCAGTGACGTCTTCTGACATTCTTCTTTCTTGTGAGAGAAATTGTCTTGATACGAACAATCTCCCCAGTGTAGAGAGATAGTTATCTTTGAACAGTTATACTTCGACGTCATCTTTAACGTTGTTCTTTGATCATTGTTCTTTGTGGTGAAAGTGATAGTATGTTGTTGTCTGCATCAGTATGCCTCAGGTCTGCTTCGCTGCTCCAGTGTCTCCACGTCATTCTTCAACATGCTCACACGCTCTATGATGTTGGAATTCAATACTGATGAAGTTCTCTAAGTCTTTTAACTTTGTAGATTCTTTGGTTTGACGAAGAATCATTCTAACGGTTGTGTTGCTTTTGAATAGAACTTCCATTAGTGATGATGTTGGCGTGAGCATGAGAAGAATCAGCACGATCATCCTACTCCGGAGCTTCCATAAGAAGAAAACATTTCAAACGGTTAGTAATAAGCGGTTTCCGGCACTTACAAGTTTGAACTTCGAGAGTGTTAACAGCATAGTGTGAAAACACAACTCTAATTCTTACAAAGGCCGTTCCTGAACTGGAGTCCCACAAGTGAGATAACGCGATGTACCGAAGTACATCTACAGTTCAGATGAGTCGCTGAGGTACACCGAAGCATCACCTCACGACTGTAGACCGTGTGAGACACACTCCGCGTAATCCACGGGGAGTTACCGAAGTGACCTGCTGTCAGGGCTGTTTGATGTTGACCCTGGCAGGAGTTTCCATTCAATCACTGAGGATCACAGATGTGAACCTCTCATAAATGTTCTCGACAGATTGCTAAGATCTGTGAAGGACTCGATATGAACCACTGATGATCTTATTGTTGATCATCAAGTGATTAAATGTCAAGTGTTCCTAAGAGATCTTTTGATGAGTCTCGTGGCTCTAGACTAAATAGTGCGTTTTGGTTTTCCTGAGCGGAGACTAGGGAGAGGGTCTCCTTCTTCAATACCAGCGATCTCTAAAAGAAAGCCAATAGTTTATGTAGGGTTCCCTGTGAGAATGAAACAAGCTTCTGTTGAGAGAAACTTGAGTGGCTAAGAAGGTGTAGTGCATGCGTCACTGGGTCCATGACGACTTTTAATCTTCAATACCGGTGTCACTGAGTGACAGCCAGTAGCATATGAATTGATCCCGGTGTCTGCCCTAAGTTGAATGATCTGGAGGGCTATTTCTTTTCACCCTTTAGTTTACATTTCTTTTTGATTCTTCAACTCCTTCTTTCTCCGATTCTCATTTTCTCCTTTTTACAATCATTCCTAAGGACTTCTAACACTAACTAATGGTAGTGTCCTTGGGTAGATCCCTCCGGCTCTGGTGGATCATAGGACGGTTATTCCTAACCTTAGTCACCTTATAACTCCATGACTAACCTATGTTTGCCATTAAAACCACTGTATGTGAAAAATATCTCTCAAAGGTTTGTAGATGAAAAACATGTTTGAACCACTGTGAGAGATAAGTTTTTGCATAAATACTCCCCCTCCACATGTGCTTAATATTTTTAATGGTTAAATTCACAGTGAGGAAAGAGCGCGCACTTTATGAATTGATCCACTAAAGATAGACAATCTCCCGCGAGACACGGTTACGTTGAATAGTTAAGGAGTTACATTGTCAGCTTTTAGGTGACAACTAGCTCTAATAACTACCTTGAAGGTGTAGACAAACCTCGAAAGTTTGTCAAACCCGTCAGAGTTCATGTCTATCAAGAGTTTCTCGAATGGTACTTTCTACTCAGACGAGTCCTTTGCGAGACACGTTTACATCACTAGCGAACTAGCTTGAAATTATTACCCGTCCAGGACAAGTCTTTTCGAGTTACAAACAGTTTAGTACCGTCAATTCGTTGGTTAAGTCTGAGGTACACAGATTCATTTGCATTCTGTACAACATATTTCTTATCACACAAATTTTCTCCCCCTCAAAAATGGCATATAAAATGTTATTTTTGAACGTTTGAGAATAAATATGACCATTTTGAGTGTTGCGGGAAGAGTGACCACTGTGAACAATTTGTGAACAAAGTTTTCATCAAATACTCCCCCTCAACTAGTGATAAAAGCGGTTGAGGTTTTAAAATCATATGGGGAAGTATTTGTCTTTTTGAGCAAAACCTTGAAAAAATTAAAGGTTTGATAGGTTTTACTCAAAAATAAGAAGCTTTCGCTCCTTTTATAAGGATTGTGGCACTGAGGCGTACCACAGGGTCCTTTCTTGACAATTACGGGTTGTACACTGTTATGTGTGCACAAGCCATTCACATGGATTATCATACATCCAAAATTATATGAAGGAAACAATTCAAGGGGTACCAGGAAGTGCAGTGATGTTCCCAGGAGTGCGCACAGGGCGTTGAAAGCCGGTGATGTTTCTCCTGGGTCGACCACCAACATAGCTTTCCAATCGTCTGAACTGATCCCTTCTGAACAACCGTTCATCAATCATGGTGATGATGCGTCTCACATCCCTCCTTTCCTGAGAATTCCAGCGTTTAGGATTCCCAACTTTCAGGCGTATATCCTTCAATCTGTACGCCAATCCATCCTTAACCAGCTTCAAGGTATGATCTCCAAATTTGTGGATTTCACTACACGCCATTAAGCAGTTTCTTTGAAGTTCACTGCGATAAACAATGCCGAAAGGTTTGCTGATGAGCGTGAGTTGTGTAAGCTGGTTGATGTCGGGAAGATCAAGCTGTGGTGGAGTGAAGTTTACACGTTTCTGATATGATTCAACAGCCATCTGGATATCTTTGACACGTTCTTTGATCACGATGCGTCTAATGAAGATGAGAACTGACTTGATAAATTCACGTTGAACTTCAGTCGAGAATTGTCTCATACGACCCTGTACTTTGGCAAGATACATGTCTTCGATGTCGTTGAGGGACAAGTTCTCAAAGTCAGCTTCGGAGAATCCATAGTCCTGTTCATCTTGTCGTTTGACTATGATATTCTTTAAGAATGTGTAGTCCCACTTAGACTTGAGATCAATGTGTTTGATGGCCACGATGTCCTTCGAGCTATACACTGCATGTTGAGACTTCTGAACCAGGCAGCTTCTGTAGTAGATTCTTCGGCGTTCAGGCCAATGATGAATCCCATACAATGCATCTTGGTCGTATGCTTGCACGTTGTCAGAAAACAAGTGATTTGCACGTTCCTCGATAGCTATGCAGTTTGAGTAAATGGCCGCTGGGAATGGAAGAGTCAATGATGTAGTGTATTTTCTCGAACCATCGCCACCATGGAGAAGAAATTCCAGGTCTTTGTTGAAGAAGTATCGGAAGGGAATCCTTGGTTCGTCTGCTTGGCCAATGGTCGGTAGAGGTTTGGTCCAGTCGGTGTAATATGGAGGGTTGTCCCTTTGTGTGAAGTCAATGTTTGCTTCCGGATTGAGCCAATCCATGTTGTTAGACATAGCTCGAGCGATGTTCTCAAGATGATATTCGACCTCGAGGGCGCTTTCAGAGCTGTCTTTCCATAGTTGAAAAGCTTCATTTTTGATTCGCTTCAACTCAGATTTTGTCATTTTCTTCACATGGAACTTTTCTTGCAAAAGTTTTGCATGCTCCAATGTTGAACCGTCTACCAATTCTTGGCCTTCATTAGGGTAGGGAATTTGATTGACAAGTGTGGAGAACCATTCAAACTCTTCGGTTTTATCGTCATCTAGCCATGATACGACTCCGGGCTGAGTCGTCTGCTTCTTCTTTTTGGAAGGCTTTGATGATGATACTGGTTTCTGCACTTGTTTGGGTGAGGTGGGTTGTTGTCGGGGCTCAAGGACCTCTTCATCGTCACCACCCGTATACTCAAAGTAATCACCAGTTTTATGAGTCAGGGGTGGTAACTCGGAATCGTCCCGAGGTTTATCAGTAGAAGACCGAGGTGGAGGAGACTTTTGTTGAGAAGAAGTCCGTGGTAGAGGAGGTGGCATCGAAGTAGATTTACCAGACTGCTTCTGACGTTTAGGTGTAGAGTCCTTGTCCTTATCATCGTCATCTCTTGGTCGTTTGGGTTGATCGGCTGACTCCTTGCATGATGATCTGAGTTGAAAATCAAGTAGACTTTCGAAAAATTTAGCTTCATCCGAAGTAAACGTTCTAGATCGCTTTGACATTTGCATCACAAGTTTAGCGATTAACTCAGATTCAGAGAGATCAGCTTCTTTGGCCATTGTCTGTTTAACCAATGCGACGATGTTAGGTGTGAGTTATCTGGAAAATACTTCTCTAGTCACACCGGGGACAGTGTCGAGAAGAAACTTGTGAGTATGATCTCTTGCTGTCTTCTCCAGTTCCTTTTGGACTTTAGGAATGATATCTTGAAGGTACTTTTGAGTGTAACCTTCAATCATTTCATCCAGTTCCTCTTTACGATGACCTTTCATGAATTCCTGGATAAACTTTCTTTCTTCTTGCATCTTGTCATGCTCGTTATACAGATGCTGTATGTGATCATCAAAGAAATTCAACTTGATGTTAAGTACGTTTTTCTTTCTGACTTGTTTTACAGCTTTGGCAATCCGTTCATGAGCATGAGAAACCCAAGATTTAGGTGGTTTCTTCACGGATTTGGATGATGATTTGGTTGACTTCGTAGATGGTGGTGGTGATGAGTGAGATGAAGAGTCTGATGATGAGGAGACATGAGGAGACTTTGGGTCCTTAGGAGTTTCTGAAGTTTTCTCCTTTGAGTGTGTTGGACTGTCTAGAAGAAACTTTGTATAATCATCCTCGTCATCCTTAGACTTTTCTTTCACAGTTTCCTGTTTCTCAAAATCATACACAATAGTATCCTCCACAGGTTGTTGTTGTTGCAGAAGAGTGGTGGCACCAGATCCCTTATCGGGTCGATTAACCGCATCAGGATCTGGAGAGGAGTGGGCAGCTCCACTTGATCCTCCGGGGCCACCCATTTGATCTTTAGCAAATTGTTCGGCCTTTTGAAGGTGTCGGACGTTGTGAAACTTTTTCCTGTATGATTTATTCAGTTGCTCTTCTTCTTCTTCTTCAGAGCTCTCATCATAAGGTACAAGTGCAGGAGTCTTCCCTTTTTCATGGACAGCTGGAGGACTTGGAGATTTTGCTACTGAGGGATTAACATCCTTCGCAGTTTCAGAGTATGTGATCTCTTCATCTGTGTCAGTAGCATCAGAGTCCTCGTCCCTGAGCTGTCTTTGCGGTTCAGGTGAAATGATAGGAGTGGCTTCCAGAGACGGAACTTTCTTCTTAGGGGTAGGTTTCCTCTTTGGAATAGGTTTCTTCTTGGGAACATTCCTTTGACTATCTGTACTTGTGACACTTCCAGCACTTCCTTTTCTGGCTCTCCTTACAGGTGTGCCAGAAGATTGTTCGTCAAGATGACCAACTTTGCCTTGTCTTACTGCTTCCAGATACCTTTGGTACGATTCGAGCTTTCTGACATCTTCAGTTAGAAGGAAATCTGGCAGCACAGCACCTTGTTTCTTTGTAGACGTTTCCTTGATTCTGACAGAGATAATAGGTTCTGTCAACATGTCGTGATTGTCGGGGTCATTGAGCCTCTTGGGAATGTCAGGATGGAGTCCAAGTGCTCTCTGGATCAACAATTTAGTATATCTGATGTAAGGAATCTTTGAGCCAAGTTTGTTGAGAAATGACATCATGTCATCCCAAATCAGAGCTTCGATAGCGATGTGTTTCTTGTTGACCAATGCCCAGAATATTTGCAGTTCCATGAGCTTAGGGTGCTCATATCCGCTGTCACGACCAGAAACAGACTTGGTGATGATCATGTAGAGAGTTCTCCAGGGTTGAGGAATACTCTTAAGTTCTACGTGAGAGTGCTTGTAGATTACTCCTGTACCCTCATCATAACCGATATTGATTAAGAATTGGAGAGTGAGCTCTTCAGCAGGTGAGGTATATAGTTTGGTTGGATCGACTTCAGGAATTAGGAGAACAGCCCTTAAGTCTGCAGGTGTAATGGTGACTTGTTTGTGATTCAGAGTCACCGTCACAGCAGTTTGTCCTTTGACCCTTTCCATAGTGTTCCAGAACTGTTGGATGTAGATCTCAGGAACAGTTGCAGAGTGTGTAAGCATGTTCTGATACGGATGAGTCCTCAGAATATCAATAGCAATAAGACACGAAGATTCAGAGCAAGTGAGGGTGTCAAAGTCAACACGGAGATTGTTCTTTCCTATCTTCATTGGATAGCCATGAGGATAGATATCAGCAATGGAGAGAACTTCAGGTGCATCCACATTCATTTGTTCAGCCATGTCGTGATCTGAAATAACATTAGCCAAAAAAACCAACATATCGAAAGACATAATGTTAGTCAACAGAAGGTCTTATTGTCTAGTTATTGAATTTACAGTGTCACTTGTATGTTCAATAGTTCAATGATGTCGTGAAATGTTTCGTGAGTTAGTTAACTTTAAGTTTTAAAGTTTATTTTATCACTTATTGTTCACAACATATCAGACGATCTAAGTTTATTAGTGACATTTTTTGGATTCGTGATGATATGATTAGTTTATTTACAAGTTTGTACAAGTAACAATTCATCATGAAGGTCAATCCAGGGTTAAGCGTAGTTTTGGCAAAGTTACGCGTAGACAGGAATGATATATGCTTAGGCGTAAACTTACGCGTAGAATCCTAACTTACGCGTAAGAGATGTTACGCGTAGGAAAAGGAGACCTTATGCGTAGAGCTTATGCGTAGGAATATATTAACCTTACGCGTAAGGCTACTCGTAAGAGTTGACCTTATGCGTAGAGGTCACTGTTTACGCATATCCTTCACAGGATACGCGTAGTCCATTGTAGAACCTTACGCGTAATAGTTATGCGTAGGATTTATTTTACGCATAACTTGACTACGCGTAGGGTAATCCTTATGCGTAGAGAGTCTAATGACCTTGATTCTGAGTGTTAAGCGTAGCAAAGCCTGAAATAAATTTTATCAAATCATCAAAGTTAACACAAAACATCATTTTATCACAGATAACAACATACTAGCTCATTTTAACAGTTACGCGTAGAAAGTCATACGCGTAGGTCAAAACCCTAAGGGTTATGACTTACGCGTAAGTTTTCTAACCATGGGATTTGCATCAAACAAATTCTGGTAGTTCTAAGATGTTGTATGAGCTTATAGACCAAGTTATAACATCTAACTCATGGTGAATCAAAAATACCCAAACTTATGAACCTTAAACCCTAATTTCAAATTCTGAATAAATTAGTGTTTCTGGGTAGTTATAGAGCAAGGATATAATCAATTCAACATCATATAAACATAACCCCACAATCTTTTAGACCAAAACACTTCACATTTGGAAAACCCAAATCGACTCATAAACCCTAGTTTTCAAAATTCATCAATTTTAGTTTCTGGGTGGATTTTGATGGTTAAAATGTTATCCTTGATGTGTAAGAAACGTTTTGAGACAATCCATTTTACCCCAAACATACACACAATGATTGTGTGTTCATACGCTTATGCGTAGAACACATAATCACGCGTAAAAAACGTTTTAGCCGTAGGATTTGAATGAAATTAAAAACCTTTGCTTAGAAACATGTTTTACTCAAGAATCAACTTACAAAGTGATGATCAAAAGCACAGAATTCTTGAGTGATTATTAGGCGTAGGATCCTTAAAGGTTTAGAATACAAATGAGAAGTGAAAGAGTTAGGTGGAGTGGATTTTTATTAAATAGACTTTATCATTTTGACAGTTTTGGTCCCTCCACCTTTTCCATTTTCATCCAAAGCTTTTTAACTTCCATTTTTTGTTACCAAATGAAGATTTTAGGAAAGAAACTTGACGACACTCCCCCTCGACTTGAGAAAATAATGAAAGGTTATTAATTTAAGTCCGAGGAGTGTCTTTGAACCAGAAAATGTACCACCATTAGTAACAGAATCAACCGAGATGTGATAACATGCAAGTACACATATGTTTTGAAACAGTTAATAGATTATTTTATCCCCCTCAACACTTTATCGGAAAAATACTGAATTTTGAAAGATTAAAGTGTTGACGGAAGAAATGTACTTGCCATGTTGAAAGAAAGATAGATTGGGAGAATATTTTTGTTGTTTTATCGGATTTTATATTTTTGTATTTTGTTTTTGAAAAATTTATTTACAAAAGATGTTTTGGTGTTTGACAGGTTTTTAAGACTGTTTGAAGAGGTCATCCAATTCCTCTTGAGTCAAACACCTCATACCAATTCGGTGGACCAACTCATTAAACCTAGCGGGAGGCAAGACTTTGGTGAGCAGATCTGCTAATTGGTATTCAGTACCCACAAAGTATAGTTCAACGGTACCCTGTTCCACGTGGTCCTTGATGAAATGATAGCGTAGATCGATGTGTTTTGATTTCGAGTGCTGAACTGAGTTGCACGAGATTGCAATGGCACTCCGATTGTCGCAGTACATTGGGATTCTGTCAAATACGTAACCATAGTCTTTGAGTTGTGTTCTCATCCAGATGACTTGGGCACAACACGCGGACATGGCTACATATTCAGCTTCGGTTGATGACAGCGATGTACAATCCTGCTTCTTTGATTGCCAAGACACCAGTTTATCACCAAGAAATTGTAGAGCTCCTGAAGTACTTTTCCTTGAGTCTAAGCATCCTGCGTGGTCAGCGTCTGAAAAAGCGATTAGTTCAAAACCAGAATCCTTCGGATACCAGATCCCCAAATTAATGGTTCCCTTGATGTATCGGAGGATTCTTTTAGCCTCAGAGAGGTGGGTTTCAGTTGGTCGCGACTGATAGCGGGAGCATAGATAAACGGCAAAGACAATATCAGGTCTGCTAGCTGTTAGATACATGAGGGACCCAATAATACTTCGGTATTTGGTAGGGTCAACTAATTTCCCATGTAAATCAGCATCTAGCTTCTTGGTATGAGTCATTGGTGTGGCATAAGTATCACAGGTTTTCATTCCAAATTTGTTTAACAATTCAAGGGCATATTTGGACTGACTCAAAAAAATACCACGGGGTGATTGATGAACTTGAAGTCCTAGAAAGAACGTAAGTTCACCCATCATGGACATTTCAAAATTTTTCTTCATTAGTTTTGCAAAAGCGATTGAAAACTTTTTATGTGTAGACCCAAAAATGATGTCATCCACGTAAATTTGAACAATTAAGATATGTACCCCGTGATATTGTATAAAAAGAGTTGGGTCAACCGAGCCTTTGGTGAAATTATTGGCAATGAGGAAGGATGATAGCTTATCGTACCATGCCCGAGGGGCTTGTTTTAGACCATAAAGAGCTTTGTTCAGTTTGTAGACATGGTTCGGGAACTCAGGATCAACGAATCCATCTGGTTGGCTGACATAGACCGTTTCTTTAAGTTGCCCATTGAGAAACGCCGTTTTGACATCCATCTGATAGACCGTCATGTTCATATGAGCTGCGAACGAGAGAAATATCCGAACAGCCTCAAGACGAGCAACCGGAGCAAAAGATTCTTCAAAGTCTATTCCCTCTTCCTGACGATAACCCTTAGCAACTAGCCGTGACTTGTTTCGGATAACATTCCCTTCAGCATCCAATTTGTTTTTCCAAATCCATTTGAGACCAATGACGTAGATCCCTGTTGGTCTTTCAACCAGTTCCCATACTTCAAGACGTTTGAATTGGTTGAGTTCTTCCTGCATGTATTCAATCCAATTGTCTTTTGTCATTGCATCCTTAATGTTTTTAGGTTCAGATTGGCAGACAGTGAGTGCATAAATGCAATGTTCACCGTCTGAGTGAAGACGTTGTCTCGTAACGACTGGTTGATTCGGGTTGCCAATAATGCTAGCCAGAGGATGGTCTTTTGTCCATCTATGTGTAGAGGGTTGATGTTGGTATACATTGTGCAGATTCTGAGGATTCAAATGGTTTGTTGAAGATTCCGCTACATCTGGTGCAGCAGTGTCATTGGCAAACGGGTTGAAGAACGCATTTGGATCAAAATCTACAGGTGGGGGTACTTCATTCAGAATATCATCAGTTGGTTCATCATTGTTGGAGGCGGTATGTTTAACTGTTGTGTTGGAGTCAATTGGTGTAGGTGCATCGTCAACAGTAGTTGTTGTAGCAGGTGTATCAGGTAGATGAATATTATCAGGTTGTGCAGCGAAAACAGCGGATACACCAGGAGCACGTTCATCAATATCGTCACAGAACAGAGGAGCAAATAACCTTTCCATTTGTTGACGAGTTAGCTGAGGGCTTTCTTCAGCTGATGATGGGGGTTGATGGAAGTTTAAACGGTTGTGACCGGGTTCTAAGCTGTTATACTCAGAAGCCATTTCCGTGAGTTCATCGAAATGAGCATGAATCGTTTCCATTACCTCCTTAGTTCGACGATTCCAGATTCGGAAACCTTTAGAATTGTCACAGTATCCAATAAAGACTCCAATATCAGCTTTGGCTTTGAGCTTTCCAAAATCATCACGATCATTATTCGGATAGCAAAGGGATCCAAATACATGAAAGTGTTTGAGGTTCGGTTTATAGTTGTGGACAAGCTCGAAAGGTGTTTTGTTGTGGCGTTTTGTAATCATAGAACGGTTTTGAGTATAGCATGCAGTAGATACAGCTTCTGCCCATAAGTAATCTGGAAGTTTAGCATTGATTAACATTGTTCTTGCAGCTTCCACTAACGTTCGGTTTCGTCTTTCAACAACTCCGTTTTGTTCAGGTGTACGTGCAATAGATGTTTGATGCTGAATTCCCACTTTCTCATAAAATTCACGAAGGGTTCTGTTAACAAATTCATTTCCTTTGTCTGTTCTGATTATTCGGACGGTGTTGCGGAGCTGAACCTGTATTTTTGTGAGAAAGGTGATGATCATTTGTGGAGCTTGGTCTTTGCTACGAAGAAAGTAGACCCAAGTCCATCGTGAGTAGTCATCAACAATTACTAAGATGTAGCGTTTGCCGTTGATCGTTTGCACACGCATCGGGCCACACAAATCCATGTGAAGAAGATGAAGCACATGCTGAGAGCTGTGTTCCACCTTTGAAGGAAAATGAGCACGAGTGCTTTTCCCTTGTTCACAGGCTGAGCAAAGGTGATCTTTTGAGTACCGGAATCGTGGGAGTCCCTCAACTAGTTTGTGTCGAGTAAGGTTGGTGATGGTTTGAAAGTTTAGATGTGAGAGACGACAGTGCCATAGCCAGGATTTTGTAGATGTTGCCTTTGAAAGTAAGCAAATGGGAGAGGAAGCAACCATGTCTTGCATAGAGATAGTGTAGAGACTAGAATTACGCGAGCCAGACATAAGATCGTTTCCTTGTAGATCACGAATGAAACAAGTTTTCTCCCTGAAAGCAACCTCCAAATCTCCATCACAAAATTGACCTACTGAAAACAGATTGTGACCGAGGCCTTCCACATAGTAAACCCTGCTGATTTCGATGTTCCCATTAACATAATCTCCTTAGTCATTATGGCTGCGAAGTGATCGTTCCCGAATCTGACAGTGCCAATGAACTTTGCAATAAAGTTTGATAACAGTTTAAGGTTGCCTGTCATGTGTCGGGAACATCCGCTATCAACAATCCAGAGAATGATCTGTATCACCTGCATTACACACAGACGACACAGATGGAATAGAAGTAGATGTGGAACCCGAAATGTTAGAGGGTTCCAAAGCAGATATGTTAGACATACACACATTGATAATTTTAGGCATCCATTTAAATCATAGTGTGTTATATATCCATTCCTGCCATCTATAACTACTCTTTGCTTTAGTCTTAGTGAAAACACTAGGTGGTACTACATTCTTAGGAGGTGAAGCGGGAGCTACTGTGATAGCAATGGTTGCCTTAGAATCTAAAGAAGGCGGTCTACCAAGCACAGACTTAGAATGATTAGTGGGCCTAGAGGTATTCCGATTCTTAGGATTCCGTAATCGAGAGATTATAGCTTTAGCAACACATTTGTCATGACAATCAGAATTCATACTCTTCCGACAAATAACGCAAGGTGCATCAGACTGAATATCAAAAGTACTCAACGGTTTAGCATTCGTTACATCACTATTTCTATTACATTTGCCAGGTGCAACATCTATAGTGGAAGCAACATTAGTCTTATTCAGAGTCCTAGGGTGTTCTTCTACTTTAGCATTCCTTATTGATCTTTTCTTAGGTCGCAACTTCCTATTCTTCGATTGAGTGCTCCTAGGCTGTGAAGTGCGGACGTTTGGAAAAGATGCAACTATTCCTGTTTCAGTATTGGGAAACACATTAGTAACTTGTGATTTGGCAGTGGGAATTCTAGGTTCACGATTACTAAGTGTGACTGGTGCTAATCTCTTAATCACAGTAGGCGGAAGTAGTTCATACTTTCCTAACATTTCCCGTAACTTAGAGATGGTGTGAATCAGATCTTGATTTTCAGAACGAATATTACCAGCAAAATTCATGACTTCACTAGTGTGGGCAAGATAGTGATCAAGTTCGTTTGATGCTTCAAGTCGAGTCTTTTTGAGTAAATCAAATATGACACCATATTCCTGTTTAACTTTTAAAAGTTCTTGTTCATATTTTGAGATTTGACTTTTCAAAGACACGTTTTGATCATCCAGTTGCTCAATTTTAGGATCAGAAGATTTTGCACTCAACTGAGCGATTTTCTTTTGAAAACTGAGTTGATGGTTGTGAATATCTTTTTCACACCAATGAAGACGACGTTTTGCATTGTAAACTTCAGTGAGTAATCATTTATTTTCAGCTTTTAAAGACTCGATCTGAAGCACATTATCGGTGTTTTCAACGGTAACAACAGTTTCAACAATATCAGCAGAGATATGATCAGATGCATATGGCAAGGAATAGAATAACACAACATTATGGATATCAGCACAGATAACATCTTCCAAGAGTCGATCAACATCTTTTCTCAAGAGTTTCTTTTTACGTTTAGTATTAGAAATAGATGTTTCTGTTTTCTCGAAAACGTTTTTCATAACCCCAAGTTCCTTATGAAAATCCTTTTCCCAGGCAATTGCACAACTTATCAAGTTTTTAACATTAGGTAAAAGATTTTTCTGAAAAATGTCTCTTTGTTCTCGCGCCAAAGGCGATTGAAAATGTTCAACTTTGATTTCAGATCGATATTCTATCTCATGTTGTAAAATTTTGAGGTCAGCCATGAAAATGTCAAAATATCGAAGAATTTTTCGATTTTCAGGTTGTGAGTTTACTTCACTAACGGAAGGTAAAGGACCATAAGTTTGTGCAAAGTCTGTTTTGGGATTAACAATAGAAGACTCAGGTGTTTTGATGATAACCCTTGGTGTGTTTGAAGAATCCGTTGGTGTGACGAAAGTGACCGCGTTTTTATAATTAAAAGGTTTGTTGTAAACAACGTTTTTTAATTTTGATCGACTCTCGTCTTCTGCATCTAATTCCTCTTGACGATGGTATTCAACAACACTCATAACAGTATTATCAATTTTGTATTCTGCACTGGAAACTTCAGGAGTTGGTTTGAATGTTTTTAGTGAAAGCTTTGGTTTGTAATCAGCTAGATTTTTTCCATATCCTTTTGGATTGGGTTTTAAGGTAAACTTTTCAATAGCTGTTACTGATTCACCATGTTTGTAAACAACAGTTTTAAACTCTTTAAGTTTGTTTTGCAAGCCGATAATTTCTTCAAGAAGGTCATCTACCCGATTCGTTGAATGCTTTTTGTATGCGGAGAACTGTTTTTGACAATTTAACAACTCAGCCTTAGCTTTTTGATTTTCCAAGGTGAGAGCGTTAATTTGCTTTTTATGTTCGTGTTTCAGTTGTTCTAATTCAGACAACAAAGCATTCTTCGAGGCGGCTAGATCACGCATCTGTCTCTCTAAATATTTTTCGTTTTGATGAGATTTTGCAAAAGCGGCTTCAAAACTTTTTTCACGGTTGTCTTGAGTTTTGAAAAAGTTGAGTTGCATTTGTAAACATTCAAAATCCTTGGTTAACAATGCATTTTTACTTTTTAAGGACTGATTTAATGCAACACATGCAGCAACTTGGGATTGTTGGTCTTTAAGTAACAGAACAAGATCTGGATGGGGCAAAGGTTCATCTTGTTCAACGTGAGTCACAACATGATCATTATTTAGATCCTCAAGTATAACCACGGAGTCAATTTGATTATCAATGGAAACCATAAGGTCATCTGGATCATCAAATGTAACTACGGGGTTTATTTGAAAATCGTCAGAATGAGATGTAGATGACTCATTTTGAACATTCTGAGCCGTGTCGGATTCAGATATTGACGGAGATATTAGTTCATATATGATGATGGTTTGTTCGGGTACCTGAGACAAGTCATCAGTGTCATACACTGGGCCTGTTTCACTCATGTGTAACTCTTGCATATTAGCCATCAACATAACAGCTGCATTGGCCTGCAAGTCCTCCATATCATCATCTGAGTCTGCATCTGCCATAAAGCTCTGTTCTTTGTCTGTGAGAGATCCACCAGCTTCATCCTTAAGAGCCAAAAGTAAAGCCTCTTTGAAATAAGCACTGCCCCTAGTTCTTGGCTTTGGGCATGCATTAGCCAGGTGTCCCTTTTCATTGCAGTTGTAGCATCGAAGACCATATAACCGATTCTGAGCATTTCCCTGTTCCACAACTTGAGCTCTGTTGTTATTCCTCCCCACAGCATTAAACCCTTGACCACCGCCCATCTGACGACCATATTCACGATTCTGAACTTCAACACGTCCATTGTTCACAACAGCTTGAGTCCGTGTGTTAGATGAGGAACGAATACGATTGTTGGATTTGTTGGTGTAACGGCCAAAAGCATTAGCAATCATCACAAATCCTTGTTGCAATGCTTCGAATGGATCGATTTCCTCAGTCGCTTCACTGACATATGCTTGAGCATTGTTGCTGTATGGAACCAATTGATTTTGTTGAGGTTGTTGCTGTGAAGGTGTGTTTGAAGCAGTTGGTTGAGTTGCTGGTTGAGAGGGATAATTCTGTTGAGCATACAAGGCAAGTTGTTGATTATCCGATTGTGACTGTTTAGCAATTTGAGCACGGAGAATCCTTTCCCGATCAACTTCCTTTTCATGAGGCTTCAAGTAATCGTACAACAATCCATAAGTAGAATGATGCATATTCTTCGCTTGACGGAGAAAGATGACATACTTCTCCCATTCAGGACCAAGACTACTCAGGAACTTAGTATTCACTGCAATTCTTGGCATGATGATGTTGTGTTTATCCAAGTCATTGATGATGTCTGAAAATCGATGATGATAGGACTCTAGTGTCTCTCCAGGTTCAATCATGAAGTGTTCATAAGCCAAATAAACTTTGGATTCCAAATCCTCCTGATTGAGTACAGATCCTTCCATTAGAAGACGAATATGATCCCACATTTTTTGTGCAGTCTTTTGAGCATCAACACTACGAAGAATTGGATTTGGTAATCCTAAGAGGATGTATTCCATTGCAAGTTCATCAGCTTCATAGTGTAGAAGTTCTGTAGCATTGAGATCTGCAACAGTAGCAATGTTGGCTTGTTCATCTCTTGGTGGAACAGCAGTTGGATCTCTGGGTACAATGACAGTAGGCATTTCAAATGGGCCTTCCAAGATAACCTTCTTTAAGAACTTTCCATGTGGCTTCTTTAGATCACAGAACCTAAAGAACCTTATCACCCATTGATCGTAGTTTCCTGGAGTAAGCATTGGAGGTCTATCAAGTGATCCAACTTCATGAATTGATTGTTGGCTGCTTAAAGCTTCACACATCTTTGCAAACCAAGTGGGTTCCTTCATAGTGCTTCGTGATGGATGTTGATTGAAATCGTTTGTGTAGGGTAGAGTTTGAAGACTTGGTGGTGGTTGAACCATTTGTGGTTGTGGAATTGCACCAAGTTGTGGAGTATGTTGCTGATTAAATTGTTGTTGATAAATAGCTTGTTGTTGATTCCATTTTTGATGTTGTGGAGTTAATTGTTGTTGTTGTTGATGATTATAAGTGTGAGGGAAATAGTTAGAGTATGGTGGTTGAGACATGATGATAAACTTGTGTGGTAAAAATGGATCTTTGTAGTCGAATGAACCTTTGTTGATAAAGTGTCCTTAGGCGTAGAAAAGACAAGAACCAAGTAGCACTTATGCGTAAAAACACCAAAAGTTACGCGTAACAATGAGGAGTTACGCGTAGATTTTAGCTTACGCGTAAGTAGGAAAAACACTAAATTTAGGCTTAGACAAAAGTTAGACGTAGAAAGTTAGGCGTAGGATTACCTTATGCGTAGACCTAAGTTTACGCGTAAAGTGAATCTTATGCGTAGAATTTCTACGCGTAAGCTTATGCTTATGCATAATTTTAGGGTTTTTGCTCAAATAATCTTTTACACTTCACAGTGCAAAAGATATCCAAAGTCGACGTATTTTCAGACTTATCCAAGTAAGAAAACACGGAATAAACCAGAAAATTGAAGATCAAACCAAGGAAAATCTTACGCGTAATATTAGGGTTTTGATACGCGTAGGATTACTCGTAACTTTGATTCTGCCTAAATGTGTTTCTAAACCAGTTTTTTGTTATGGAATAGCTTCAATAGTACCAAAAGAACACAAAAGTGTGAATTTTGATGTACCAAAACTGCTAAACGGGTTACGCGTAGAACGACACTCACGAACAAAAACAAGTATTTTAACACCTCAAAACATTGAAAGTACAAGAATCTTGGATTAAAAAATGTAAAAAAAACGAGTTTTTTAAGATAACCAAAGAATGCGTTATCTCTACGCGTAAGATCCAAAACCAAAACTTCAAAAACAAACGAGTACACCCAACTATTTGGCGATTGATACCACTGTTAGGTCACTAGTTTTACAACACAAGCTTACTAGAGAAAGAGATGAAGGCGATTGAACAAGCTAAACACCCACACACGCATAAACAATAATACGGTTAATAGAAAGAGTGAGTGGAAGAGAATAACTTGAACAACCAACCCTCAATTGAGGGTTTACAAGAGTTTATATAGGCAAGGAGCTAGGGCAACACTCCCTCTCCTTCCCTATTCCTTATTGGGCTTGGATCAAGCTTATGGGCCTTCTACATAAGCTTGACCTTAAACAAACATAAAGGCCATAATAAAGCTACCTATTACATATGAAATATAAATACTTGAAATACTGGTTAGGAGTGATTCCAACACAGTACTTTCCACAAGCAGTACTTTCCACAAGCAGTACTTTCCACAAGCAGTACTGTTTCTAGGGTTTATGGCTTGCTTCTTTTGATTTTGGTATTTTCGGACTTTTTTCATTTGAGGCAAAATATTTTATGGTTTGAACGCGTTGGGTTAATTTAATACCCAATGATCTTTAGCTTTATTTGAATTAACCTATATTAAATACTAAAACTCGCTCAAAAGGAACCAACGAGTAATATCCTCATCGACAAGACTACAAGGAAATCAAAGATACACTCTAATTTCCTAACGCGGCTTCAACGAGTAGATTACATGAATTAGAAAAGGAAGATTGAGTATGGGAGATCACAACCGACAAAGTTTCACTAAACAACATAATATTCTGACTAGTTATCAACACTGCTAACTAAATAAATCTTTTGCTATTTCCTTAAATAAACACACTAAAGATAAAGAGTGGAGTATGTTGTAGGGTATTGATGGTCAACTGCATGAGCTATAAAAGATATAAAAGGAAACTAAACACATAAAGATAATGTAGACTAAAACCTCTTATAACTGATATCCTAATCAAAGATATAATCCACTATAACACGTATAACGGGTGTTTATAAGTACTTACTTGTTTATCATGTTAATGAGTAAGCTCCACAACCTTCTTGTGAGCAAAGAGTCGTAATTTGATCTTCTTCCTTCAATCGAACACTTTAGCGTTTAAAGGAAAATCACTACTTGAGCTGCGTCAGGTATCCACCGGTATTGCACAGGTAGAACTAGGGCTACGAAACTATGTAATTTAGGAGGGTACGAATCACGGGCAGCCAAGTCGACTTAAGAATCGATTTTAGGGTCGATTATGGATCGGCCCACAAAAGGTTTCGAACCCTTTGTGGTGTTGGTTGACCGATTGACTAAGGAGGATAGATGAGGGATAATTTTAGGGTTAGAAGATAAAAAAGACGAGTCCCTTAACAAGGCCTTTGTATTTATTAGCTTTTATAGGATAATCCTAATTGAATTAGGAGCCCTTTATTTAACCATTTGTATATTAAGTTTGATAGCTTGTCAAACTTAACACTCTCTTGGGCTATTCGGACGACAATCATCTATAAGGGATATGGTTTTGCCTTTTTGTAGTTTAAATATATTTATCTCTCGATAAATATCTACTCTGGTTAATTATTGTTTTACCCCTCTGTGAAAATATTGTCGTATTTTTAATTCCTCTTAAGTTCCATTTCCTTTATTAACTTTTTTCTCATTTTTGCTTGCATGTTCTTTTTAGTGTGCATTGGCGTGACCCTTCTATATTTTTGTGAAAGCAGTTGTAAAATACGTTGTTATTTGCACATAATTCTTTCACACCTCCACTTGTGCAAGACAACAACACGAGATCCACTTTCACTCTACCAAGAGGTTATAAGCAAAAAATTATAGTACCCAAATCACTAAAACCGATTCAATACCCATATGATGACTTGCAAAAACTCCAGCAACACCTCGCCTGAGTTTAGGTATCAATATCTAATTAATTAAAATGTGTCATTTATGCATGTATTAATCTTATGTAGGTGAGTCAAGAAACGTTCTTTACAAGATTGATTAAAGGGTGAGATATGCTTGATCAACTAGACCGAGAAAACAACCAATGTTGACAACAAAGAAGTATTGCATAAATTTTATAGTTTTTTTCTTTTTTCTTTCATCTTCTTATTTGATGTATGTAGCGGTGAGCATTATAAACAGTGGATGGACCGAACCTAGAAACCGGACCGAACATATTTCGGTCCATCCTCGGTTCACCTTTTTCCTTATTTTGGATTGGTACGTTTCGGTTCAGTCTTGTACACAACCGACTATTATGTCTTGTTGGACCGGATTAACCGACGAACCGGACCGACCCAGATCTAGACCGAACATTTTGGTCTGGTCCTCGGTTTGGACTTTTAAACCAAATCGATTTTTGGTCTGGTTTAATCTTGGTCGGTCCGGTCCGATTTTTGAACCTTGCTTTGCCCTAGATGTATGTGTCGTTTAACAAAAAATTGTTTTGTATATTCGTGTGAACACATATATACTCCCTCCATGTCATATTAAATGTCCACTTTTGCCTTTTAGAGTATTTTTTTTTTTCAATTTTGACTATAAATATTTTTGTTTGTATTATATAATACTTGATGAAAATTATATCATCGAAAATACATTTAAAACCCAATTCATTCATATATTTTGCATCTAAGTGTTATATAACACAAAGATAAATATTTAAGATTAAAGTTAATGATAAAAGACTTTGAAAGTTCAAAGTGGACATTTAATATGAAACAGAGGTAGTATATTTTTGTCAATTTGTTTTATTAACTATCCGTTGTAAACATCATCCATTAGATTTAATCTTCTAATATTGAGTTGAATAATTTTATTGGATGATAATTTTCTCAAGTGACAACTTGAGTCAAGTTAGAAAATCTTTGATTTTAATTTAATAGTTGAGTTTCATTCAAAAATAAAATAAAATAAATAATAATAGTTGAGGATCACCTAACAACTTGAGAGAATCCTCACTCAATTTTATTATATTAGCCAGTTTATCAGACGGGTCTTGAAATCGGTATGTTATACTCCTTTCGTCTCAAAATTATTGTCATGAGAGAGAAATTACAAAGTTTAATAAAAATGATGCCACTATAAATCTCAACCACTCAAAGATAATATTTCTCTAATATATTATCTAATTTTTACTAAAAATGTAAAGTGAACAATATTTTTTAGACATCTCAAAATAAAAAAAGAGAAAATTACAAAAATAAGCCAAAATCTTTTTTGAAGTCCTCTTTGTGGTCATTTTTTAACTCAATGTCCAAAATGGTCATGCGCAACCACTCGACTCCGCAACTCCACCCAAAATTCTCAAGTGCGCAACCACTCGACTGCGCAGCTCCACCCAAAATTCGCCACGTGTCCAAATGAAAGTACAAAAAGTACAAAGAGTGTACTTTCATTTGGACACGTGGCGAATTTTGGGTGGAGCTGCGCAGTCGAGTGTTGCGCATGACCATTTTGGACATTGGGTTAAAACTTGACCAAAAAAGGGATTTCAAAAAAGATTTTGGCTTATTTTTGTACTTTTCTCATAAAAAATTTGAACAATTATATTGAGACGGAAGGAGTACCAAGGAATTAAATTTATATTTGAGTTGCATCCTCATAGTTTTGGATTGTGTTCAAAATAGACCCTAAAATTTCGGAAATAATTAACTTTAATATTGAAATAGTCACCGACAAATGGCACCCGTGCTTAAAAACGATAAACGTCAACATCTTTGTCTGCTGCAGTTTTTCTTCTTCTTCTAGTCTATAGAGGGCGGCTTGTCATTTTAATAATTTAAACCTTAGACTTCATATATTCTTTATGATTATTAATGATCATGTTATTTAACATCTTTTGAATACTTTTATTCATGCATGGTATACTAAAAATTCATTTACAAAGAAACTTGGATAAAGTTAACAATATTTTGACCAATGAATGTTAGACTTTATGTGTTTACGAGACTTATTTGGCAATGGAGTATGATGCATGATTAGCATTAGAGGTTGTTTACTTTTGGAAAAAAATATGGGCCCAAAATCTGTAGACTGCTTTCAGCAATGTTGTGAGCTCACCGTGATCGAGCCATCTTTGCTGGGCAGGTGAAGCTCACGCGTGAGGAATTTAAAAAAAAAATAAAAAAATAAAAATAAAAAAATAAAATGAAAGGTGAGGTTCTCACCTTAAAAAGGCCCCCCTTTTATTTTAACCGTTGCATTATATTAAAAAAATAATAAATAAATAAATAAATCTCTAACCCATTTTTAATTTATAATACCGTATAAACTTCATCATTTTTAAACACAACTTAATATTATACTGTATACTCTCTTATGAATACCTATCTACTCAAAGAAAAACTTATTATGGATATAAATTCCGAAACAATAATGTTCACATACCTACTAACCACTAAATCAAATTTCTAGAGTTAATGAAAGTGAAATTAAATTAGATTTAATCCAGCTAACTCCCAATATTGACTACCAAAATACTTCTTTTGCTTTATGAGATTATACACATGTGTAGTGGCATTTAAAGTAGTGCTAAATTTTTTTTTACAACCAACGTCATAGTATGACATAAGGTGTGACTTTGTATCTAACTTTCACCGAGTTCCTAAAAGTAGCATTTCTGCATTCAATTTAACTATTTTTGGGTCAATCAAAAATAGACTTTACATAGTATTATTTTTTTTTGAACGGCGACTTTCATTTTTTGGATTAGAGTCACAGCCACCAAACAATGGGCCCTCATCCACCACATACCCAGACTATGTTGTCTTAACCGGTTCCACGCTGGCGTAGAGGGGATTAATAACGGCGTCCGCTCGGAAACCATACCGCCTCAACACGATTATAAGTCGCTGGAGTAACGGCTGGAAGAAAACCGAGGCCGGCTTGGATTCGAACCTGCGCAACAAGTGGCATACAGACTCTCCTCTTCATCGCCTAAATATCAACAAAACATGTGGACCACAAGTGAGGACTTCCCGGTAAGTCACCCACCCGGTACTACTCTCACTTGTGGCTCGCTTAATAACATAAGCTTTGACCACTAGGCCACATGCCAAAATTTATAGTAATTCGATGACGTTGAAGTTCTATGACACATAAAAGAATGCACAAAACTCTTGTTATGTATAATTTGTATACGCGTCTATAATGCGATATCAATTAAACTGAGTCTAATACATCTTTCGTTACGTAAAAAATGAATAAGTTGGTAATACCCGCGAAGTAGATGTTTAAAGTAGAAGACTATAGCACTTGTTTGAACGTGGTTAAACGAAACATTTTTTTGTAACTTTTTCTAAAAAAAAGGCAAACCTATCCCGAAATTCATTCGAAGAACCACACTTCTCGCTAATCTTGAGTTGTTCTTTACGAATGGTAAAATAGAATCCATGGTCTATTTATCGAAAGCCCTAATTTTCTCAACCGCGCAAGAAAATTTACACTGAAATAGTATGAACTCGGCGGTTGCCCTCATTTTTCTTTTAAAAAATGTTAAGTCCCCCACCACCACAAAGTTGCTGGCTTTTGTTTCGTATAACATTAAAAATTTCGGAAGGTGATGAAAGGTGATGAAAAGAAGAATGAGAGTGCAAAACATAGATGATGATTGGAGAAATATAGTAGATAAGCTCTCTGAGTTACCTTGTAATAATAACATCAGAAGTGTGATTAGAAATATGGTTCTCTCTACATGTGTCTACTATATATGGAGAGAAAGAAATGCGAGATTATTCACCACTGGAAGGAAATGTACTGAAGTGATCATTAAAGAAATTGAAGACAGTGTTAAGTTGCAGTTACTTAGCATTCAAGTCAAAAATTCAGTCCAGGTGAGAGCTGTAGCAGAGGAATGGGAAATTAAAATGAAAATTCAAAACCAATAGTGGTGCCATCTTAAGGCTGTATTCTAAAAAGGTGATGGTGCAAGCCTGCATATAGGGGTGTTTGGCACAACAGATGAATTCATGGAAAATGTTGTATGAAGGGTTATATGATCTTGGAGGGTGGTACATGGGATGAATGGAATAGTGAGGGATGCAAGATGACCTTACTGGGTCTATTCAGTGTACCACCAAGGGGGCATGTAGATTCTCCCTCAAGGTGAGTGTTTCTAGGACCTTGAAGCCTTTTGTAAAGAGGGAAATGTAGGGGTCCTAGAAGAGCCCTTGATTGGAATGGTTTGGTGCCTAGTGAAGCCATACATTTCTCCTACCTTGACTGTTGTGGATGCTGGATGAATGGTCTTGGTGGAGGAATGATATGGAAATGTAGCTAGATGGTTAAGGTGCTTTATAAAGGTGAATTGTGAAGCTGCTGAATGAATGCTTTGTGGAGTTAACTACTCCCTCCATCCCAAAATTATAGTCCCCGTTTGACTTTTTCGGTTTTTCTTTCACACCTTTGACCTTAAGAATTGTTGTTTATGTTATATAATACTTTATGCAAATTATATGAATGGATTGTGTTTTAAATGTATTTTTATTTGGTATAATTTTTGTCAACTATTTTATAACACAAACAAAAATATTCAAGGTCAAAGTTGAAAAAAAAAGACCGAAAAAATCAAACGGGGACTATAATTTTGAGACGGAGGTAGTAGCATGCAGCTTTTTGGATATTCTACCTTGGTAGTCATTTAGTGTGTTTGAAATTGTTGTCTGAAGTTTCTTGTTAAGAGTAGGTATGTCTACTTTTGATGATCAGTGATGTATAGTTTTTATGTTAATAATATATCTTTCACCTTTGCACCAAAAAAAAAACATTAAAAATTTCGGTTACGAATGTGAAACACACTCATGATAATGACAAACCACTTTTTATATAAACTTTGATTTTGTTAATTGGTTATCTTTTGGAATCGAGACCTAACGTATAATAATGGTAAACGCTTTTATTTTTGTCGTTGTTTGTGGATGGCCCAACGAAATGGACCAAAACCAAAGAAAAAAACAAATGTTAATCATCTTAAAAATATTTTTGAGGAAACATAAGGATCTTTGATTCCGTGACACAACTCACTAGTGAAATTTGTCTTTTAAGTCTTTGAGCTAAAAGAGAATTAGTTAACACACGCTAGATGAATATCCGCATAAAGAGACAGTGCATAGCGGTAAATAACTATATTTGCGAGTTTGTGTTTTGAGGTGACCATAGATGCAACTTACGAGTTTAATTTGTAGTAATTGCGAGGAACAAAAATTTATGGTTTATAAATGGAAAATGAAAGAAGTTTGAGGATTAAAATATTTAACCTATTAATTTAGTGGTAGATGTTGTTACCATCTCTAATGAAGAGTATTTTAGTAATTGATTTTTTAAGCTTTTACGTTTAACAAAAATGATATAAATGCATTATAATTAATATAGATATGCTGTCTGTACAAATAATTTATAATTAAAAGGACAAAGTAAGAAAATTTGATAGAATAATAAAACAAACGTTTTTTTATAGAGAGGTGAGTTGTACAAATAATTTTTTGATTTGCATACACCGATGTGCAAATAGTTAATGCAATAATAAATAAAGTACATCAGAAAACAATGTTTATACAACAACAACGTGCCCAATTCCATCAGAACATAGTATGAAAAAGGTAGAATGTAGGTAGATTATACCCCTATCTCAGAATACCGAAAGTAAGTAGACTGCTTCCAGAAAATAATGTTTGTCAACCATAAAAATTTGCAAATTTCAATCCTTTCTTTAACCAGTTTTATAAAATACTACTTGGGCCTCAATTGGGCTAGTGAAAAGTCCTATATTAAACATGGGCTACAAAAGAAGCTGTTGGGCCTTAGCCAGAATATCAAAAAACATAAATCAAATAATTTTCAGGTGAAAAAAACCATACCATTTGTCATAAATTCTAAGCAAATATATTATCTTTATTGATAAAAATGGATTCAAGGCATTTCGACCCAATAAGCAGACAAGATGATGACATGACAGCTGATATAATCACGTAAAACCAGATTATGGACCAAGGCAATATCATATCATTTCTACATTGCATGAAAATGGGATTGATCCATGTAGCTTAAAGAATTGTGAAGATGGCATGGTTGCGTGGTAGGGTTGCGCTAGGAAGCTTTCCGGATTTAGCTGGTGCGGTTAATAAGATTAGCGAAAGCGTTAAGAACATTGAGAAGAATTTTGATAATGCTCTTGGTTCTACTTCTAACGCTAATGGTACGTTATTATTACTTTTCTTTTTTAAACAATCGTACGTTATTTGGAGTCGTTTTTTATATAGCAAACTTTTATTCTGTTGTAAATTACATGACGTACGTATGTAATCAAATGTCACTTACATACATTGGTACTGAATATAAGTTAATTGATCATGATTCTGTAGAAAAACACGGCCCTTCTAGTAAACACGAGTCAAAACATGATCCTTCTGAAAAACGAGGATCTTTAAGCCATCCAAAGGAAGTTGCTGATGCTGAGATCATCTCAACCAGCGACACACATTTTCCGCCTGTAAGAGAAGCAAGTATAGAAGCATTAAAGGCTGCAGGGCATGAAGAAAAACTTATAGATACTAACACGGAAGATCACGATGAAGCAAAAAGCATTGCTGAAAAACCCAAGGATACAAAAACTGATATACATGATCAAACAGATGTTAAGACTAAATTTCCCGAAGAAGTGGAAAATATGGCTGAAATACCTGTAGAAACTACTATTTCAACATCTGATAAGGCAAATGCCATCGATGACAGCCACACTGAAGCGGAAGCTGATTCACAAACAAGAGCAAGTGTTGAGGAAAATTCGGTAGACCAATTTGAGACCACTTCTGCTGATATAAATGACGTGCAGACTGCTTCTAATTTGCAGAAGAGTGAACATGTACCATATATGAAAGACAAAGTAACCACCCATGAAGATGGCGAAATGGAATCAGAGCCACTTGGATCTCAAACTCCTGCATCTGAAAGTGTTGAAAAAGGTCAATCGCAGTTATTGACAAGTTCAGATGACGCTTCTGAGATGGTTTTTAATGTAGTTTCTAAGGATGACGACAATGAAAATGCTGAAGTCTGTATTTTGAAACAGCTTGCTTGTGATGACGAGAGATTTGAGAAAGAGCACCACCCAAGTTTGGGAAGCAATTTACATGATAATGCAGATTCTAGAGATGAATATGAGAAGGTGAAAAAGGAAATGAAGACGATGGAGGCTGCACTTTTGGGAGCTGCTAGACAAGCTCAGGTATCGTATGAGAAAATAGATTTTCTTGATAGACGGTGGAGGCTGTACTTCTGGAGCTGCTAGACGTTAATATTATTATTTATGTGCTCATATGTTACGTGTTACAGGCAAAAGCTGATGAAATTGCAAAGCTGATGAATGAGAACGAGCACATGAAATCTATAATTAATGAGAAAGTATGTAGTTTCCAATAAGTCATTTTTCTAAAATGTGTGTATGTAATCAGCCAAGCTTCTCTTACATGATCCGTCTGTTTTTTCTTCTCTTCTGACTCTTAGTTGCCACGCAGAGTAAATCGTATGAAGCTGACATTGAGTCACTACGAGAAGAGTATCATCAAAGGGTATCGGCTCTTGAAAGGAAGGTAACTTTTCTTGTATTACTTTCTGGAAGTATTGGAAGAAGGTTTTACGGTCTATGCTTTAAACTGTCTCAATCATCAAAGTGTCTTGATTATAAAAGAAATTTTAAGTAGTTTTGTATTTAACGTATCTTTTTATACTTGATAACTTCCGGGAACCACATAGCTAATGTTTCTAATATATGGTCGCTACATGTTAACTCAGCTTCAATAACTCAGGTTTATGCCCTCACGAGGGAAAGGGATACACTACGTAGAGAGCAAAATAAGAGAAGCGACGCCACTGCTCTTCTGAAAGAAAAAGATGAAATAATTACTCAAGTTATGGCAGAAGGTAATAATCAGTTACGGTTTGAGACGAGGTTACCCAAATTCAAGCAACAACTATAATACAAATGATGGTTTCATTATCTTATTTTCATTGATAGGTGAAGAGCTTTCAAAGAAACAAGCTGTTCAAGAATCTACAATTAGGAAATTGCGGGCACAGGTACAAATTAAATTAAATTAAATATATACTGTCTTGTCTTCAGAGTCAAAAACTGTACCATTGCTCGTTGCACACTTTTTAATTATTTTTGTTTGTTTGTTTGTTTGTTTGTTTTTTTTTTTTTTTTTTTTTTTTTTTTGAGAATTGTAGATCAGAGAGATTGAAGAAGAGAAGAAAGGAATGATTAACAAGCTACAGGTAATAACCAGTTCTCAAGCTTAATACTAATCATTTTTCAAGATAAAGTTGTTGATTGTATTTTAATTTTCTGAATACTTTTCAGATAGAAGAAAACAAAGTCGAGAGTTTAAAGAGGGATAAAGCAGCCACTGAGAAGCTGTTACAAGAAATAACAGATAAGAAAGACGCTGAACTTGCAACACAAAAAGAATACTATATGAATGCATTGACTGCAGCCAAAGAAGCAAAAGCACGAGCTGACTCACGAGCAAATGATGAAGCCAGAACTGAACTAGAGAGTCACCTAAAAGAGGTTGAGGAACGAGAAACTATACTAGTTCAAACTCTGGAAGAATTACGGAAAAATCTGTGCAGAAATGAGCAGCAGGTTTCTCGATAGAACACTTGACTTGTGTATGAGTATTTCACGATAAATTTTGCTAAATCAATAGTTTTTTTTTGTTGCAGGCAGTTTATAGAGAAGATATGCTAAGGAAAGACATTGACGACCTCCAAAAACGATATCAAGTATGCTTTAAGTACACTTAGTTTTCATTCTTTTTTATCAGACCGCTAATCCGTTTATATTATTCATTCTAAACTATAGGCAAGTGAGCGTAAATGTGAAGAGCTGGTAATCCAAGTTCCTGAATCAACCAGGCCTCTTTTGAGGCAGATTGAGGCTATGCAGGTTTATTATTTTGTTGACACATTGTTCCTTGACTTTTTGGCTCTTTCACTTACTTTTCTTTATTTATTGGTTATAGGAAGCAACTGCTAGAAAGGCAGAAGCTTGGGTTGAAGTGGAGAAATCACTGAACCTTCGGCTTCAGGTCATGTAAATAGTATATTTTCAAAAGTGTTACTGATAGTTTTTTTACATTAAATAACAATTTATTTTTTCATTTGTTGTGTTAGTCATTTTACATTTTTTTTTCTACATTCGAGTCATCAGCAGATACTTTGTGTCCCATTTGAGTCATTTTGTACCAAAATATCGTAAAAATATGTTAGATTTATATTATAGTTTTATAGATAAATGTTAGGAATATGGGTTACAAAATGACCCAAACAGGCTAAATAAAAAAGTTCGTTGTTATTCTATAAAAAAACCTTATATCATCGTTTTCTCTGATAGCTCAATTTGCAGGATGCAGAGGCTAAAGCTGAAGCTGCAGAGGAAAGAGACCGCACTGTTAATGAACGCTTATCCCAAACTTTATCCCGAATAAATGTTCTTGAAGCTCAGGTGCTTTCGTTGTCATATCCTTAATTGATTACTTTGATTACTGTCACTAGCTTACAGTCACATTCTGTTGCAGATATCAAGTTTGAGATCTGAGCAAACACGACTAACTAAGTCCCTCGAGAAGGAAAGACAAAGGGTGTCAGAAAGTAGGCAGGAGTACCTAGCTCTAAAAGAGGAAGTCGATACTCATAAAAGTCATTCAAGTCAACTCAAAGAAGAAATGACGGAATTTAAGAAGAAGCTAAAGAGAGAGCTGCAAGAAGCATTGACTCAGCGCGAACTTCTGCAGCAGGTAATACTCAAGTCCATGATTTTAATTTGTGTTGATTTTCAACTTCTCTCTTTATAAAATTACTCAAGTGCATGATTTTAGTAACTTATCTTGTTGATAATCATAGGATCTTGAACATGAAAAAGCTGCACGACTGGAACTAGAAAAGACAGCCCGTCTTCAGCTTTCTACTCCTCCTAGACAAGGTTCCATACCCAAACCCACGTCTCCCTCTGAGAATGGTGAGAGTATCTCCTTCTAGACTAGGTTGCATTTTTGGTTTCTTAGTGTGTTGACTTTTTGTATAGGTTTGACTCGCAGACTTTCAAGTTCTGGCAGTTTAAGTAGTATGGAAGAGAGTTTCTTTCTACAGGCATCTTTAGACTCGTCTCATGATTTCTCTGAGAGAAGTCCCAGGGAGTCTACTGCAGTCTCGTATTATATTAAGAGCATGACTCCACATGCTTTTCAACTTGCTTTACGTCAAAAGGATGGTGAACTTGCATCCTACGTTTCTAGATTGGTAAGACACTGCTTTGAAAGATTAATGTCACTACTTATTTTCAGGTTAGATTGGAACAGGTCCAACGCATTAAACTCGCCTAAAGTCTGTTTTAATACATACAACCGAACAAGTTTCTTTATTAAAAGATATTGATTATGACATAAATATTTTCTTTCAGTTGTAACTAACAATATTTATTCATATGTTGTTTCAAAAATGGACAAAAGAGTGTTTGTGGGTCGACTCAGGTTGTTTCGACACCTGTACTAATATGACGCATTTTAACTTGGACCGGTACCAAACAACTTACTTTATATTGCTCATATTCATCCATGTGTCCACATTCATTTTAGGCATCTATGGAATCCATTCGTGACTCTCTATCTGAGGAGTTAGTTAAAATGACCGAGAAGGTGGGTAATCTTTCTTTCCCTCTTCTTACAAGCAGACATAATAGAAACGGAAACACATTTTTCTTAATGATAGCTGATATATATGCGATTTTTGTTGCAGTGTGAGAAATTAGGGTCTGAAGTGGCTCTGCTACCTGGCATTAAGGCCGAGTTAGAAGCACTAAGAGTCAGGCACTCTGCTGCACTAGAGTTGATGGGTGAACGAGATGAAGAGGTACAGTAGTTTCAAAAATGACTCAAGTTGTGATTATGCTACTATTATCTGTTCAAAGAATATGAAAACAACTTTTTGTTTCTGTAGCTTGAAGAACTTCGTGCCGATATTGTAGACTTGAAGGAGATGTATAGAGAACAAGTAAACATGCTTGTAAATAAGGTATTATATCTGTAAAAAGATCATGAAGCTGTTGAAAAAATAGTAGTAATAATTTTTTAGGCAAATGGGTCAAAGTTGACAACTTTAAGTAAAGTATACTTTTACTAAAGAGTAGAAAGCATGCAACAGCAAAAATTACTATAATTTGTTTAAATGCACATCCCTGCAGATCTAGAAGGATTCATCGAGTGATAATATCCAGAAGGTTTCTTATCCATAGTACATACAGGTTAGCATCTATATCTAGCAAGACACCTAGCTGAAGTTTTCTTTTCTTTTGTTGCTGTTGTCAGCTTCCTATTCTCGTTATATGTCTTTGCATCTCAATCTGCACAACTGTCAAGGTTCTTTCATTGAGTCAATCAAAGAATGCAGAAAAGAGAAATTCATTAGTATCAGATTTTTGTTAACTTGAGAACCTGTATGTAAGTACTCATTTGGTTCTTTGTTAGTGTTATACTGTTATTTGTCTTAAAGGGTAAATTGATCAATGATTTGACAGAATACAAGTTGCAGCAAATATTGTATAGTAAATTTGTTTCTCGAAACATATATTTAAATTACTTTTGCACGAATCATGTAATATAATTTAAAACATGTGTTATGTTTATATAGTGGAATTTTAACTAGCTTGACTTGGTAGTGTTAGGTTAAGCTCCAGCCAGTTTGATACAAAGCTTAGAGTCTAGTTGGAGCAATGCCAAATAAAGGTATCTCAATTTGAACTTGATTCACAATCTTGGACAGTTTCAATTTATTCTATAAAAAATGTTTGCAAGAAAAAGGCTCGATTCCTGCACGACTAGAAAATATACACTAAAAATAAATACACATTACCACGTTAAATGATATGAAAAAAGATCGACAGAAAGCGCGTCAAATTGTTTTAAACTCGGCTCATTGTATAGCTCGACTCCATAGTTCATGCATCATGTATGTACTCAGACTCGAGGTCAATTTATTCCGTAGAAATTTGACTCTTTGGCAATTAGAAAGACAATACTCAATTGTTTAGAAAATGATTGTTTCTTAAGCAAGGTTAATACAACGTATGATTAATACTCTTTAAGTTCTAAAATTATAATTATTCTTTTTTGGCTTTTTTCAAAAGGGTTATGGTACAAAAAAGTTACTAAAGTTTTCTAAAAATTTGTCTTAAGTTACTAAAATTTCATTTTGTTCACTCAGGTTACTCAACTTTGAAACTTTGTTTATTCCGGTTACTGAACTTATAAAAATATACGTTCAGGTTACTAAACTTTGAAACTTTGTTCACTCAGATTACTAAACTTATCAAAAAATATACATTCGGGTTACTCAGACTAACACTGAAATTATCGAAGTGTATGCTTTCAAAAGTTCAGCAACCTAAGTGAATAAAATGAAACTTTAGTAACATAAGACAAATTTTTAAGAAACTTTAGTAACTTCTTTTGTACCATAACCCTTTTTTCAAAATGCTTGTCTTTATCTATAACTAGACAGGTACTGTATAATGTATGAAAATATCATATTATTCTTATGTATTAATGACATCTAATAGCAATGAATTATCTCATATGCTCAATTATTAGTAATGTACCTAATAAAATACCACAATACCTATCAAACTTTCGGATTTTAGTTCAAATATCATACGTTTTAGAGTCATCTCTTTGTATCGTTAGTCCTTTTGGCTAACTGCCATTTGTAATTAACTCAAAAATATGTTTACTTTTCATTTTCTAATTATTTTTTAAAATTTCTTTTTATTTAAAGTTTTTCGGTTTTCTATATACGTTTTTATCCGTTTTTATATACGTGTTTTTATATAAGAACGTATATAAAACGGATATGAAAACGCGTATAAAAACGTATAAATATATATAATATATAAAAACGTATAAAGTCGTTTTTAAAAACGTATAAAAAAGTATATAAAAACGTACATAGAAAATTGAAAAACTTTAAATAAAAAGAAAATATAATAAATAATGTGAAAAGAAAAAGAAAACATATTTTTGAGTTATGTGTGATATTGAACTAAAATTTGAAAGTTTAATGGGTATTGTGATATTTTATTGGGTACATTACTGATAAGTGAACATTTGAGAAAGTTTGTTGATATTAGATACCATTAGCCATATTCTTATTATCATTTTACATCTAGTAGTAAAAATTAAAAAGAGAAAGTGTAACTGACGTCCTTAACTTTTCTAAAACATTGTGATTTTGGTTTAAAAACAATAATTTGAAAGACGTAAAAAAATAATAATTAATTTACGCACTTTCAATTTTTACTAGCAGAGTGTCTGCCTGATGTGGCGACGAATAACTAATTTTTTTGCGAGAATATGCTTTTAATTTTTCTGCGACGAATAACTAATTTTTCTGCAAGAATATGACTCAACAGTGCAAGTAAATCAATGTATTTGCATTCTTCTCACTTGGGGAAAGAAGCATTAATGGTAGACGTCTAATTTTTACTAGTAGAGTATTTTCTGACCATAACTTTACGAATGATGATAATTTAAGTTATATTAATTTTAAACAATACTAAGGCAAACAATTTCGTATCTAAATAAACTTAAAGTCCGAAAAAAAAACAGACAGTGAGTCGGTGAGCATATGACTGGACAAAGGTAATGTAAATTAAACTAATAATTTTAATTAAGTGAAAGGTATTATAAAATAAATAAAAATAGATGGTTACAAGTTTAATAAGTAATCGTTAATATACATGACGGTTACAAGTTTTGAAGTTATAATACCTTAAAGGGAATATGTCACCCATTAGTAACCAAGTTTCACGAGTGTTCCAATTTGATACCTCAAATTTTATACTAATCATAAAAACCATCAAAGTTTCAAAACTGTTTCATTCTTATGTAATTTTATGAAATTAATGTGCTTAAAGTATCCATCTATGCATTAACATGTTGTACATTAATTTTAAACACCCACCCTCTTAATTTAACTAATTCCAAACAACTTTATGTACAACCCGTTAAAGCACTATGTACAACCCGTTAAAGCACGACTAAACATAAACAATAACCACAAAATAATAACCAAGTTTGAGAAGTGTTCCATTCTGGTCACTCTAACATAAAAATTATATAAGAATTGAACAGTTTTGAAACTTTGATGGTTTTTATGGTTGATATAAAGTTTGAGGTACCAGATTGGAACAGATCTCAAACTTGGTTACTATTTGATGATTTTCACCTTTAAATTAAATTTCACAAGTTTTGAAATCATGTTATAAAAAATATGTGTTGCTTAAAAAATTAAGACATTTTTAATAGAAAGTCATTAATAGATTCTAAAGTAGTATATATATAAATATAGATAGAAGGGTACCCGTGCGTTGCAGCGGCGGGCGTCATATAATTAAAATATTCAGCGAAACTTTTTTTAGATCTATATTTTACAATACAATAGATATACGGACGACTATAATTTTAGTTTTGAATACTGTTATGCAATAACAAAAAATTTCATATAAAAATTGTAGATTATCGACGTGATGTGGTGACAATAATTAGTTGGTAGTAGGTATATTGTAAAGGTATGAGATAAAAGTAGTTGATAATAGCATGTAGTCATAAGTTATCATTAAATTAATAACACTATAGCGACTTTTAAAAAGCACTTACATTATACTAAGAAAATTTAGTTCTTAAAAATAATGTTTGTTAAATTTGTCCCACATAGATGGATTATACAAGTAAAAGATTACTTATAAAGATAAAGTAAAAATAAATATTCAATAACTCTATTGATTTAATAATATCATTTTCGGACGACTTTTATGGCTAGCCAAACCGGTGGTGACTCCGGCTCCCGGTTGAACCCGTTAAGATTTGTGTGTTTTATTAGTTTGTACAATATGTATAATAACACGTATTTTTCATATTAGGAGTGTTTTAAAAATAACATTTATTAGGTATTTATTGTTATGGACGTTTTTTTTTTCTTATATTAAATTACTTTGTATTTTTTTATTATTTTTTTTTATAAAATATGTCTAAAAAAAGTGCTTTAAAGTGTCGCAACAAATGCTATTATAAATGTACTTATTAAAATTTGTCATTATTAGAAAGTGTTGAATCTTAATTTTTTAAGCCTTCATTTTTAGGAATGTCTCAAATACTTTATAATGTAGTATAGATAGATATAAATAGATTTTTTTTTTTTTTTTTTTTTTGATAAGTACGCATAAGGGTACTGGCAACCCAAGCGGGTTGGGCATCGGCATGCTTCAAACCGTTCGGCATCAGTAATGCCTCCAATTCGGCATGGGGCGGCATGCTACAAGACTCTTCACAATCGGCAAACTTCCCCGATTCTACATGGCCACAAAATAGACGTTGAGGTGCATTTAATGGGTGAAAAATAGCCGTTTGTAGCATTCAATATTGTGGTGGGTCTGTTTAATACACACAAACAAACAAACCATTTACCATGAAAGTGATAATCCAAGAAGTCATGTAGAAGCAAGAAATGTAGCAGCAGAAGCTCCAAACCACCATGTTATACATGAAGAATTTAGGAGGTGGTAGTGAAACAGTGAATGTCTCATGTGACTTGAAAGGCATGTGAATGAAATAGTGAATGTCTCATGTGTACAGATATGGCAAAATACTTATCAAAGATGATGCATGTATTACACGTAGCATGCATTTACACGTATACATATATTTGAATTAAAAAAAAAAAAAAAAAAAAATGAGGTATGAGTTAGGCATGGCTGCCACTAAAAATCTATTGCTAGGTATGAGATTTGTATGAGATGAGATGGAGGGATATTATTGGTGGGTGATTAGGCATAAAAAAAACTCTTAGGCATGGTTGCCACCGGGGGCGACGGTTTCATTTGTATTGTTTTTATCATCCGAGTGAAGCTTTTTTAAGGACTCATATCATTTCTATAATTTATAGCGTCAATTTTTACAGCATTTATTACCATCTTTATTAAATATTTCATTTGTGTTATCTATTTAATATCCAAATTAGAAGCATATAATTAAATAGGAGAGTTATTTTATATACAAAATTTTTCTTACAGGGACTCATCTTCATCATCCATTTTAAAAGAAATTAATGGATGAGATTAAAAGCATTTTATTATTTCACCTGTTTTTTATAATTTAAATATCTCTTAAACCGTTAATCGTTAAGCGAAAATATTTACACCGTCGCGACGAGCATTTAGTTATCTTTCTATAGACGGGCAATTTGATATACTTTCGAAAAAAGAAACATTTTTGTTTTTTTAACGTTTTTTCGTATTTTTTTCGTTTTTTTTACGTTACTGAAATTTGCATGAAAAAAATCATATATGATAAAACACTAAATTGAATATCAAATGTGATATCAGTGTTAAATATTACTACGTATATGATATGTAATATCATATGTGATTTTACACTAATATCACATGTGATATTACATATCATATATGATTTAACACTAATTAGTGTTTTATCATATATGATTTTTTAATGCAAATTTCAGTAACGGAAAAAAAAAGAAAAAACTTTAAAAAAAAACGCGAGGAAAAATTTTTTTTGTCGAAAGTATATCAAAGTGCATATCTATAGAAAGATAATTAAATGCTCGTCGCAATGATATATTTTTTTTCGCTTAACGATTAACGGTTTGAAAGATATTAATATTTGAAAAAAAATGATGAAAGTAAATTGTTGGGATTGATCTCATCCATTATATCAAATAAAAATGGATGGTGGAGATTGATCCCTTGGTATGTTAACAATCTTTTGTCCTCAAATGATCTTAAATCATAATTAAAAGAAAGCGATTGTCATAATTTGATAATTAGAAATATGAACCTTTGAACCAAATCAAAAGCATATTATAAAAACAAGACTAAAATACACCGTTGGTCCCTAAACTTGTTCTTGCGCATCACAATGGGACAAACTTGGAGGTTTTCATCGCTGGAGGTCCAAAACATGGGGTTTATATGCCAAACTCGTCCCTTGACCATTAACGTCGAGGTCAACGTTCCGTTATACTTCATAAAATCCCGTTATCCTTTTACTGTTGAGGGTACAATCGTCATATTACCTTGATGTACTATAGCAGATGTCTGTCTTGTCCAATTTCCCGCCATAATGTATAATATAACTAAGCTGTATACTCATTGCTCATCCCCAAACTTGTTTTGGAAGCCTACCCAAAAAACCCTAATGCAATGTCAATCATCAAATCAAATAATCTAAGTAAGAAAATAACAAACACCAACATTGGATTTACTCTATGGCGAATTGGAGAATATCCTTTCTTTGATAACCATGAAATTGAGGAAAAAGCTGCAATCAGGAGATATGGTAAGTGTTTTTTGGTTATAGTCTATTACAATCATATGTTAGTACGATTGTTTAAGTTATTCTCCTTTTAGGTAACTTTATCATAACATTGTTTTTGTACATTTTTATACGGCCGATGAACCAGGATCCTTTAGCATGAGGTTTCATTATGAAGGTACATTCAAATACTTTCTAGGTAGAATATATCAAGGAGGCAAAGAATGTCTTGTTGATTATGTGGAAATAAAAGAGGTATCCGTTGATGATATGGATGCTCTCATGACCCAAATCGGTTATGAGAATGGACAAACCAACTATTTCTATTTTCTTAAGCCTGGTTGTACATTGGATGACGGATTGTTTAGTTTGCGTGAAGCTGCTAATGTTGAGTTGTTGGAAGATGTTGTCAAAGACAATAAGTTGATAGATGTGTATGTGAAAATAGGTAAGACAAGATTAGAGCTGTCTGAAATGTCCCCACAATCTATTAAGATTGTCTTTTGGGAGATGGATGAAAATAGGAGAAAAGTTGCTAGTGCTGCTATTCAATCTTGTTGTAGACGATTGGTGTTAGATGATCTTGATAATGAACTTGCACTTAATCCTTTTCTGCAACTTACACAAGTGCCTATGGACCTCAATGATATTGGTGAATCTAGCAATTTGCCAAACATTGAGCCTGTATTTTCCACCCTAGGCACATCATTTGCTAGCCAACCTGTTCATAACAGTGAGCGTTGATAAGGATTTAAAACGTACACTTTTAAAGGGTCATTTAAGCCCTTAATCGCCCACTTTTATATCCGTTACTGCTTAATTTCGTTCCTTTTCACTTTTTAGGTCTCTTGGAAGCAAAATGCTGGAATGATGTATTTTTGAAGGAAAAGGAGGGAATATGTGAAGAAAATGGCTAACTCAAGATCAAGACACTCAAACTGCTGGAGTAACACCTGACGGCGTCCCAAACAGAGGACGACGCTGTCCCTATTTTTGTAACGACTCAGGAGCGAAATTACTATTTTACACCTGACGGCGTCAGGCTTTGAAGAGTAAAGGCGTCACGAAGACTTTTCTTCTCAGACGGCCTAGATCCAGACTCAGACGACGTCACTACTGAAGACAGACGACGTCACAACCACAACGTGACGCCGTCCCAGTGTTGACTTAGCCAAGACGAAACCTTAATGGCGGCGATCAGACAGTGTCCCACCTATAAGGCGACTGTCGCAGTTGCAAAATTATACTGTAATATATATATTTTTATATACTAAAACCCAAAAGAAAACGGGGGTCGAAGAAAAATATTACAGGGTCCGTTTTATGCTAATTGGGCCTTTGATTGGTCGAAATTGTAATTTGCATAGCTATAGTACTGGAGCTACAGTCTTTACTGGCCAAAAGGCACCATTCCAGCATTTTACGTATATGGATTTGGGTTGTCAAATTTCAGGATATAGGTGAAAGAAGAAAAATCGAGTCGGAAAGAAGCGAAATAATATTCGAGGTTACCACGGGTTGGAATCTTTGCCTTATGAATTTGTAAGCTTTTTTAGTGTAGTCGATTCAGTTACTCCCACTCGCTGATTTGGGTGATGGAAATACAACACAGATCACGATTTTAAGTGTCGAGAGGAAACCCAGAAAAAAGACTACAAATTCATTTAACTTTTATTTTCTATTTTTCGGTACATTTTTCACAATAAAGACTTTTTGCCTTTTTTTGTTAACCTTTTGTTGTTGACCATTTTCCATGAAGAGGGAGTCAATTTGTAAAGTGACAAGTGCTCAATGTGAGAGGACAATTGTTGATACCAGAAGAGTATGCTGTGACAATACCAAGCCATATGGATACAATTGCGACAACTTATTTTTATGGAGGTAAATGCTCATCATCCGTTGACGTGTAAAAACGGGTAGGCTGGGTTATAGGTCATATGGGTTGCAATAGAACCACGTCTATCTTTTGTTATTATGATATTACACGTATTTAAATAAGGTGAGAGATGCGTTTTTATGCATTCAGTAATGAAAGACAGTCAGAATACATGAATGTTAGAAAATTTAGCGATTCTTGATACTTTTGTTTTCAAAATTCGGTTTAAGAATGATATAATATAATCACTGATTGGTCGTTGTGTAAAACATATGATTTGTAAAACATACGATATGCAAATACAGTCTCTGCATATTAACGACTACAGAAATGTTTAGATAGGTATTTTCAACGAAGACAGAAAATGATGTAAGCGACATCGCAAGGTCAAGGTCATGTAATTTTTAGGATGGTTTAAATGGTGACACATATAACTCACATTGGAAAACAAGATCAAGGAAAGGTGCGGCCACTCATCCACAAAGCTACTATGCAAGGGTTAGTGTCTATACGATAAATGCTCATGATTAATTTAATATTCCATTTCTTTTGGTTTACAGAAAAGAAGAGAGAGAATCAATCAGAATATGGTTATACATTCCTTTTTAGGCATTTGTTATGTAAATGGCATGAAGCATGATATCTATAGAAAGATCGAGATACTGATACGTCCAAAGAAAAGGTAACAAACAATAAATTGATACGCCTCTGACTACGTGTTCATCGGTACTGATTCACATGGGTTTTTAAACTAAGATCGTTTTGGCCCATTACCCAACCCACCTAAACTGCCCATTTTGACACCACTTGAATCACATGGCTGATATTTTGCTTTTAGTAAATTTTATTTTCGCTTACACCAGTAATTAAAATGCACGTTTACTTATACAATGATACCTTAAAGTTGTTTATGTATATAATTTGTTTATCTATACATATTTGATTCACGAATGGGATTGCATTTTGGAGTAGATTATGCGATTATTAGGTTTGACAAACAAAAATAACCAGGAAACAATGTTTGGCAAATCATTTGAAAAGAAATTACAGTTAACTACCTTTTTTTTTATAGAAAATGCAGCTTTGACAAAAAGACGAACGCAATACCAAACACCCCCTAAAGACAAGAGTTGGGTTAATATTAATTTAGGATTTATAGGTAATGACTGGGAATCGAAACTTTTACTACATATGCTTATAGGTGATATTATTCGATTATTAAACTTGATGCCATTGTTGATATGTGTATGATTGTTACTCAATGGGCAATGGGTGTTATTTCATTTACGAATCCTACATTTCATGTGCCCTCGCCATTATTAAGCATTTTCAAACAACAGGTCTTAATGTGTTGTAACTATATAAATACGATAACAAACCACAAAGATAAGTAATAAGCGTGTTAATGAAACGCTGACAGGTGGGTGTGTATAGGTGCAAAGTGTGTAGCTTTGTGCTCAGATGATCAATAGTTAGTGGTGTTTTTAAGTCTTTATGCTTCCGTGTTTTATAACCTTTTCATAAAGTTAAAATCACATGTAAACCTTATATTTACGCTGATTGATGTTTTCTCAACATGGTTGCATATTTTAATGTCCATTTGGGAATAAATAAAAATCTTAGCTTTTCTTTTTGTTCGTCCATTTTCACCTGTTAATTACTTGAAGTTTTGATGCAGGTTGTTGAAGTCTCAACTTCCAAGACTGGAAAGCATGGTCATGCTAAATGTCCCTTTGTTGCAATCCATATCTTTAATTGAAAGAAGCTTGAAGATATCGTTCCTTCCTCCCACAATTGTGATGTATGCTTATATGTATCTTAGCATTTTATTTAATTTAGTTAGCATTTTGAACTTATAAAACTAGCCTCTCTTCATGTAAACACCAAACAAACACACTTCAGTTTGCAAAAAAGGAGTGGTTTCGAAAATACCTGGAAATGTACATGAAAAAAACCACTGCTCTTTTTCCTGGGTTCATGATCGGCCATTTCTGGCAAGCTGATGTCTTTTATCCATTTTTTCTAAACTACATCTTATTTTGCTATGGAAAAACAAGATGATGCTAACTGATTATGTGATTCTTTATTGTCTTTTATCCATTTTTTCTAAACCACATGTTATTTTGTACTTATGATGGGAAAAAATGTGTCAAGCACCCTCTTGAAAATATTATGTCTGCCTGTAAGTGCAACGTGCAATACTTTTAGTGCCAAACACCCACAAACTACTCTTTATAGAGCTTATAAAGACACCTATCAACAAAATCAATTTCGGCTTCTTCATGCATACTAAAACTACACTTTTATGCTAATCATTATAAATAAATAACCGTCAACAAAATTTTCATAGCATCAACACGGCGATCCCACGGCAACGCGCGTGCTCACCGACTCGTTATATATAGAAATTGAATTTTCAGACTTTTAGGGTTCTTATACCCTATTTTACATCGAGATAAGTTATTTATTCCCTTGATTTCATTATGTCTTCGATTGAATGTGTGTATGCTTGCATGTTTAACATGTCCGACTAATTTACTTGTGTGTTTGCTTAGATCTATGAAACATAGTTATTAATTATTGATTGGTTGTCTCTTATCTTAATTGTAGTTGGTTTAGGAGTGCTTAAAGTCATCGTTGTGTTTTTAATGCTTTATTAATCTTTGTGAACATTAGTTTATAATTACTAGTGGAATTGTAGGCTAAACATCCGAAGATAACCTTATTGTTAAGTTTATGAATCCTAGAGATTTCATAGTCATTAACCTTAAGGTAGTCTCAAAGAGTTAGGGATAAAAGCACACCCTACGACCTTAGAAAACACAACGCGTTATAAAAAAATATAAAAAGATAAAAAAATAATCATCCTCAACTTCAACCTTAGCGTAGTAATTTCTCACTAGCATTCCTATTACCCTAGAGAACGATATCAATACCCGATGCTTACCCAATACTACACTACAACGATTAGGTTCACTGCCTAGGGTGTTGAAAAACTTGTTCAACGAAAAGGAAGTTTCCTTTGACCCCGAACGCGCCTTGTACGCGCATCAAGCGTGCTTTAGTACTTATTGATGAGGACAATGCTATTAAGGATCCTGATAATTTTGAGGTTAATCTGTTCTGAGTGACTTAGGGGAAGCACTTAGAGAAAGTAGGAAGAGCACTAGTTGATGTCAATAACAGGTTTGAGGAGCATGATGTTGATGTAAATCTATTTCAATTGACTCAGGATAATCATTTAGGTGAAGTAGGATGTGCATCTGTTTATGCCAATAACATGGAAGAGGATCCTGTTGTTGATGTTACTCTGTTATAAGTGAGTGACACTAGTGACTTAGGCAATGCAGTTGATGATTCAATTCAAGCAAATGAAGAGAATACTTATCAGGAGAATGATGCACAACTTGCTATGGTCCAAGTAGGTAAGAGTAATGAGTTAGGTCAAGCAGGAATAACTAGTAATATAAGTGATGACATGCATTTGGAAAATGATTTACCTGTGATGGTTGATGATGTCTTTTGCAGTGAGTATGTTTCTTACCGACATGAAGACTTTGCAAATGGAGTCTATACAACATTCTTCTATTCTTGTCAGGACTTTCCTACTGCAATGGATGTCAAAACTAAGGTAAGAGAGCATTCAATAGAAACTAGGAGGGAGTTGTTTTTTGTGAAGAATGACAAAACAAGAATAAGGGTCAGATGTAAGGGTTGTGTTCCACTATCAGGCCCAAGTGAAGGTCCTGGACTGGATATAGGCCCATCTAAAAGTCCATTAACCAGAAGGGGTATAAATGCATTGCTTTCTGGCAAAAATGACACTTCACAAATACTCTGCCCATGGCTATTGTTTGTCGGCAGGAATGGTGAGACAGGTACATGGTCAGTTAGAACATATAATGAGCAACACACTTATTTGCAATCAAGGGCACTCAGAGCTTTTGACCTTAACTATATCTCAAAGCAAATTACAACACAAATTGAAACCAATCCACTGGTTCCTGTCAAGTCTGTGCATAATCAACTTACCAACCAATACGAGCTTGAAGTGTCCCTGCAGAAGGTTTTAAAGGCCAAAAACTTAGCAATAACAGCCATCAGGGGTCAATTCAAGCTACAATTTACCATGTTGAGATATTATGTTCAAGAGTTGCAGAAGACAAACCCTAATACAACAGTTGTGATGAATGTGGAACGAGCTGCAGATGAGGCTCTTCCAACGAGAGAATTCAAGAGAGTGTATGTTTATTTAGGTGCATTGAAGGAAGGATTTAAAGCGTGTGGGAGATCGTTGTTGGGGCTGGGTGCTTTTTCAATTCGTGGTCCTTTGAATGGTCAACTGATGACAGCTGTGGGAATTGATAGCAACAATGGTATACCCTTTAGCTTATGCTTTTGCTGAATCAGAAAACAAAGGATCATGGACTTGGTTTCTTCATTGTTTATCCGATGATATAGCACTTGAGCCAATCTCAAGCATCACTTTTATTACTGACATGCAAAAGGTACTCCCTTAATCTGTTCATGAATTTAAGTCTCTCTGTTTTGAAACAGATAATAAACATTTTTGATTTTGTGGAGGATATAAATGTAGCTTTAAGAGATGTTTTTCCAAATGCAGAACACATATTATGTATTAGAAGCATTCATGAGAAAATGAAACTTCAATGAAAAGGTAGGGCCTACAAAGAGCATCTGTGGAATTGTGCAACAGCCTCAACTGTTATACAGTTTCAGAAAGCTATAGTTGATTTCAAGAAATTTAATCAACCAGCCCATGATTGGTTAACTAAGATACCACCGATCCATTGGTCAAGGTCACATTTTTCATGTAAGTCATCTATCTGTTTCAGTTAATTTGTATTTGTTAATGCAGTATAAACAATTATAATTAATACATGTTTATTACTGTTAATCTTTAGGGAGAGCTACTTCTGATGTGTTATTTAATAACATGTGTCAAGTGTTTCATGACAAAATAATTGAGGGTTTAAACAAACCAATTATTACAGCCTTAGAATACATCAGGGAATACTGTATGAAGAGGATAATGCATGTTCTTGTGGTGATTGAGAAGAGTGATGAGCCACCAACACCAACTGCACAACACATGCTAGAGGGTAATAAGAAAGAGGCTGTTAAGTATAATGTTTTATGGAATGGGGGAACTAAGTTTCAGGTTAGTGGACCATGGGGTGACCAATGTGTAGTTAATGTTGTAGAAAATTCTTGTACTTGCAGAAGATGGGAGACAACAGGTTTACCATGTAAACATGCTGTTGCTACCAATTGGAATATGCTTTTAAATGGGCAACAAGTAGGAGTTGTAGAAACATGGGCTCATCCTTGTTACTATCTTCTCACTTGGGAGGCAACCTACAAACACAATGTCAAGCCTATAACTAGCAGCGAACATTGGGAAAAATCAACTGTGCCAAAAACAATTGTTCCATCGAAATCCGAAACAAAGCCGCCTAGCTCAAGAGATAGAAAACGAGTTAGGATAGCTCCTGAAAGTGAAGAGATTGTGAAGAATGGTAAGTTGTCAAGGGCTTGGAAGAGTGTTAAGTGTAGTATTTGTGGCATTGCTGGACACAACCAAAAAACATGTCTAGGGTATGGTGGAGCTGAAAGTAGTCGAACTGACCATAAGGGAAATGTCAAACAAGTGCCTACAAAAGATGCAGCAAAAAAGGCACATCCTAAAGGTAACAAAGTAGCAGCAAAAAAGACAAATCCTAAAGCTACAGGTGTTGTTGAAAGTCAAGTTAGTGCAGTTCAAGGAAGTGGTGTTCAATCTGAAAATCAAGATCAAGCAACTGAAGATCCCATCATACATGATGCATCCCTGTCTCAATCCCAGCAACATCAAGATGAAGCAACAGAAGATCCCAGGATACAAGATGAATCCCTCTCTCAATCCCAGCAACATCAAGATGAAGCAATTGTCGATCCCAGCATGCGTGAGCAATCCCAGTGTCAATCCCAGCAACATGATCAATCACAGTCTGATTCTCAGCTGCAGTCAAGTGATGTGCAAGCAGTTTCTACTTCATCTGTTATGCTAATTAGCTAGACAATGTTTCATCTAGTTTATTTCCTATGGACAAGTTATGTAATCTAAAAACATATGTGTGTGTGTCTAACTGTAGTTCTCATGCTTTGAATAGTATTCAATTTTATGCATTTGGAATTATATCCATTTGCATCAACTATGGAACCATGTCATTATTGTGTATTTTTATAGATTTACTAAGCTTGATGTGTGAATAATTTGCATCAAAAGTAACCAAAGCTAAACAGAACCTCATAAGAATGTTGACAATTAAAAGTCAAACCTAAACAAATTGCTAACCATGTGCATACCCATAAGGCATTGAAAGTAAAAAACAAACCAAACTGAATACTTCATAACAATGTTGACAACTAAAAGTCAACTTTAATCTTAACCATGTGCATAAAGCCATAAACATATGGTAAACCGATGATAATAACAAGATTCATAACCTTCTGGGACACAACGTTACTACAATTCAAGATACTGAACATTAACCATCTCGCCTCATTACATAAAAGCTAAAAAGTTATCCCAATGCATAAACAATCAAGAACAATATCCAACTGAGCACCAGGTAAATCTTCCACTTCCACACATCACCTTGAGTAGCTTCTAATCTTGCCTCAAGCTCATTTCTCCCGCTCAAAAGGCCTGGTATGATCATTCTTGAACGAGCACAGATTTCAGGATCATACCATCGTATTCACCGATAAGAAGACCCCTATTCATGATTATGACAAGTCATTAAACAACTACCATTGTTACAATGTACTTTTTTTTGGGGTAAAAGAAACTAATAGTCCCCGGTTAAATATATTACACCAAAAAATCAGATAAGTACAATGGAATGTGGCTGAAATACCACATTAACCTCAAGCATAGCTTGAACTACCACTAGACCTTTAGTGACATGCCACAAAAAGGTTTCTAACTAAAAACATAGCCAATAACTCCTATCGGAAACAACCACTTAACCCAACATAGACAATTAAAACCCCTCCAAACCGGACTAAATGACGTAACCACTTACAATGTACTTTGCTGCTTGAGAAAATAAACTAATACAATAAATATTAAGACGCACTTACTTTAACAGGACAACCAAAGAATCGACGCTCTGGGTTGGCAGAGGTCCACGAAGTGCGAATAATATCTTGCTTACCACACCATCAACGTACCATGTTGAAACAATTATCGTTTTGTAGAAGACTGTTTTTGTAGGATAGTTTAGGGATGGATGATAACTGACGACCAAAGCGTGTTACACAGACATATAGCAGCTACAAACACTGTACAATGGTTTGTATAAAGAACGCTACAATGAAAGACGGTTTTGCCCTCAACAACATAACATTGACCTCGGCGTTAATGGTCAAGGGACGAGTTTGACATATAAACCCCATGTTTTGGACCTCCAGCGATGAAAACGCCCAAGTTTGTCCCATTGTGATACGCAGGAACAAGTTTAGGGATCAACGGTGTATTTTAGTCTAAAAACAAAGCAATGATCATTATTTGATAGTTAGAAATGTAAACCAGTCAAGAGTATCCAAATCAAAAGCCAAACAAGAAGTCTTTCAAGCTTAAAGTAGCAACTATAGTTGAATCCTAATAGTTGTGTGTCTTTCTGAGTTTTGATGTTTATGACTTTCTTTCCCGGTTTTCTAAATCCCCAAAATTTCAAACAAAAAAATGATTCTTTTTGTATCACTAAAAATTTCAAGTCAAACTTTAGCATTCCACACACTTTTACCATGGCATTATACAGTAAAAAAACCAACTTTATAGCATCAAAAAATACATTTGAATTTATAACAGAAAGAGAAAATTGCAAATTATGTCCCTAATATTTTTCGAAAGCGCAAGGATTACACTGAGACGAATTTTGTTCCCAAAACCGCCACGAAAATATGTTAAATAGCGAATTGACCAAATGTTGTCCTTTAGAATTTGACCCCACCTGAAGTAATTGGAAGTAGGTAGACGTAGACATAACTAGCTAGGAGGATTAACTAGGTTAGCACCACTATTCCTCTATTGATTTCCCTTTACCATTTACTTGCTTTTATTTTATATTCTGCATTAGTAGTTTAATTAATTAAATCCCTATCAAAACCATTATTATTCTGTGACAATTAGACTTAGTAATAATCCAACACACATAGCTCTTGGGACGACCTCGGCTTTACCATTTACTACACTACACATGACCGGGTACACTGCCCGTTAGTGCATTAGGGTAGACCATAGGTATAGCGAGACACTATAAATATTAAGACCTGGTCAGTAAAACCTGCATCAATAATCAATAGTAAAACCTTAGCTTAAACAAAACCAAAAATCGACACAACCCAGTTATCTATTTGCTACACACATCCAAACCAGCCATGGAAAATAATGATAAGGGAAAGTCTTTGTTAACTATTGGGGGGGGGGGGGGGGGGCGAGGGAGCAATCATCGGAAAAGTTGTGCGGGAAAGCTTTATTAAATGATGAAGTCTTTGAGGAATTTATGGCTACATTTGGTAATCAAGTTATTACCAAGTATGGTTCGTATAAGAACATAGAGAATGAGATGATAAAAGTTATTCTTGAATGGTCGTGGAACAAAACTTACAATGAAACAAATATGGGTGGTAGTGGTTTGATATCTACTCCTACCCTTGGAAGTGGTAGCAGAACCGACAATGAGTTTGTTGTAGAGACAAAAGAGGTAGGGGAAGGCCCAGAAAAAAGTAACTTTTTCTGTACCAATCCATAATCCGAGTACAATGACACCAAAAAAGAAGAGGGGAAGACCTAATGGGAGTGGGAGGAGGAGGAAGGGGAGTTATAACCCGAGTATAATGACACAAAAAAGGAAGAGGAGAAGGCTTGTGGGAGTGGGAGGAAGAGGGAGGGGAAAGAATACCATGCGAATCTTGGTGTGTTAATGTATTATACTTCGTTTATGTGTCATTTTTAATTTGCTTATATTGGATGCTATGATCTTTTTGATAGACTATTATATGCTGAAAACGAGTGGCATGATTGAGTGCCCTGATTGGTAGGTTTAGGATAAACAGAGTACTGTATTATGGTTCTAATTAGGTCGTTAGAATAGGAAATGTAGTCAATTCAATAGATTTGTAGTGACGATGGGAAATGTAGTTGTGAGCCTGTTCAAATCAGTTTTTATGTATTATGATGTATTCAGTGTTTGAGTATAATATATGTTCACCTTTGCAAAAAAATTTAAAAAAAAAGAAAAGAAAAAAAAAACTATTTAAGTGTTAGGCATAGCAGCTATTGAGACTGTAAGAGTATTTGGCATAACAACTGTGGTAGCTCTTTAGTCTTGATGTTTGAATTAAAATGATAAATGTGAATAGTGTGTTACTTTAATTGACTCTTGATGTTTGAATTTAAATGGTGACAGGTTTAATGGGTAATCAAGATGAAGTTGTGTTCAACATGCACACTAATGGATTATTTGAATTTGGTCAATTGAGGTATGTATAATGGTCTGTTTCTAAACTTTATGCCTTTGCCCGTGATAGAAGTATCTTTAGAACTGGTCTAGATCATATGTTAGCACACATTAGGGAAGAAAAATGGGCATTATTTTTTTGCTTACCTGACAAATAATTAGAAGAAGGTTTGAAGTTGATTCACATAGACAATGATGTGTATACATTGTTGGAACTAGGTTGTCAGAATGGTTCCGTAGATTTGTTTGTTGCTCACAAGAAAAGAGGTTATCTGATTATTATTTAAAAAAACATTAATTTAGAGGGTGAAGGTAGGGAAGTTGTCGGATGGGTACAAAAAGATGCTAGCTTGCGGTGCTCTAGTACTTCAACTCCTTTTAGGACTAGATATGATAGGGAGAGAAGTGTAAACTTGAAAAGAAATGATGTGAGTGATGTTGATGCTGAATTCGGGAAGAATAAAAAGGTAGTGAAGAGGTTGTGGATAAGGGAAAAGGAATCATGGTTGATGAGGATGAGGCTTTTAACAAGAAAAAATCGATTTTACCAAGGCCTGCTGGTATTTTCATTTTAGAGGGTGGTTCTATGAAGAAGACAACATGTGTTGGTTCTGTAAATGTGGGAGCTAGCGTTGCGGGTTTTTTAACACCAAGAAGTGATGTTAAAATCACTATTTGCGTACTGGGTCTAAGAGCACCAACATCAATGGGAAACAAAATGGTATAGTTTTGACTAGGTGAGTCTAATGAGTTGCTTAGCATATTTTTTTAATACATTGCATTGCATATTATACTAACTTCATTGCATTGCATATTTTGATTATGCTGGTATAGTTGATCACTTGTTGGTTCATCCAGTAGAATCTTTTGAAGTTTTATAAATGGGTTCATCTTTTGGGATTATTTATTGTGTAGAAACAAAAACAGTTTTAACTTGGTTGTATATTACTTATATAATTTGGCTAATGTAATTTGAACTATATTACATCTGTTTTGGTTAGAGCAAAGGTTGTGGGATTTTTGAACTGTTTTAGAAACACCAGTGGATGAGTATGTTATATTAGTTTAATGGCTTTTGTTGTATCAAAGTTAGTAGTATGTTCTATTAGATACGTCTCATGTTCAGAGTTGTATTAGTATACTTGTATCATGGTCTTGGGCTTGTCCAAGCCGTTTCCATTTTTATTATTGTAAATGTTGGTTGATTAATATAAGTTCACCTTATTCACCAGAAAAAAAATATATTACCTCTTGATTCGCTCCCAAACAGTCAAGTTTATCACACAAGCTAACTACTTGTGAATGGTCAACCGTAATAAAATTCAAACAGCCCAGAAACAAATGCAATTAAGATCTGGAGAGTATAGTGTTTCCACAGGTCGTTAAGTCCCACGGAGACTTAATGGTGTTTGAACAAATTCAAATGTCGAATGATCACTAAGGATAATGATCAGTAAGGATTGTGGAATATTTATACCTAAAGAAAAAGTTTTGTAAATTACAGGGGCTTAAATGCAAATTAAAGAAAATTAAAAAGCTAAAATATATTAAATAAACGCTATCACTATTTTTAAAATGATGTTTTTCTTGATTTATAAAACAAAATAACTTAAATAAACTATTTTAATTGAAGTGTAAACCTAAATTATCTAAAAACGTGACCTAGAATGAAAACGTGCGTTATATATAAAAATTACGCGAGTGCGCAAGTAAAAACGTAAAATTTGTAAAATAAAAGTCCTACGAGTGTAAAAACAATTTTTTTACTTACTATATGACAAAAGAAAATTTTAGAAAAAAGATTTATATTTTTTTGACTTTTATATTTTTTATTATGAATTAAATACTATTTTAGACTAATTAAATGATTAAAAATACTAAAACTATTTAGAAAATTCTGAAACTTTTTTTGTAAAATACTTTATATTAATACAAATCTAAGAAAAATATAAAAGTTGTGATAGCTTATTTGAATAAGCTGTAAATAAGCTAAAACATACGTATAAGCTTAAATGGAAAACAAAGGCTATATATTAAATTTTGCAAAGAACTACCAGTCAAAGACCCAAGGGCAGTTGGTAGTGTGTGTGTGTGGTGAGCTGGGTGGCCAGGGTTCGAATCACAGCAATGGCTTTTTGCAAAATATTTTCTTTTTGGACTTTTTCTTGTACAAACTTATTAAGCACATTGAAATAAACAAATATTAAAACTACAACTTTTTATGAAATCCACTAATAAGCTCTGAATAAGCTTATTATTGCTTAACAGTGAGCAAAAAATGGAAATAAGCACAAGAAATTAGCCAAGTGGCTAATAAGCTAGAAATAAGCAAGAGTGAATCTGAAAATAAGCTAAGAAACTTGTAATAAGCTAATTTAACAACTGAAAAAGCAAAATGAATTAGAAATAAGCACTAAACAAACTACAAATAAGCACTTAGCTAAACTGTTACACAGGACACTTTTTGGTTTTCTAGGTACTTACTAGCTTATTTTTAAGCACTTAAATGAACTAGGAAATGAAAACAAAGATTGGAACTATTAAGTATACCAGATAAGCTATCCAAAAAGCTAAAGTTCTCACTGTGGGATCCACTAGAGAGCTTATGAAGAGCTTGAGAAAAAGCTGGAAAACCACTGAGTAATGACTCAGTATATACTGAGTGTTTTGGACAAACAAAAAGCTATGTGCAGCCTTACTGAATAAGCTACAAAGTGGAATATTAAGCTTGGACCTATAAGATGGCTAGGTTAGCTACACAAAAAGCTAAAATTCACAAGCTATGACTCATTAATGAGCTTTTGACAAGCTAATGAAAATGGCTATAAAATCTGTGCACAGGGCACCTTTTCAGACAAGTGTCCAAAATAAGCTAAGAAATAAGCTGTTTAAAAGCTGAACTAGAAAATATAAAAAATACTAGGATAAAGCTGAGCAGTTGAAAATTAATATCCCAAAAGCTCAAACCTTGAAACTTTCTATTAAGTCCTATATAAAATAATCTAGTTTATTCAAAAACGACTTAAACTGAAAATTTGACTTTTTATAAAAACCAAATAAGTTGACTTATATGAACTTTGGATTGATTCTATGGACTGAATATGATGTAATAAGCTAAAATAAGATGTAATTAAGCTAGATTAACAAGTTTTAGGTCATGTTTGGCAACAAGCATTTGGAAGCGTTTAGGAGCGACAAGCGATAAGTATTATAGATGGAAAGCTTGTTTGGCAACACTTCAATAAGCGTTAGAATATTGACTTACCGCTCCAATCTAAATGCTTCTTGATTAAGCATTTCACAGTTGCTCCAAGCGTTTAGTTTAAGAAATTACATATATACCCTCATCTGTTTAATCATTTATTCCATTTTAGGGATTATGTATTCAAAGGCCGCCCAACTATTATACATTTTACTTTTAGGCCACCTATTTTCTAAAACTAACTTATAGGCCACCCAAGTATGTGTTTATTTTTCTTTATACCAATCTCGTTCAAATTCTTGCCAGATATTTATACAATTACAAGAATAAAGCTAATTATAATATATCAACACAATAAAATTAACAATTTAAACGTAAAACATTAGTTAAATTATTTTAATTCACTTTCAACTAACTAAAGTTACACTTAAATAATAGCTAAAACTGATATTTTACATTTTAATACTCGTTTGTGTTGTTTTAATATGTTATATTTAGCTTTATTCTTGTTGTTTTAAAGATTTTCGAGATAAAATTATCCGAAATTGGTATAAACAAAAGCAAACCCATAAATGGGCGGCCTATAAGTTAGTTTTAATAAATTGTTGGCCTAAAAGTAAAAAGTTTAATAGTTGGGCGGCCTCCCAATACATAACCCCTTTATTTTAATATGTATATGACCTTTTTCGTAATTTTACAATTTATAATTACTGCTACAGCTACGTTGCCAAACATATTTTTTAAACAATCAACTACAGCTTACAGCTTACTGCTTCCTGCTTACTACTTACTGCTACAGCTACGTGTCGCCAAACATAGCCTTAAGCTACTGTGGTGATTTTTACTTCCTAAATCCTAACAGTGGACAAACAAGGTGAGATTAAAAAGGATTTTGACTTTTAACAAGTGAACACTGGATTTTATTGCTTCTTTGAGTTATTAGGACCAAGTGTGATATGAAACAACAAAGAACAAAGGCTTGAACAACCTTTAACACAGTTAACAAATCAAATCCAAACAATAATTTATGAGACTGTTTTGAACCTTTTAACACTAAAACAGATTTTCAAACCAAGAAAGCTATAAATTAACTTGTACTAACTATGTTTAGACAAGATTAAACTAAAATTAACAAGAATTAACCACTAATATTAAGAAATGCAAATTATGAGAAAATGGCTTACAAATGGTATCCAGCTGAAAACAGATAACAAGGACCAAGTATCCACCCTAATAGCTTACCACTAAGCTTCTAAACCCAAGCAATCCATAATCAACCCTGCTCCATCTTCTTGATGATCCTCTTCATTAATTTTTGATTTTTGACTAATTTTTTTGTATTTTTTTTATGTATTTTTGCTTTTTGTATCTAGAACTGATTTTAAGGTTTCTAATAGCTTTTAGAAGCTATCTAGGAGCTTATGTTAGCTTATGAGTCCAAGACAACAACTAATAACAACATTTGATTAACATGAGATTTTTGAACTTAAAATTGCATAAACTTGAAAATGGAACTTAACACTGAAATTGAAACTGAAAAAGGTTCACATACACTGAAATAACTTAAACAAAGTACTTGAAAGATTTAAATTACACTGAAAATTGAAAAATTATTAAAAACGACAATACTTGAACTAAATTACTCTAGATATGTGTCTTTGAGCCTTCTCTTCCCTTTTATATACTCAAATTAGGGTTCCACTTGAGTCTATGAGTAATTCCCATCAATAATGATGGCCTTAGGATGCTCTGAATCAATCTCAGCCTTCTATTTGCAAATTGGCGCCAAAAGTGAACAGTGGCCGCCTGCTTTCTATGATGGTTTTTTGACCAGGGTGAAGAGGAGGGGGGACAAGAGTGATGGATAGTGTGTTGGGGATGAGGAAAGGAGTGGGGAAGCATTTATGGTGGAAGCTACAGGTGGGGGGCTATGGCGGCAAGTGGGGAGGAAGGAGATGACAGGGGCGGGTTTTATTTTTTAAACCTGTGGGTTAGGTTATAATGTTGGGTTGGGCTGGGTTATAATACAAAGGGGGTCCGGTTTGGTTTAAGTTAAGCATAAGGACCATTTATGTAATTTGCTGAATTTTCAAGGACTGAAACTGCAACTTTTCCAAACTTATCAAAAGGACCAAATTTGCCAATCTTTAATAGTACAAGGACCACATTTGATTATTTTCCATTTTTAAATATCCAAGGACCAATTTTGACACTTTTGTAAAGTTGAGGGACCTTTTCTGCCATTTACCCAAAGATTCATTCAAGGACCATTTTTGACAATTTAGAATATTTCAGGGACCTTGAATGATAAAAATCCATATTTTTGGATTCCAGGGACTAGATTTGACAACCTTTGAAACTTGGAGGACTAAAACTGCTAATTATGCAAACTTGATACGTTTTTCACCTGATTTTGGTATTTTTGCATTTAAAACACATAAAACATTTATTTGTGATATTTTTATCATTTTGATGCTTTTCTGAATGTTTTCAGATGTTTTTGCAGTTTAAACGGTACAAAAATGATGAGTATTTGCACACTCATCACCTCTGTATATGAACAAGAAGATACTATATTTCCTATTTACATTGATCACTGGCACTGGATATAGCAGGAAGAGATATGTACCATTCAGGAGGCCAATTCATGTTATTTGTAGTAATGCATATTTCCAGTGTTGCAATTTCCCACTGTATCATCATAGTGTCCAAAGGATGGTTCACTACTATCACTACTCTGTTTTCACATATCTTAAGTCATAATCCATTGTTCTAGAGGCTTAAGTCCTAATCCACTATGTTTTATGGTTGGATTAATGACATTTTCATGTTTGTTTTGTGTTTTATGGTTTGATTAATGTGATTTTCATGTTTATGTTTGTGATACTAATCAAAGAAACTAAAAACAGTAAAAACATATTTGAACACATTTTATAATGAAAATCTAGATCAAACGACGCATTTCATTCATTAACCATAACCATATTTTTACAATTTAAGAAAGGGGAAACCACAACCCCTATATATATCTACATCAGGCTCGGGGAGACAATAACAAAATAACTACAAGTCCCCAACTCCTACCTAGTACACACATTCATCATAAACTAAGGGAAATGACAACAAAATAACCCCTATCTACATTCATCATTATCAACAAAAGAAATCCATCTCAGCCTCCATCAACCAACCCCCTCACATAAACATCTGCCTCTCAACAAACTCAATCTTGGAAACAATGTTGTCATTAGTTTGGCTAAGCATCCTCATTAACCCCCTCATCTTTAGCAAATCAGCTGTCTGAATCCTCCTAGGCTTGTTCACATTCGACCTTACAACTCTCGAACCTCTTAAGTTTTGGAGCTCAACAATCAGCTCTCCCTAATACTGATCCTATTTGTAAGCTTTTGGCACCTAATCATCAATTCTTGTGCATGCTGAATGTCTTTTGCAATCTCTCGCTCGTTATGGGAAAGCATCATTTCTGATATGACAAATGAGTTATAGGCAACCACGATATCAAGACACCGATACATGTTAATGGTTAAGGAAATGAGGAATTTTTTCTTAAGGTTGTGTGTGTTTTTTGTTTTTGTGTATGTGTGTAATGATAGAGCCCTTTGACTATATAAGTGGTGTATCTGGAAGTTGACCACTTAATTTGCAAATTATGCCATTGAAACGTCATGTCGCATTGGTATCGGAAGTTTGGCAGGAAATTTAATATTTATGAACAGTGAAATGACAAGGCTACCCTCAGTGACGAGACAACTTAACGCAACAACTAACGCCTGTTAGCAAACAGTGCCTTTCCGTGGCTGTTTTGAAAAAAACAGAAACATTAGTGGCTTTTTTACAACAAAATTCGTCTTGATGTAATCCTTGCATTTTTGGCAAACATTAGGGACATAATTTGCAATTTGCCCTAACAGAAAATTAGCTTTAGCCTCGAATCATATCATCATCTTCAACCTAGAAAATGATAGATCCATAAGAATCAACAATATACACTATCAAAGATCAGATCTCAAAAGAAAGATCTTAGAGCACAAAAAGTTAATCAGATCACAACATACCAAGATCAACCAAACACATCTAAACCACCATGAACTAAAATCCACCACACACCACAAACTCGAGATAGATCTTAACCGTTATCGAAACCACCGTAACATACTGAAACCCGCAAACTCGAGATAGATCTTAACTGATATCGAAACCGTCAAACAAACTGAACCCACCAAACCAGTAAGATCCGGTTAATAGCAGTCGAATCATGTTACAATCCCTCAAATCCGGTCAAAATACACATGCCAAACCGAGAACTTATCAGATCCGGTAAAAAAAAACACAAAACAAACTCAAAACACCACGATAGCCACCAAACACATCGAATACCACCAATCAAACCGAAACCATCCAAAGAAACCGAACCATGGTCAGATGGTGGCACCAGAGGGTTAGGTGGTGAGGTAGAGACGAGCAGCGGAGTATTATAGTGTGTACGAGTTTATGGAGAAATTGAGAGAGAGGGGAGTGAGTTTTTTTAGTGTGTTTAGGGTAGAGTAAATATCAAGTGTGTGTGAAGTGTGTGTTGGGCTGTTACTTTATTTTAAGTCACAAGTCCACAACAATATTGGAGGTTTGGAGGGTCTGATACTTTCTGAGCTTTTATGAAAATTATCATGTAAACTATTAGAACAGGGGAGTTACAAGTCTTGGCTATTGACTTGTATTTAATTTTCAGGAAGAATTAAAACATGTGCAAAAGTAATATCCTAACTTTTAAGCCTTATGTGTATGTAACTATGTATTGATTTAATATTTAATAGCAAAAAGTAATACAATTATTTCATTATAAGTAATTAGTTGAATTTATATTTTAAGCCTTCAATTAAAAGCGTGTCTCAAATATTTTATATAGTAATATAGATAAGCACACTTGAATGTATACATTATACAATTATATTTTAAGTTGTACATTAAAGTATCAATAAAAATTAAAAATTGCAAATTACTTTAAAAAGAAAAAGAAAGGGTTAAAATACAAAATAAAAAGAAATATTTTTATATAATTACAAAAAAAGGGCAGTGGTACAAGGTGGAAAAAAAGGATGCAAGTTTACCAAACAAAAGTTGACAAGTAGCAACATTCATGAAATATTCCACACGTCACCACCACATACAATGATGCAAAAACCATTTCATATCCTTAAAAAAAACAGCAAGCCCAAAATCAGAAGAAGAAACACGTGTCACTCCCGCTCCTGGTTCCAAACAAAAAAAAAACAAGTTACCCTGTTGTTGTTGTTTCCTTCATTTGTACAAATGCAATAGAGTGTGAAAAACTTAACTTAACACTTTTTGTCAGATCTACTTTCACTGTTTTTTCAGATCCACCGTCGAACAGGTATTTATAAGTTTTTAATGTGGATGTGATCGGCTTTCATGTAGCATTTCTATTGGTTTTGAAATAAATAGTAATTTCCATCTGTTGTTTTAGTGCTCTGCTTTTTATGTGTTTTAATAATTATATGAAAGAAATGCTGTAGTATTATTATCTCGTCTGCTTGCCGACATAAAATAAAATAAACGCACTTGTTACATTTTCGCCTTCCCGCCTGCCTGCCTGCATAGAATAGAAAAGTGAATTCCTGAATGTCATTGCCTCTTGTTATATGAAATTTTGGAATTTTTATATTATGTTAACTATAGTCATTAGCTTACTGATTTAAATACTAGTTTTTATGGAATTTAATGTGAATGTGATAGCTCTATTGCATTTCGTATATTTTACACTCCTGTTTTTGCACACTTGATCTGTTTAATTTTGATGAAATGTTCTAGTATTAGGCGTTGTTACTTTTTTCACAAGCTTTTATTTTATTTTATTTATTTATTTTTATGTCTCATATGCAATACCATGTCTTTAAGAAATTACAGACTTAAGAAAATAAAATGAAAAAATGTCATTTTTGCCTCCATATTTTGTGAGAACCCAGTCGTGCAGACGACCGAGTTGTGGTGGTGAGAGTACATAATTTGTGTTTAAGTGGGGTATGTTTGGGTCGTGAAATTAGTGGTCTTATTACACCTGTTTGGTTGTGATGTGGCGTTGAGTTGGTGGTGCTGATGTTAGTCACCATTACACCCCCTTTTGTCCATGTCTTAAAAGAAACCAACGCGCTTCTTTCATTTCCTTTTCCTGCTGACAAAAGTGAATAAACACTTTCAGACACTGCTGGAATTATTATGTAATTTATTATATGCAATTGGCATTAATTTAATCCCTGAATGTGATTGCCTCTTGTTTTTGAAATTTTGGAATTTTTTAATTATCAACCACAGTCATTAGCTTACTGATTTAAACACACACACACACTTGTTTTGCTTGAGTTTTATTATGTTTTATTAAAAGAAAATCAATATATTTAATTATATATACTTAAATAATCTGTCATTGCACAATTTGAGTGAGTTTATTGATATAAAATGTATAAATAGTATCTTGTAGAGGGTATTGAATTGATTGTTTCTTTCAAATGAGTTTTGTGATTGATACAGAGTAAATTTGATATGCAATTGATTGACTGTTATGGTGGTCTGTTTGGCAGATTCTGTAGCGACTTTATCTGCTGCATCTGAATATGAGAGGGCGACAAAGGGAGATAATTAATGGTACATACAAGCGTGCTTCTTCCAAAGATCGCCTCGGTGCTCAAGACAGAGAAGATGGTTTAGGAGGTACTTTTACTTTGCTATTGGATGCTGTTGTGGCTTCGTGTTTATCGTCTAATATGTCATTTAACTTAGTAGTTCTATAACTTTTATATGGCAATCACTTTGACCAAATTGAGACGATGTAAGAGGGCATTTCACTCGCTCAGTAACTAAAATAATGTCTGAATATTAGCGAAATAAAGTTATCAAATGGGCAAATATTGCTTGTAACGGCGTTGGATGTTGTCAAAATCTTGCAGAATTATGAGTGCTTGGTCTTTGCCTCTATTTCTCGTTGCATTTTTTTAGGAGTTAGTATTTTATTTCAAGAATAATTTAAATGTTTGTTTGTAGGGAATGATACTGGAAAAGGATCCGGAAACCCACCTTGGATTCGTTCATTACCACATGTCATCGTGGCAGCTCTTTCGTCATTCTTATTTGGATACCATCTCGGGTATGCATCACAACCTTTAAAAGTCAGCTATTGTATGTGTAGTTGTTGACATGTGACATTTAGTTTATAATATCTTCAAATGTCAATCTTGTACTCAGGGTGGTTAATGACACTCTAGAAAGTATTTCTGTTGACCTTGGATTTCACGGGGATACAATGGCTGAAGGTTTGGTGGTGAGTACATGTTTAGGAGGTGCTTTTTTCGGATCTACAATCAGCGGATGGATTGCTGATGGGATTGGACGTCGAAGGTCATTCCAAATGTGTGCCATACCAATGATAATCGGTGCTTCAATGAGGTGCAGATTTTATCTATGCGCTTAAGTTGTTTAATTGCTGTTATCATGAGTTTGGTTTCAAGTTTTATCACTCCCTAAGTGATATTTTAAATGTTATTGTTGCGGTTTGGGTATTATAGATCAATGGCAAACGTAGACCAAAATTGCCTCATAACAGCTTATACAGTGTTCCTATAACTCCTATAAGCTATACTATTTGCAATGATAGATAGACCTAAGCTCTGACTTCTTCCGGAAATGATATTCAAACTATAATTTGCAGTGCCACAGCAGACGGTCTTGGAGGTATGCTTCTTGGAAGATTTCTTGTAGGAACCGCAATGGGTGTTAGCCCTCCTGTTGCAGCTCTGTACATTACAGAGGTACAAAGTTTTATTGAACTTTTTCATTTTTTTGCTCGCATACTTATTAGGCTGGCATTCCAGATTATCCTTTTCCTGACCTGTAATTATCAAAAGTTAGGTTTCACCAGCTTTTGTGCGAGGCACATACGGGAGCTTCACTCAGATCGCAACATGTCTTGGACTTATATGTTCTTTCTTCATTGGGATACCAGCAAAGGATGTTTCCCGTTGGTAGGGAACATGATTTGTAATTTCTGATTACTTATGCAACCACTTTGGATTTGCAATAATCTTTTCATGATTATTGGATTAGGTGGCGTGTGTGCTTTTGGGTATCTACTGTTCCAGCAGCTTTGCTTGCTCTTTTGATGGAGTTCTGTGCAGAAAGTCCTCATTGGCTTTTTAAGGTTAGAATTGCTCATTGCCCCCTTTCATTGTCTATTCAGTATTTTTTGGTTGATATCTATCCGCATCCACTTATGACATCTTAGTTACATGTATATCAACGCAGAAAATTTCGCACTTTTCTGTAGGACCCGATTCCATAATGATTTATTATGATAAACTTCTTTTCTTTTATCTAATTTAGAGAGGAAGAAGTGCTGATGCCGAAGCAGAGTTCGCAAAGCTTCTAGGAGGATTACATGTCAAATCTTCAATGGCAGAACTATCCAAGACAGACAGAGGGGATGAAGTAGACGGAGTAAAGCTCTCAGAGCTGTTTTACGGACGTCATTCTAGAGGTATAGATATAACCACAGTTGCTTTCTTTTTATTCCGATGAGATATATATGTTTTTTTTCCTAAAAAATCTATCGCTTACTGTGCTGCAGTGGTTTTCATTGGGTCTGCGCTGCTTGCTCTGCAACAATTTTCTGGCATAAATGCTGTCTTCTATTTCTCTTCAACTGTCTTCAAGAGTGCTGGAGTACCTCCGGATATTGCCAACATGTCTGTTGGAGTAGTTAACTTATCAGGTTATATATCACCAAGATATACCACACTCTTCATTAGTAGAGGCCATTGTGAATATTTTATTGATATTTATCTTATCATTCCTTCATAGGCTCAATAGTTGCAATGATTTTGATGGATAAACTGGGAAGGAAGGCTCTTCTTCTTGGAAGTTTTATGGGCATGGTATATAAACCATGCTAAATTGCTTATTACATGTAAGATCAGATGGTCTTAGCTTTGTAGTTTTTGACATTTTTATTTATGGGCTGATTCAGGCAATGTCAATGGGCATGCAAGCAGTCGCGGGGAGTAGCTTAGTGTCAGGGTCTCCGGTGGTGTACCTCTCTGTTGGTGGCGTGCTTTTGTGAGTATTCATCCACTTTATAACCTTAAAACATAGTCAAATTAATGTCAGGATGATAAGCTAATGGTTCTTCAGTAGCCAAAACTCCATTTTTGCCAACTGATTGTAGTCATCGACTAAAATGCTTAAGAACAAAAAGGGAACATGTTGTAAAATAGAATCTTTCTTATGCTGATTTGCTATTTCGACCTCCAATTTATGATGTGTTTATCTGATGCAGGTTTGTGTTGTCATTTGCCATGGGTGTGGGGCCGGTACCTGGTCTTCTCTTGTCAGAAATATTCCCAGGCCGAATTAGAGCAAAGGCTATGGCTATCTGCATGGCTGTACATTGGGTAAACCCATACTCCTTCACATCAACATTTTCAACTTCGCCTCTTACTGTTCTCTACTGTAATAAATACTTATGGCACTTTATACAGGTTATAAATTTCTTTGTTGGTTTGCTGTTTTTGCGGATGCTGGAGCAAGTTGGGCCACTGATACTATACACAGTTTTCGCAAGCTTTTGCTTGGTGGGATTTTTATTTGTCAGGAGGAATGTTGTGGAAACAAAAGGAAAAACTTTGCAAGAGATTGAGATGGCACTTCTTCCAGCTAGCGCCACTTCTTCCATCTAAGCTAACGGTACACACACACACACACCATCGATGTCATTCCTTACGGATTTCATCTAATTATCAGCACATAATCTTTGATATACAGGGTCGATACATTCTTGGGTATTAGTGTGATGTAGTTGTGGAATTCTGCTTTTCTCCTGGATTCAACTTGTCGCCTTTTGGTGCGAGATATGCACTGTTATCAGTGGAAAGAATTTTTGAGGAACATAGTCGAGGAGGGGTATAAGGGGCAGAGAGTTTTGTTCCACCTGTCATGGTTTTATATATAGTCTATGAGGCTGAGCTTGTTCAGCTGTAGAAGGTGAGGCTATAAGCAATTAGCGGCCTAGCGAAAGACGTTCGTATTTAGCTCTTTTTCTTATTAAAACTTTGTCCAGCCATGAGGAACCAATATAGGGTTTTTTCTAGTGGTTAACTATTTTTTAGAACATATTGAATTTTGATCTGTATATAACAGGAAAAAGTTCATAATACCACATTATTATCGTCACTTGTATGATAGTTTGCACATCCAGAAATTTGTGTTTGATCGGGCGAAATTCAAATCACATGTATACATGGTTCATGTTTTGAGTGTTTAAAAAAGCATGTAACAAAAATACATGTTGAAAATTTATGATGTGTTTCTAAAAGAATATGACTAGATTAGGTGGTGTTTGGATGTGTGTTTTGAGACCAACAATATGATATAGAATAATCAGAAAAGATAATCAGTTATGGCCTTATGAGAAACAATCATGTATTTTGACCAACAATATGATATAGAGCTTTACCCGTTTGAATATGTGTGGTGGTGGGTTCAAACCATTTGGATTAGTCGGCTAAAAGGTCGGAAACCATTGTTACAACAATAAATGGGCTTTAGGGAACCATTGGGCTAATGTTCCGTTGGTTAGTAGTTCACATGTGTAGCCTCTTGATAGAAAATGCACTTCAAATGTTGATGCTAGCTAGTGCTTATTCTATAAGAAATAAATGGGCTTTAGGGAACATGAGGCAAAATGAAATGAAATTGTTCTTTTAACAAATGAGGTTTTATTTTTTTTAATATAAAAATGTTTATTTCAATGTTTTAACATATCAAAATTTCTATAACAAGTAAATGTGACATCTTAGTAGTTGAAAAAGAACAACAATTATGTTGTTCTAAAAACCGCGAAACATGCCAGTACTAAGCGGACACTTATTATAAGACGGGAAATACATTTTTAAAGGTTCTTTTTCGAGTTATCGTCACTTTCTAAGGGCATAAACGAGACGAATAGCTAAAATCGGAGGGCGTAACACGTCATCTCATATTTTTAGCATTTGTTCACGCCACATGTATACATTCGTGCCGTAATGCGTTACATATATACTATATGTCGTAATAAATATGCCGTAGTCAAAACACACGTACACTTCCACATATTTCTCAACTGAAATTAAACTAGTTAAGGTTCGTTAAGAAAACGTTAGGGTTTCTCCCACTTCGATATCATGATCTTACCTCATCGTTTATCATTTTTCACATATTTTTGTCATAAAGTGATGAACAATAAGCTAATTTCTTCATTTGCAATCCAAGATCTTATATGGGTATTTCATTTCTTTGGGTTCGTCACAAAACCCTTCAAGAAATTTACATGGAATCCAATATATGAGGTGAGTTTGATCTTTCTTCACTTTTGCTCTCTTGTGTATTGTTATAATTTGGTATTTTTACTTTTGTATTCATCTAGATAGCATAGTATGTTTATTTGCATGCCTATATAAGTATATGTTTGCATTACGATACCGGCGTTGGCGTCGTTGATTATGCAACTCAATTAGTGCTATTGCAATGCTAGTTGTTTATGTCGAATAGGACAATGAAGTATGTTTTTCATATTTTGTGTTGCTCAATGACGATTATATGTAGAAATATTGCAATTATGTAACTTCTAAACTAGGATGCCTTTGGTTACTTGAATACATTCGATGTAATTGTGATTGCCGTTAAAAAGATATAATTGCGTGCTTTTGCTAATTATATTTGGCTAGCTTTTAATGATGCGGAAATGCCCGTTTATGTTCACAATATATAACATGTGATAAGCTATCTTTCGAATTTTGAGTTATAGCCAAAATTGTAACTTGATATGGAGTGCACAAGTTTGTAACCCCATGGCGTTTACAATCTTTGCTGTATTGTTATCATTCGACTTCTAGCATTGTGCTAGATTGCTAATACAATTAGCCGTGTTAAAAATATGCACACCCTTGGTTTAGTTTTACAAGCTTGTAGCGAAGAAATGCCCTATTACCTTAGCAGCTAGTTTACTATAACAAGTGAGTGGCCCGTTGTTTTCTCCGCCTCGTTAACCTAGTTATGTACTATAAATTATAGCTTCGGGCGCAACTTACCAAACACATTTTTTTGAGCATCATTTCAAAAGATAGGTTTCCGTCTATCTACGTGACGAGATCTAAACCTATCAATCTTCTATCAGATTTTTGCCGCATTTAAAAATAAAGTAAGCATATCTTCTTCGTCTTTCGATTTTTTATGTGCATCAATCAGGATTTTTTGTGCTTGAAATAAAGTGTTCATGATTATCCATGTTTCGTTTTTAACTTTGTCAACTTTCTAGTTGTTGTGCGATTGAATTAGGGTTTCGTCCATGAGAGTGGTGTTAGTACACATTGCTTCTAGCTTTTTTTGTGCTTGTTTTCGTTGATCGTTTACATTCATGATTGTAGTCTATTCAATAATCATCCATAATTGCTATTCGAGAATTGAATGTAGATCTATCTGTTTCTTTGTTGTAAATTCGATCATGAATTGAAGTAATCTAAAAAACCGTCTTTGCATTAACTGTCGCATTTGCTATATATGATGTGTACGTGTACAATTATTTTAGATTTCAAGGGGGCTTATGGAGTGATTCCTGCCGTTCTTTTATAACTGTGTTGTACATTATTTTATACTTTTGCATACTGGGAAGCTTGACGTCAGATAATTAGTTTATTATACTCTAGTCGAAATGTTGGAAACAAGTATGAACTAAATCTTGTATGCCCCCCTATTAAAACCCCCAACAAAAGAATAGTACTAAAAGAGTAGAAGATTTGCTACACAAGAGGTAATTAAAGCGCAATGGCTGCTAGAAACTCCAATGCTTATAACCCGGCCCATAAAGACCCCTTAATGGAACCTCATAATCTCAGTCATCATGATCAAGGTTTTTTAGTTGATGAATGTTTATGATCAGCTGCATAATATAATTTATATGTTTTTATGCACAATTATATACCCTTTATTTTACATATATTCTAACGGTGGACACTTGGATCCAGCTTAGAGAGACATGTCGGACACCGATGAGGAACCACGGAAATATCGAAAGTTGAGTATCATATACAAAGAGGGTGAACCTATCCGTGGTGCTGCAAATTTTTGCAACAGTGATAGTGAAAGTAGTAGTCCTGATCAAGAGGATTCTGACGAGTTTACTTTGAGGAAACATTACATGAAGTCCAAAGGTAAGAGAGTTGCACCTAATAGAAGTGGTGCTAAACGAAAGACGCCGTTGTTGAAAGGCTCCGGTAGTAAAAGGCTAAATGTTGTATCCAAATGTAACTTAGGTAAACGTGGCAGAAAGTCTTCATCTTCTGTAAGATGTGAAGCAAGCACTTCTGGAACCAAAAAGGTACTTGTGTTCTGTTATTTTTATTTATCTATCCCCATGTTAAGAAAGGTTCTCAATGTTATGATCCATGATCATATCAGGGACAACTATATATTATGATCCTCCAAAATATGTGTCCACTTACAAAATAAATTACCAATAATTCCAATCGCCCTTAGTTACGCACAATCACAAAACTGAACAAATTTTACCTTCAAAATTACGTAAAAGTATATTCGACATTTGAATGGTAAAGAGTTCAATAATCGCAAATTATTAAAACTGTGTCCATTCGTCTAATGGACACTTATTTTGGGACAAATTTTAATGTTCATTTATTCTTTTGTGATTCAGGGTTCTCTGTCTCGTGGAAGTAAAAAGGGTACAGAGATGGTTCAAAAAGAAATGCCAAAAAATTTGAACCATCAGATTACAGAAAAAGACAACTGTTCAGTATCTGCACTTGGGGTAAAAAAGGTCCAACTGGCTCAGCCTGCCATGACGCTTTCGAAGTTTATATTAACATCTTCGAATGATGAAATTATCTCAACACTTCAGTTGATTAGCCTCTCTAATGGGCCGCCTGCTTCAGGTCCTGGTTTACCTCAGTCTGAGCCAATTGAACCTGAGACTTTAGTGTGCGTTATGAACAGAAACCCGTCTGAGTTCAGCACAGAAATTGCAAAGAATTACATGAGAAGTGGTTATCCCAGCTTGTAGGGAGCAATCTTCATAGGGATAGATAGGCATGGTTAGATTTTTGGTAATATAGGAAAACTATTATGTTAGTTTAGTACTTTGGTTAAGTTGGAATGGTTCTGTGCATCTTTTGATCTTTCCTTGCTACTAAATTGCTTACTTTATGTTTATCTGCAATTTCAAGTTTTGGTGGTTCGGATTGGTTTGCATAAGAATTGGCTTCTGTTGTGCCCTTTTTTTCAAATTACTTTGTGTTTTTTGCGTGGTTGTGTATTGGAGGTTTTTCGTTCTGGTTCGTTTGTTGAACATATTTTATTGTCAGGTGGTTTTGTTTTTTGGTTTAACTGTTTGATAAAAAGTCTTGGATCTAGTTCTTTCATGGTGGCTCGGGGTCCTTATAATATGCTAGCTTCTTTCAGCATCTTTGAAATAATGTTTTTCGTTTGAAAAAAAAAGCTACAAAAGATCTACGGTGTCCAGCTGGCTGATCTCCTCTGTAGACTATATGGTCACGTATGTTTTCCCCTGCTTCAAATAATCTGCTGCTTATTTATCTGAGTTTGTCTCTCTTCTTGGTGACCAGGAGGTAGCTACTCGTATTAGCTAGGAATGAATATCTTTTTAACAACGAACACTTCATGATAACAAGAGTTAGAACGATTAAATTGCTACCCATTGCTCAACATATTTGTTTTTTTTTTAACGGAAACCTATGAAAGATATTGGTAAATGAAATTTGGATATAATGATTTGAGTCAATACGTAATTTATTTTCTTGCAGTTATTTATCTGCTTGTTGAATATTTCAGCCATGGTTCAGATTCTACTCTCATCCTACAGCAAGAAAACCATCACATTAGTAATTTATGAAGTTGTGATCTTATATAATAGCTAGTTAAATCAGTGACTATGTAAACAAACAGATACCAGAAGCTTTTATCCAAAAGACTGCAGTGCAAATATGTAAATGGCACCAAACCATGAAATCCCCGTTCAGACAAACAAACTAATGTAAACTATGAGTGACTCGCACAATCTCCAATAGCTGACATATGATCTTGAGTTTTGGTAGACGTGTTGGAATTATATAACATGACATTCAATAAATAATCACAAAAAAAACATCAAAGTATACATGCGGAAGCGTATGGATTTATTAACGAATAATTAATTAACATAAGAAGAATATGCGTACCTTACTTGATTCTAGCCGAACAAGAATCAAATCTACAAACTAGCAATGGAAGAACCCTAATTTGATTTAATTAGGATTATGTGAATTACCCTTTACCGTTTTGTTATTCAATCCAAGAATACTAACAATATTGTGTTAGTACCACTTTCTTGTACACACGTACTAAACCGAATTAAATTAATGCTAGTTTTATTAAACCAAATAACTTGTTGTGGAAAAAGGTTGAGAATCGATCTCTATGTGAGGGTGTCGACTGGTTTTGAGAGCAAAACACACACAAAACACTTTTAGGTTTAGCTTAATGAATACAAGAGATAATTTACAAACACCCTTGGTTTTGTATATATACTCAAGCAAACTTGGTGAACAAGTTTGAGTTGTAATTGGGTTGGGTTGGGGTTCCTTGGCCGATCGGTGGTATACATCCCCAAGGGATTCCGGAACCTTCCCGTTATTTACAACTTAGTACTTTTCCAAATACATTGAACGCCCGTTAGTCCATTATACTAATTACTTAACGTCCGTTAGTTATTTCGTTTAATTAATAAATAAATACAACGTTTATATTTAATTATTTAACTTTAATTCTCATACGTAAAGTGTGCAATCCCGTGGTCTCGAGTTCGATCCTAACTCACGTCTACTAATTTATATCCATAAAACCAACAGCTCCCACTTGGATATATCTTAATAGAGTGATCACATCGGTTAGCGTCTAGCAACACTTCGATGCCTCTAGTACAACTCGAGTAAGGCTCGTGGAAAACCTTTTAATGATTTCTCATTATTATTATCCTTTTGTTTCTAATACCACGTTAAATAAAGATATGAAATTAAGTCATTCTTTATTAAACTATTCTGTTTCTCGTTGTAAGTGATTGACCAAGATTACCAAATCTTCTAAACATATTTAGGGGAGATTTTGGGTGCGGCCGCACAAACATCTTGTCAACCTTACGAGGGGCCCAGCAGTATTAAACTCCAAATAAATTTGAAGGAACAAATTCTATCTTGACTACAAGAATAACCCACAAACTTTGTAACATTTTTGAAAACAACCCTTATAACTACCAGTTACGTATAGCGTTAAGTTGCTCCACAGAAATGCACTACATTCATGACACTTATCTGGTATCTCAAGTCTGAGGATAACTATTCATAATTTACTTATAACAATATCCACAAAGTAAATTATGTAGTTGGGATAAGTCCTATATTCAATTCATTGAATATCATCCGAAATTGGTATGCATTCTCATCAATATACTTTCAAGTATATTCTACCACATCTCTCAGATTTGTCTTAATTTAATGATACTCCCATATCATTAATCGACAAAGGGCATTTAGAATAACTTAGTTATTCACGGATTAAACATGCAAATATAGGACAACAATATTATAAATGAAAATAAACATAATCCAAACTTTATTTCATCAAAATAATAAATGTTTTACAATATCCTTTATCCAAATACTAATCACAGTTATGCATGAAACTATTAGCTAAACGAAGTCCAATTCCATTGGAAAGTCCAATAAGCTTGTCTTTAGCTAAAGCCTTAGTGAAAGGATCAGCTAAGTTATCATCTGTGTGAACTTTCAATAAATTAATTTCACCTTCACGGACTTGTTCCCGAACATAGTGATACTTCCGTAGAAAATGTCTGGTACCCTTCATGACTCCAGGTTCATTGGCAAATATGATCTCAGCAGAATTGTCACAATACATATCAATAGGCGATTCAATTGAAGGCACAACACCAAGCCCCGAAATGAATTTCCTAATCCAAACAGCCTCCATTGCAGCTTCCGAAGCAGCTATGTATTCGGCTTCTGTCGCAGACATCGCAATTGTACTCTGCTTCTTGCTTTTCCAGTCAACTGCTCCTCCATTGATGACAAAGACATAATCCGTCTGAGACTTCGTATCATCTTTATCACACTGCCAGGACGCATCACAGTAACCTGTAACACCAAGCTCTGTGTCTGGATTTCCACCATACACTAAAAACATATCTTTCGTATTCCTAAGATACTTTAGAATATGTTTAACAGCAGTCCAGTGAAGTTCACCCGGATTCTGTTGATATCGACTGGTCATGTTTTGAGCGAACGCCACATCTGGCCTTGCACATCTCACAGCATACATAATAGATCCTACAGCCGAAGCATAAGGAACTTTCTGCATGCGTGCCACCTCAGCAGGTGTTGAAGCACACATATCGCTACATAAGCCATGCTTTACTTCCATCGGCAAATATCATTTCTTGGAATTTTGCATATTGAATCTCTTCAATATTTTATCAATGTAAGCGCTTTGACTTAAACCAATTAACCGCTTTGACCTATCTCGGTAGATCTTGATTCCCAGAATGTATGCAGCTTCTCCTAAATCCTTCATGGAAAAACACTTCCCAAGATATGCTTTAACACTTTGCAAACTTGGAATGTCTTTTCCCATAATTAATATGTCATCGACATAAAGAATTAGGAAAATTACATCACTCCCACTAACTTTGTGATATACACATGGCTCATCAAGATTTTGAATAAATCCATACCTTTTGATTTCTTCATCAAATCTCTTATTCCATTGCCTTGATGCTTGCTTCAATCCATAAATGGACCTTTGAAGTTTGCATACACGGTTTGGAAATTGTGGATTCACGAACCCCTCAGGTTGCTTCATATAGATGTCTTCATCTAAGCGACCATTTAAGAAGGCGGTTTTGACATCCATTTGCCATATCTCATAGTCATAGTATGCTGCTATAGCTATGAGAATTCTAATAGCTCTAATATCTGCTACAGGAGAAAAGGTCTCCTCGTAATCTATGCCATAAGTTTGAGTAAAACCTTGCGCAACTAGATGAGCTTTATAGACGTGTATATTGCCATCCATGTCAGTCTTAATTTTATAGAGCCACTTACTTCCAACCACCTTGGCGTTTGGAGGTAAATCGACCTCTTCCCAGACTTCATTTTCTCTCATAGATTGCATTTCCCCATTCATTGCAACTTGCCATTTTTCCTTTTCAGGACTTGCCATGGTAGCTTTATAACTAGTAGGCTCTCCAAGATATCCTAACATAGTTTCCTCAACCTCTACGTTTAAACATAGACGTTCAAGTGCACGCGTAGTCCTTACGGATCTACGAACGGGAATCACTTCAACTTCTGGTGGAGGACCCAGACTATCAGGTTCTACCGGAAGTACGTTAGTGTCTTCAGAAGGTAATGCATCTTCTTGATCATCTTCCAGATCATATACTCTCCCACTGAATTCTTGAGATACGAGATCAGTTTCAAGAAAATCTCCATACCTAGCAACAATTACTTTATTTTCAGTTGGATAGTAGAAGTAGTAACCCATAGTTTCCTTAGGGTATCCTACGAAGATACACTTTACAGATCTTTGTTGGAGTTTATCTGCTGAGTCACGTCTAACATACGCCTCGCAACCCCAGACCTTTAAATAAGACAGGTTAGGAGCTTTACCATGCCATATTTCATATGGTGTCTTATCAACCTTCTTTGTGGGAACCATATTTAGAATGCGAACAACTGATTCTAAAGCATAATCCCAAAAGGATATAGGTAGAGTGGTAAGATTAAACATAGATTGTATAATGTCCAACAATGTACGATTTCTTCTCTCAGATACACCATTTTGTTGTGGAGTATATGGAGAAGTGACATTCTGGACAATTCCATTCTCAGCTAAGTAATCTTTAAACTCTTGGCTTAGATACTCGCCTCCTCTATCGGATCGAAGAGCTTTAATCTTCTTTCCCAATTGCAGTTCTACTTCCGCTTTGAACACCTTAAATGTTTCAAACACCTCATGTTTATGCTTAAGTAAATAAACATAACCATAACGGCTGAAATCATCAACAAAGGTTAAGAAGTAGCTAGCACCTCTCTTTGACACATGTCTAAGTGGTCCACACACATCAGTATGAATAAGACCAAGTAGATCAGAAGCCCTCTCCATATTGCTATGAAAAGGTTTCTTCGTCATGTTCCCAGATATGCATGACTCACTTTTATCAAATGATTCATCATTGATATTTTGCAAAAGCCCTTCTTGTTGCAGCTTATGCATGCGAGCCTTGCCTATATGAGCAAGTCTACAATGCCAAAGATAAGAAGAATTCAAGTCCAACTTTATCTTCTTATTGATGCTAAACATCGAATTATTATATTTGTTAGATTCATTTCCAATCACATCAATTTCAAACACACCATTCACAGTAATCGCATTAAAATAAAATACACCATTTAAGGAAACATAAATTCCATTACGTGAAATAGTATGAGTAAAACCATCATCCAACAAAACAGAAAAGGAAACAACACCTCTAATTATAGAAGGTGCGTAATGACAATTGTTCAATAACAGTACTAAGCCCGAAGGCAATACTAAACTAAACGTTCCTATGGCTTCAACAGCTGCATGTGCACCATTTCCCACGTGCAGATATTGCTCCCCATAGGCTAGCTTCCTTTCCACTCTAAACCCCTGTAGTGTATTACAAATGTGAATACCACATCCAATATCATATACCCAGGAATTTTTATGATTTAGAGTAAATATTTCAATGACAAATAAATTACCTGAAGAACCGGCGGCCAAGGACCCTTCATACTTCATCTTATTTGCCCGAAATTCATCAAGATAGAGAGCACAGTTTCTCTTCCAATGCCCAACGCTCTTACAGTGGTGGCATGCTTGATCCTTTTTAGGATTTTCCTTCCTAGGAGTAGGGTACTTCTTGGATTGTGGTTGATAGGCCATAACTTGTTTACCTTTATCAACTTTCCCTTTTCCCTTCACCTTCTTGTTGTTCGCACACTGCGGTTTTGGCTTATTAATCCTTCCACCCTGAATAGCAAGTACCTGGGGAGTCGGAACCTTTTGAGGTAACCCTTTTTCATAATCAATAAGCAATGCGTGTAGGTCAGTAATTGTCTTCCCCACGCAGTGCATATTGAAGTTTCTAACAAAACCATTAAAATCCTTGTTAAGGGATCTATTAATCAGATTCACAGCCATGTCATCATCATAAGTTTTGCCAAGTGCCTTTAATTGGTCCATGTAACCTTTCATTTCCAATACATGGGCACTTACGGGTTTACCCTCTCTCTGCCTACAGCTGTGTAATGCGTCGGTCATGTCATAAATTTCGACAGCAGCTGGTTTCTCAAACATAGTTCGAAGTTCATTGAGCATATTATATGGGAAATAATTTTCGAACTGCTTTTGAAGAGCAGATTCCATCATTCCCAGCATAAGACAAGCCACATCATTATCAAATTGGGTGAGCCGTTCTCACTTTTGTACCAAAATCATCAATCAATTAAACTATTGAAAACTTAACTCTTCCAAAACAAATCAAATTTCGCCATTGTTTAGTCCATATTATTTTTCTATTCAAAATTACCCTTTGCTTAAAACTGTCTAACATAATAAACAAACAAGTAAATAAAAAAAAAATAAACAACTAAAAACAAATCGCACATAATAAACAATTTAATACGTGTAAACAAGTAGCCACATGCAACTTATTCGATAAAACCCTATTAATAATCAATGTCTAGGTTGAATTAATGTATATATTAATTAGGGCTTTCACTCTCTCAATTGAAAGTGAGCCACATACATCGAAGAATCGATTGCGTAAACCCATAATTAATAATATACCAAATTACACATAATTGATTCATTAATATATATATATAATTGGAGTCTTCCCCAATTCAAGATTTATCGTAAATAAACATGTGATAAATATATCTTAACAATTAAACAATATCAAAGCAACTATCCATGACTAACATGCATGTATAATCATGGATATATCATAACAATTATACAAATAGTCACAAGATCGCATATCAATAATCCCATGTCACATAACAAATTATTCATGAATTAATCACGCAACACATATATTAATTCTAGGTTTCGATAAGGTTAGCAAACAATTTTCAAAGCCCTAAAATTTTTTTACATGTCGACTTAAAAAAAAATTATGGGGTACGCCCCAATTAAAATAAATCGACCAAAAAAATAAAATAAAACATAAACCATAGATTAACCATATCAAACAACATACAATATTTGTTTTATTACGCGTTTATGTAATTAATTACTCATTAAAAACCAATGACTCGTGATGCCACTGTTGGAATTATATAACATGACATTCAATAAATAATCACAAAAAAACATCAAAGTATACATGCGGAAGCGTATAGGATTTATTAACGAATAATTAATTAACATAAGAAGAATATGCGTACCTTACTTGATTCTAGCCGAACAAGAATCAAATCCACAAACTAGCAATGGAAGAACCCTAATTTGATTTAATTAGGATTATGTGTATTACCCCTTACGGTTTTGTAATTCAATCCAAGAATACTAACAATATTGTGTTAGTACCACTTTCTTGTACACACGTACTAAACCGAATTAAAGTAATGCTAGTTTTATTAAACCAAATAACTTGTTGTGGAAAAAGGTTGAGAATCGATCCCTATGTGAGGGTGTCGACCGGTTTTGAGAGCAAAACACACACAAAACACTTTTAGGTTTAGCTTAATGAATACAGGAGATAATTTACAAACACCCTTGGTTTTGTATATATCAGTGTTGCAAAAATCGGCCGAATCGGCCGATTAATCGGTAATCGGCCATACACATTGTAGAATTTTGAAAATCGGTCAAAAAATCGGCCAGGTAAAAAAATCGGCCGAATCGGTAAAAAATCGGTCGAATCGGTAAAAAATTGGCCGAATCGGTCAAAAATCGGCCGAATCAGTCAACTTTAAAAAAATAATAATTTCACTTATGACGCACAATGGGGATCGTTTATTTCACTTATAACGCACAATGGGCCTCATAATCAGAATTAGAGCATTTTATTGAGGTTTGGAAACATAGTAGGCTTGGAATCAGTTAAGATCTTTAGGTTGGTCTCCAAAAATACCCAAAACTTGCAGGAAATGTCAATCCGATTAATCACCGATTAATCACGCCTTGACCGATTACTCGCTGCAGGGTGGTCGACCGCCCGACTACCGATTCACGATTTTTGCAACATTGGTATATATACTCAAGCAAACTTGGTGAACTCGTTTGAGTTGTAATTGGGTTGGGTTGGGGTTCCTTGGCCGATCGGTGGTATACATCCCCAAGGGATTCCGGAACCTTCCCGTTATTTACAACTTAGTACTTTTCCAAATACATTTAACGCCCGTTAGTCCATTACACTAATTACTTAACGTCCGCTAGTTATTTCGTTTAATTAATAAATAAATACAACGTTTATATTTAATTATTTAACTTTAATTCTCATACGTAAAGTGTGCAATCCCGTGGTCTCGAGTTCGATCCTAACTTACGCAACTGGCCATGTCTAGCGACGTCCCTCTTTTTATTGTGTCCACCAAAGTCCAATCTTCTCAAGAAAATAAGAGGAGCAGCGAATGGGACACCCCAACAAGCTTACTGGTCCCAAAAACCAGACAACGTGATGATTAATTTATGAACTACAAAATGGATATCCCTTAGAGCACTAGGTGTCACGACAAGGCTTAGCCTCTTCGTCGTGCCACCTCAACGCCACATCAGCATCCCACTTTTCCACAACTAACCACAACAAACCCCCTCCTCACTCATAACAAACCTTAACCTCTTCATTTGGGGCCCACCACTACCACTTTATTTTTTTTATTCAATTTTTCAAATAAACTAAATTCATTTCATTAAAATTAAAATACATTAAAACATAATAATATTTTCAAATAAAATTTCAATACAACCATATCAAAAAAATATGTAAATAACATTTAGAAAAAAAAGCCTTAACTGTTAACTTTTCCATCCCAAAGCCTACTTAAAAAGCCCAACTTACTAGCCCACTAACCTATTTTAAAAAAGAGAGAAAAAAGGAAAAAAAAATAAATTAATATATAAAATAAAACCTAAATCTGGTTCTTCTTCCTTCACACTACACACACACATGAAAATCAAAAAATAAAAATATACAAATAATCCTTTACCACTTTTTGTCAGTAACATTTGCTCGTCGTCAGAATGACGAAGCAACCGACGGCGAGGGGGGTCGGTGTCACGGCGGGGCACGGCGAAGAGCCACGGTGGACGACGAGGGTGGACGGCGAAGCCACACCGTGTGCTCTTACACATCACAACTGGCAATGTCTAGTGACCTCCCTCTTTCAGTTTTTTATATGATATCACAACTCTAAAGGATGTAGAGTTGATTTAAAACCTGCTGGCTAAATGGTTTGAATCATAAAAGGAACTTGCGATTGGTCAATTTGCCACCAAGACAGAAGCTTGAACTAAAGACCACTACTTGAGCAACTACTGTTCAATTAGAGAAAAGATGGTGTACATTTTCTGTAACCAGATTGTAAAAAGTCACTATAGCTTTTTCAATCTATTCCTGCTAACAAAAACAGTCACTGAAGAAACCTATAATAAAATTAGGGAAAATTGCATTTATGACATCCAAGATGACATTTATTTCCAACTTGACTAACGTTTGTGGCATATTACTAAAACTAATATTTTTTTTAGTATTTTAAGATTACCTCTATCATTGTGTACTTTAATATATTAAACACGTTTGTTTTGTTTGTTTAATGTCTGACACTTAAATGCAGCTACGTTTGTAGCTTCTGCAGCTACCTATAAGTTACCAAATCTAACATTTTCAACTCGAATATCATTTCGAAGAAAAAACGATGAATGCAATGAATTCAAAACACATGACATACGCATATGACAGATCAATGGATGTTGATTGGTGTTAGTTACATGGATAAATATGAATTCTTGCTACATACAATGAGTTGCGAATGTGTTAAATTATAGTTTCTGATTGAAAACAACTAAAATCTACCAACAACAAGGTATGCGGGTCGAATTACTAATAGCACGGATACAACAAATGTGGATCGAATACTAGAGCATAGAAACAATATAAGTACAAATATTATTCAATACTTTTTATTAAATCGAAGAAAACAAACATAACAACAAAGTTGTCTATAAAAACAACAAAAATAAACTAAATATACGCTTTTCAAACGTATATTACAACCAAATTTTCCTTTTCAGCAATCTCCCTATTTAGACGTTGGACTTTCTCCATAAGCCGCCTCCATTTTGTTTAGAGATTGTTTAAAGACACTGAAAGTAATGAAACGATGTTTTTCATGAGATCAATTAGCGGAATTAGATTGTTGTCATCCGATGCATTTGGTGAACTAGGTTGTTTTTGTGAAAATGGGGAATACATATCTATTTGTTAATTTGTTTTTCAGCTAGTGCTTAAGAATGTTGTTGGACTTTGTCTATATAGATATGAGTTGAGCCAAATATGGCATGGGTAGGGGATATGGTATCCGCTGACATTTCACTTATTTAAGATATTATTTGTTGAATAACAAAAGTTCCATACGGAGCAATTTTTATCTAAAGAACAAACCATGCAATCTCAGCTATTCATTTCTTCACCAAATAAAAAAACCCCACTTTCATCATTTTTTTAAATTAAAATATCTCACAAACAGTTAATAGTTACGGGAAATTAATTATACCATCGCGAAAAGAATTAAATTATCTTTCTATAGATATGCACTTCTATATACTTTCCGTCCAGAAAAATCACATGTGATTTATTACTTTAAAAATCACATGTGACTTGTGAAAAATAACAAATCACAAGTGATTTTACAAATCAGAAAAATAACAAATCACAAGTGATTTTCTGAGCGGAAATTTTACAAATCAGAAAAATAGCAAATTACAAGTGATTTTACAAATCACGTGTGATTTTCTGGACGAAACTTTATATACGTGCATATCTATATAAAGACAATTTAATTTTTGTCGCGATGGGGTTTTTTTCGTAGCTTGAAGATTTAACATTTGTAAGATATGTTGTTTTTTTTAAAAAGGTGGAAAATGGGGTTTTTTTTGTTTGATAAAAAAAAATGGATGGCTAGGATTCATAATTTGTTCTTTTTAAAAAAAGTGTTCTTTGTTGATCTCACATATTTGTTAAATAATTAAGGTAATTAGGTAAATACAATTACAACACACAACTTGTTTAAATACAATTACAAGACATGTTCAAAAAAAAAAAAAAAAAACATTTTGCCACACGCTTCTACGACATTGTTTGTAAATTTTCATTGATAAAATTCAATATTCCAACCGGATTTAGCGTCGTTAGTTTTCCTATTTTATGAAAGTAACGTCTTACACGTGAATTGGACTAGATACGTAAGATAGTTGTGCCCGCATGGACTTATTATGTACACGAGGCAAACTATAGTTGTAATGAGCCTATAAATACCCCTCCTGACTCTCCATGAGAGGTGTAGGAAATCATTAGTGTAACATCATTCTTTTAATAAAACACTTTTAATTTCTTTCACCATTCTCTCTCTAGAAGCTAATTATCTACTTTCATCAACCTAAACCTCTCGATTCTTGATGATATCAATTGGTATCAGAGCTCCTCAGGGGTGATATGTGGTCTTTGTTTTGAATCAAAACGTTTTAGTATAAATTTTTTTGAGTCCGTATGGTTTTTGTTCAAAAAGTGTACATATTCATCATAAAATGAGTTCTTATGCTTTAAATCATGAAAAGTTTCATTTTTATGATGTCTTAAGTGTTTTAGATGGATTTTACGCAAAAAGAATGGGCAAAAACGAGATTAAAATGAGTGTTTTGAGTTGATTTTGTTGAAAAGGTGCGAAACCGAGTTTCTCCGAGTTCATATGGTTTTCTACAAGTTTGTATGCATTTCACCGAGTTTGCATTCATTTCTCCGAGTTTGTGCATTTTTCCGAATTTGAGATTCCGGAATAGACATCCGAGTTTCTATCGATTTTGAGCTCTTCGAGTTTCTCTTTCTGAAATTAATGAGCTCCGAGTTTAGGGATTCCGGGTTTGGTCACCGAGTCTTGGTGTTCAAAGTTTGTTTCTCCTAGTTTCATGACTTCCGAGAATGGTCCTCCGAGTTTCACCATTTTCGAGTTTTGACTCCGAGAACAGAAGCCAAAATTCTCAGAGTTTAATCCTCCGAATTTCTAGGGTTGTTACCAAGCTTATAAGTATGAAATTCTTCCGAGTTTCTTAAGGTTTTACCGAATTTGTAACATATAAAACCCTAGTTTACTAAAAAATCTTTCAGGGGTGCGTTGCCCTCTTGAACCCAACATGGGGTATATACAAAATTAGGGCATATACCAAAACACATCGGATATTATTGGTCAACGCTTATCAAACATGATTCGTTTCATCGTTTAACACCAATTTATCCTATTTCAAAACGAACCACACTTCACTTAAACGATCCTTGTCAAGAATCACATCAAATGACAACGGCTAGTATCGGGATTTTTTGTGACTACGGAGTTTTATACGATATTGCTTATTTGGGTTTGAAGTGACATTTCTCGAGTGTACTTATTTATCTTAGAGTCAAGTTGGTTGGTTGGTTGTCTCAAGATAACTTGTCTGGGCGTGCACCTGATACTTTAAGGAGGTACACTGTAGTGCTCAGTATTGGTCTTAAGTCACAATTATTTTTCATAACAAGCATTAAGTCACAATGTTAGGATGTTTACTTCATATTCAATTCGGTTATATTAGGTTATCTCTAGACGTGGTCATTACTAGCTGGTTGGATTTTGAAGAGGTTGCTTATAGGTTGAAGAGAAGAGATGAGATAGTAATAGAGAGTCATAGTTATCAACATATACTCATGGGATATTGAGCTATATTTACTACTTCGATTTGATTCTATGGTATGTAAACAATATTATGATGATTCTGATAACTCATAACCATCAGGAGGGAGAAGTGGTGTACACGGGGATTTATAAGGTCAATGAAGAAGGGATATATAAATATACACCATTGATTTTTCTGGCAGAAATACGAGTATTATTGTTTCGTATTCCATGATTGGTTGATTGATGGGACTGTGCTTCAATAATGTATACACCAGGGCTTATTTACCAATTGGTTTATTCACTAACTTGGATGCATTATGTTTGATTTATATTGATACGATGCTCCCAGTACATACAACTATGGTGCTACAGTCTATAGTGTACTTTCTTCGTTGCGTATTTGAAGACTAAAGAGCTTTTATGAAAGGTTTTCAGTTTGGGAGGGAGCTAATTAAAGAAGAAGTCTCACTAGTTAGGAAGAAGTAATAACCTAACTAGTTCATTACAACACATGAAGTTCAGAGTTACAATGATCAATGCATTTACTACCAAAGATCGATGCAAAAGTATTTGGAAGAAGGAACTTCAACGATGATGCATAAGAAGTTCAGAGCTTCAAAGATCGAAGCCGTCAGTGTAGAAGATCGAAGCCGAGATCGTCGGAAGAAAGAACGTCAAGTCATCCTCAGTATCTTGTCTATAGTGACATTCTCAAAGACTCTACGCTTCATCAAACATCTTTATTTTACTTTGTAATTTACTTATAGGACTCACTGTAACCATTCACATGTGACACTATCTTGGAGGGTGATTGTTAGATTTGCTATTTTGTGAAGATAACGTCTTACACGTGAATGGGATTAGATACGTAAGATAGTTGTGCCCGATGGACTTATTATGTACACGAGGAAAGCTATAGTTGTAATGAGCCTATAAATACCCCTCATGACTCTCCATGAGGGGTGTGGGAAATCATTAGTGTAACATCATTCTTTTAATAAAACGCTTCTATTTCGTTCACCATTCCTTCTCTAGAAACTAACCATGCTATTTACTTTCATCAACCTAAACCTTCCGATTCTTGATGATATCAAGTGTATTCTTGCACGGGATCAGGGAAGGAAGATACAAGAAACCGGATTGAAGTTGTTCATGGGGTCTTTCTCCCCTTTTGTTCCACATTCAATCCTTTTGTAGATCTTGAACTCTGATGTTAACCTTTGCGTACGAGTGGATTATCATTGAACTTATACATGAAACTAAATTTTATGGTTAAGATCTAAATGGTTGCGAAACATAAATCATGTTGATTTTTTTATGCTTGATTTGTATAAAAGGAGGGATTATTCTGCATGAATGTATTGATTAACACATTACATCATCATTCATAATATATAGTGATATCTAACATGTCTTATCAACCTGCCATCCATGGAACATGTGTAAGTGTTCTGGATAGTGTTACACAGAAAAAAAGTGAAATAGCAATGTGGTAGCCTTTGCTCACCTTGATGACCGTGGATGAGGATTTCAACATAGACATAAATGTCATAATAAAATAGAATCACCATTGTTTGTGATTTTAATGCTACATAAAGTATTATTTCATAATGTCTTGTTGTTCACCGTACCTATTGATGGGTTAGGCCAGACGATGAACCATCGCCAATTCCATTCAGTTTTGTGTTATAGGCTTACCATACCTATGTTCTCTGAAGGCAGTATTTGTCCGAGCTGCAATACGCATCGTATGGACCAATGGGGAGACCATGCAGTTCAATGTTCTAACGAAGTAGGTGCGAAGTTCAGACATAACCTGGTGCGTAATATTCACGTCGACATATGTTCCAAGGTAGGGATTATGGTGAAAAAGGAGGCTCCAATGGGGTTTCTTTCGAGGGATGGGAAAGAGCTACGACCTGCAGACTTGCTATTATTCAATTGGATCCAAGGTAAAGAAGCATGTTTGGATGTAAGTGGGATCTCTCCATTTGGAGGTATTGATGCAACTCTGTGGGCCCCGGGGGTAGCTCTACATAATGCTGTGGAGAAGAAGAAAAAGAAATATGTGTCCAAATGCGAGGAAAACAGTTATAAGTTCATTCCATTTGCTTTTTTCACTTTCGGGGAGCTTGATGCGGAAGCCTTATATACACTTTCACGCATCAAGATTGTTGCCGTCAGCCACTCGAATAATGTCAAAAGTGGTGCTTTTATTTTTCATAGACTAAGTTTTTGTATTAAGAAAGGAGTAGGAGCCCAACTAGTGTCTCGGCTTCCCACCAATTTCTTGTAAAATTCATTTGGTTTTCTAATGAAGTGATGTTTTAATAAAAGTGTTTTTATAATAATAATAACAATAATAATAATAATAATAATAATAATAATAATAATAATAATAATAATAATAATGACGAGCACTATCATTAATATTTCTGCTGCAACTATAACCATCATCGTTAGACCCTACCATATTAAGCTAGCAGCCAACATCACACTCGAACCACAATTTAGTTCAACGGTAAACACGAACAATGCCATTGATCTTTGCGGTTTGTCCTGAACTCTGTCGTTAACCTTTGTGATAACATAAATTCTTAAGAGCCATGCTTAGTTTGTGCAGATTGCATACATAAATATGCATTGGAAGGAATGATATGTCTGGGTTATATTTTTCCCTTTATTTATAGATGTAAAGTTTATGGGAAAGCACACACAATAGTAGCATTTATTTGTGTACGATTTATTGTGAATCGTTTGCGAATAAGTACGACTAGTTAAACGTAGAAATTATAACATGAAAGTTGCATTGACAGCAACCTAAAGACAACATATCCTAGTTACCATACTTTTTAAGCATATTTTTTTGACACATTTTCTTTGTACGTACACTCTCTTCAAACTTCTTCATATGTCGAATGTAACTACCTAAAAGTTCCAAATCTCTTTCAAAATGATGTTCACAATCATTTAATGTGTTTGACAACAACTCTTCACGAATTTGATGAAAATGTTTTTTGCATTCAATCAAACCTAGTATAATTTTAACTTGCTCGTTCAACCTTTTGACGTGTTCCATATATGAGGGATTGGGGACGCTTAACTCTCCCTCTATTTCTCTAAATATATTTGATTGATGAGATGTTGGATGCTTGGTTTAAAATTGCACGCATCGTTGCGCTCGCATTGCGCATCAGAGTGATGCGTTTGAAAAACGCAACGCGAAACTTGATGCGAAGTTGTTCCAGGATGCGGCCTAATGCGAACGCATCACATTGCAACATTGTATTGCTCGCATTGGGCGCAATGGATGCATCACTTCGAAACAATTTTAATTTTGACTTTTATAGTTTAAGTTGACTTTTGTTTCTGGTCAAACCATTAAGTTGACATATTTGGCGTTATAACATTAACTAATATCATTATGCACGTCAATTATTCTATATTTAATCATTTACTTGTAGGGTAATTTAAGTAGAAATATTATATATATATATATATATATATATATATATATATATATATATATACAGGGGAACTTTTGATCCGTGCAAAACAGTCAAGCTAAATCACTCAAGCCTGCCACTTGTGAATGGCAGACCGTAATCAGCTTAAAACTGCTCAAGCACGAATGCAATGAAGATCAGGAGAGTATAGTGTTTCCCCAGGTCGTTAAGTCCCAACGAGCTGTGCGAGAATAGTCAAACGTGTAGTGATCGAGAGATTTGAACGGGAAAAGAGATTGTGGTTGATCTATACCTAAAGAGAAAGCCCATAAACTACAGGGGCTTAAATGCAAATTAAAGAAAGTTAAAAAGATAAAAAATATTAAATAAACGCTATCACTATATTTAAAATGATGTTTTTGATTTTATGTTTTTATAAAACTGAATTAAAAACTACGTGACGTACAAATAAAAACGTGAAACTTACACAATATAAACCCTAAAAATATGAAAATGACATTTTTACAAACCTAATGATAAAAGAAAATTATTAGAAAAAGAAAATTATTTTTATAACTATTTATCTATTTATTATTAATTAAAAACTATTTTTAACTAATTAATAATAACCTAAAATACAAGAAAATAGGAAATAAAGCTAGAAAAATAAAATTATGACTTAGAAAAATCTAAAATATCAAAAGAGAATTTTCAAAACTATTTTTGTATTTTTCTGATTATTTTTGGATTTTCTAGGAATTAAAAACTATTAAAAACTAATTAAATTATTTAAAAATACAAATTTAACTAAGAAAAATCTAGAAAAATATTTTTTTGTCTTTTTATATTTATCTTAACTTAAGAAAAATGAAAAATTATTTTTTTGAAATTTTTCTTAATTATTTGTATTTAAAGCTAATTAAAAATGCTTAAAAACTAATTTAAATTAAGAAAAATAGCAAATCAACTTAGAAAAATCTGAAAAATTCAGGAAAACTCTAAAATAATGTTATGAATCTAGGAAAAATGGAAAAACAGGAGGTTATGTGCAAGAAATTGAAACTGATGTACAAGTGCTTATTGAAATAAGCACTTGAATAAGCAAATGGGCACCAAAAGCTACCAAACTGATACACAAGCTACAATAAGCTAAAACAACTCTAAATCAACTAAAAACAACAACCCATTACCTCTGGATTGCAACTTGCAAAAATTTGATGATGTGAACTATAAGCTAAAAACAGTTAAAGGGGGTACCAAGTTTGAGCTTATGCACAAGCTTCAAAATAAGCTGAAACAACAAAATGGAAGTGTGACCCTGTACTAGACCTGGGTGGGTATCTATAAGCTAAAGATGAAGCCTAGAAAAGCTCTTGAGAGCTCTGTGCAAGTGCTGCAAGATCTGCACAAAACCTGTGCAGATCAGTGCAGTGTGCACAGGGCAGATAAGCTTGTTTTGACAAGCTCCTTTGAGGCTTCTAAAAAATTGACAAAAATCTGGAAAAATGCTAATAAGAAACAAGACCAGCTGAGCTTTTTAAAACAACAAGTTTCATTGAAATTGGCCCAGAGATGAGTAAATGAAAAATCAATCTCAGTTGGCTCAAAACAGGTTTTCACCACTTTGACTTTTTTAACAAAACTGAAAATTTGACTTTCTTGAAGTTTGATCTTGATTTATAGACTGAATATGATGTTTTGAGATAAAGTAAAACTGATGCAACCTATGTCTATGAATTCTAAACATGAAACAAGCTTATGAATGTCAAAAATCCAAACAGATAGCTGATAAGACAGATTTGAGTTAGATTTGACTTCTGAGCCTTGCAGGCACAAGTAATTGACTCAAATGAGTCTCAAATGACTAAACAAACATGAAACATCAGGAACTAAGCACTGAGCTATCCTCTAGTACAGTTTAAAGACCAAATCCAAACACCACTTTAATAATCTGATATGCAAATAAACTGACCTAACTACTGTTCCAGCTTGTACCAAAGATTAAACTGAGTAACAATGACCTAATTAAAACTATTTAAACAGGTTTTAAGTATTGGTGACTACAGATTAACATTCAAGCACAGTGCACAAATCTGAAAATGACAAGAAACACTTACAAGTGTTAAGCTGATTTGCAGGCTAAGACTAAGATCCAAAACCACTATTCTATTCTAATTTCAACCCAATATCACCACTGAATCAACCCATTCCATTGCCATTACTGTTTTAGCCAAAAGTCCACCTAATTTGACTTTTGTTGACCAATTATCCAAGTTGCTTGAAACTGAACTATGGGCTTACTCAAAGCTATAATAAGCTTGAATAAACCTTTGTGAGCTTAAAAATGAGCTGCTGAAAACTTGTACATATGAAATAGAAACTGAAAAAGTGTACAGTGAACAACAAACTTGAATTTTGAATAAAGACTTGGATTGATACTTAACAACACATTAAAATGAGAATTTAACTTAAAAGTGATACAAAGAAACTGAGATTACAACATTTTGATTAATCTAAGACACTAATTAAAAAAAACGACATAAAGAAAATTTTATAAAACTAACTACTCTTTGTCTTCTCCTTCTTCTTCCTCTTTTATAGCTCCAAACTGTCCCTCTCTCACCTCTGACCACTTCCCACCACTTTTGTCAACCAATGGGAGAGTTTTAAGCATATTGGCCACTTTTCCAATTTTGGCGGGAAAAGCAATTTTGACTTGTTTTGACCTTTAGACTGCAACTAGGGGGGGGGGGGGGGTGAGAGGTGTGATGATGAGGGGGGGTTGAGGTGATAAGGGTGCAGGGATAAGGGTGGTGGAAAAGGTGAGTTGCAGGGTGTAGCAGGCAAGTTGGAGGGGAGGGGATAAGGTGGGCGGCAAAAAGGATTTGACTGGTTGTTTGACTTAGGGTCCAAAATAGGTTTTGGCAGGGGGTCAAAACATATGACAGGGGTCCAAGGTTCATAAAGGGTCAAAATTAGGTTTAGATAATAAGGACTAACTTTGCAATTCTGCCAAACTAGAGGGACCATTTCTGCCATTTTCCAAAGTTGTTACAAGGGACCAATATTGACAAGTTCCAATAGTACAAGGACTAATTTTGACATTTTCAAATTTTCCAGGGACCAAACTTGACATTTTTGAAAGTTCAGGGACTTTTTCTGCCATTTAACAAAAGATTTATTCAAGGACCATTTTTGACAACTTAGAATATTTCAGGGACCTTGAATAACATTTTTCTTTATTTTGATTTACCAGGGACTGTTTTTGACAACTTTTGAAACTTGGGGGACTAAAACTGCCAATTATGCAAATTTGATACGTTTTTCACCAGATTTTGATATTTTTGCATTTAAAACACATAAAACACTTATTTGTGATATTTTTATCATTTTGATGCATTTCTGAGTGTTTTCAGATGTTTTTGCAGTTAAAACAGTACAAAAATGATGAGTATTTAGACACTCATCAATCCCACACACTAAGATATTGCTAGTCCCTAGCAATGTTTTGAGAAAAATTAATGGATTTTATCTCTTTACCAAAAGCCATTACTTCTGGAGTAGCCAAATGTTTCAGTTCAAGTAAGAACCTTGGTACACCGATAACCAAATGATTTTGAGCAAATCATCAGCTTTCAACGGATTTGATTTGTCTTTACCAGAAGCCGTTTGCTTCTGGACTAGCCAAATCTTAGATAAATTATCAATATTATCTTTGGTGAGCTGATTACCCATTATGGTTTTTCCACTGCCTTTACCACAAGCCATAAACTTGCGGGCTAGCCAACTCTTCACTTTTAAGGATATGGTGAGCTGAATACCATACAATTTTGGGCAAATTGTAAGCCGTCAACGGATTTGAGATATCTTTACCAAGAGCCGTTTGCTCCTGGATTAGCCAATCCTTTTGTAGGTTAGACATGGTGGACTGATTACCATTTGTTGTGTTTAGTACATAGTACTTCCACTAATTTTTTTTTTTTAAATTTGGCCATTTTGGGGGAAAAAGGGACTAAAAGGGTACATTTACGATCAAAATTCGCCAGAATTTCCCCCCCACACTTAGAAATGAATATTGTCCTCAATATTCAAAGTACCGGCTGTAATGCCGAAACTTAGAACGTAAAAAGATAACATTACTAGCTAAGTGTAGAAACACAACAATTATTCTCTTTTTTAATATTTACAATTTTCATTTATTTTTTAGATCTATATACAACATGTGGGGCATCTCCCCCACACTAGGGTGGTACACACGGGTGAAAACCCATGTAGCATGCTACTGTTTTTGATTACCGAGTCGCTAGCTTGACTCGACCCCGAATTAATTGGTTCATGGGGAAGTAAGTGGAAGAGACAATCTCCATCGGACTTTCATTCAAGATGTTTGGATAAACATTTGAAGTACGTGAAAGTTCCACACCGATGAGATATATAGACAGACAGACAGACCCGGCTTACAAATGGTACATGGAAATGCCGGGATCAAAAATAGTGTCCTCATTCCTGAAGGAGAAAAGGGAACGAGAAACCACACCAATTGTGAAAAATGGAATAAAGATGTGCATCACAATGCAATCCCATTCTTCATTAGTGAGGAGCAAATCACCGTTTGTTAGATGATAAGATCGTTGTAAGCTCTTAGACGAGGTCTAATATTATATCTAGGAAAACATAATAACGAAAGCGGAATATTCAATAAGAATTAACGTTATAATGAACAAGGTTTTTCATTATCATAAACTAACTAAACAATAATAAAGATCAAAGACTTGATCTTTAACACTAACTAACTAAACCCTTAGACGTTTTCCCTACACCTAGGTTCCCACACACACACCCCTTTAGACGTCTACATCTTGTACGTCCTTTAAAACTAATGACCCTATGTCTCTTTATATACTAGAGACATCTAAGGTTTATAAGAGGAATCATAATACAATTAGGAAACAATACAATTAGGAAACTAAATATTCTTTTAAGCATATCTTCTAGAATCTTCCAAATCCTCCATCTTTTTGTAGTTTCCGTCTTGTCACTTTTAGTCCTTTATGTTTCATTCTTCTTGTTTTATATCATCAAATCTATAATAAACCCAACATTAGATTTTTAAGATTAGACTTGAAGCTTGTATGGTGATTGGCAACAAAATTTCTGGGAGGGAGAGCTGGAAACGGTTCTTCAATCAACAGATTTTCAAGAAAGAGGATGTCTCCCTCCGAATCATAGCAAGTATTGTCAATCCCTGTTGGAATTGACTCATCACTAAGAAAAGCATCGACCTCCTTCCAAAAGTTGTCATCTTCCTCATTTGGAGTGAGAGAAGGAATGGAAGAGTCGGAAATGGGACAAGAAATGAGTGGATGATCATTATATAGGAGATTTTTAGTTTCTCCAAGATCGGCTTCGAAATCAAAGAGATCATCGTCACTTTCTGATGAAAGTGGACTGATGTGAGTGAGTTCATCAGTGAACTCCTCAAGAAGAGGATCAGACTGTGGGAGTGATGCCTCAACATACTCGATGTCTCCATAAGAAGTACAATCGTCGCTAAGATCGGAGAAAGTATCAAAATGATCTTTTGAACACTCAAGAGGAAAAGGGATATCACACATATGGTCAAAAGTTCCCTGTGACTCTCTCGGGATTGGGACAAGGTTCTCAACACTAGACTTTATGAATTCGTCCGATTCCTTTTCAGGAACAGTGTCAAGATGCTCATCCCCCATGTTCAGAGAGTGAGTGGGAATATCAGGTGTGATAACAACAGACTGAGGGAGTTTAGAAGGACTGGCATACATATGTTTTATACTTTCCATTTGTTCTTCTGCTAGTAATTCCATCATAGTCTTTTCTCCCTGATTTTTCATGGAAGGAATTTCAACTGATGAACTTGATGAATCTGTACAAAGTTGACTAATATCAAGGGTAACTTCATCATCATCGTCATCAGGAATGAAACGGAATCGAGAGCTAGATTTGGCTGCTTTTTCTTTTGCAATTGATTCCCTAATAGATTTTTCAAAGGCAATCTGGGAATCTAATTTAGCAGTCCGTTCTTCAGCTAACAAAACTTCCATGGATTTCTGATTTGGATTATCTTGGGGATGTTTACATTCCTTCAAATCTTTCACTAAATCCAAAAGATCAAGGAGAAGATTTTGAGGAAGTGGCTCAGGCTGAGGTAGTGCCTGATTCACTTGGTATTGTGGAGGTTGGTTATGATACGAAGAGTCGTAATTGTTACAAGGAAATGGATTCCTCGTTTGACAATCAGAGCTAGAGTGAGGACCTCCACAATACTCACAACAGTAAAACTGATGTGGCTGTGAGTCATATGTGTTGTAGTCATAATTGTTATCAGGAACCTGCTCATAGACAAGCGTGTTTCCCGATTGACAATCAGAACTGGAGTGTGAACCACCACAGTACTCACAACAGTAAAACTGCTGAGTCTCACAGTGTGGTAGCTGATGGAATAAATCAGTTGTGTTATGGTAGGAATAGGGATCCTGGTTATAGACAGACCCGTTTCCTGATTCCACCATGCTACAACTGGGGCAATTGCCACCATTATAAGGACCACCACACCATTGACATCCAAGAGGGTGAGGATAAGACATAGAAAGAATCAAAGGTTTACAGAGGGTAAGAAATGAAGAATCAAAAGGGTAAGAGGGTAAAGATGGATATTTTTGGATTTTTGGATAAACATTTTGTAAAAATAAGAAAGAAAATCTTTTTGGGTTTTTTGTGTTTGTTGAAAACTGATTTTAAAATGTTTTTGGGTTTTTGGATTTTTATAAGAAAATATAAACATATAGATGGTATACACAAGGAGTGATTATTCAAATCACTAATCTGCTAAACGTAAGACTATTAGCACTGCTCCCCGGCAGCGGCGCCAAAATTTGGTTTTGGCAGGGGGTCAAAACATATGACAAGTTCCAATAGTACAAGGACCAATTTTGACATTTTCAAATTTTCCAGGGACCAAACTTGACATTTTTGAAAGTTCAGGGACTTTTTCTGCCATTTAACAAAAGATTTATTCAAGGACCATTTTTGACAACTTAGAATATTTCAGGGACCTTGAATAACATTTTTCTTTATTTTGATTTACCAGGGACTGTTTTTGACAACTTTTGAAACTTGGGGGACTAAAACTGCCAATTATGCAAATTTGATACGTTTTTCACCAGATTTTGATATTTTTGCATTTAAAACACATAAAACACTTATTTGTGATATTTTTATCATTTTGATGCATTTCTGAGTGTTTTCAGATGTTTTTGCAGTTAAAACAGTACAAAAATGATGAGTATTTAGACACTCATCAACTTTCTTTTCAGAACTCATATAAGTGTGAGCACCGACAGAAGTCTTATACACCATTCAATATGTCACACCCCCAAAATATCGCAGCGGAACGATAGTGTCATTGGGGTATGACGTCATAGCACAAAGTATGGATAAAGAAAACGACCTCTATAATGAGATGTTTTAAAGAGTTTACCATTCGATTAAATAAGTTAAAGTTTACAACACATGAGATCCCAAAGTTTGATAATGCATAAAGGTTTACAAAACATGTCGAATGGTAATAGATAAAACACTAGACTCCAATGTATGCCATGAGACCCAAAAGCTCCATGAAATGCTATCGCCTTACAACCTGAGATAAATATGCTAAAAAGTGTCAACACAAAGGTTGGTGAGTTCATAAGTTTGTGATAAAATGATCTGAAATACTTAGAGAAATGTTCACACAGCAAAGGCATTGTAAATCCACTCAGTTCCAAGTTCCGCCCATACAAAACTTGCAACCTGTGTGTTCACAACCCATTGCCTAAAATAGAATGACAATCATGAATATGCGCATTACGGTAGTTAAAAGTATCAATGTCACCACAAGAGTCTTCCAACATATAAATATTGGGATGTTTGTAAATTAATAGCCTTCCAACAACTTAATTTGGAGCCACTAATTCTTGTATGTTTGTAAATTAATAGCCTTCCAACAACTTAATTTGGAGCCACTAATTCTTGTATGTTTGTTCCAAATATGCATATGAAATCAAGTATAACCCAATCAAGTATATAACGCAATCAAGTGTAAAGTATAAGTAATGTTGCTTGACAAAAGAGTTTAAATGTTTGGATGAATAAGCATATATCTCGCCCCAAATAGTTTGTAAGAATATAAACGAGTAAAAGCGGGGTATGAACTCACCTGGTATGATTGATATGCTAACAAAATGAAGTGCACTAAAATGAGGCTCGGAAACTATCCGCGACCTAAATGAATGTCATGACTTGAGTTATGATATGTTGTCGTGAATGCGTGATACAATGTCGTGCATGCAATTCCGTATGATATCCATACCACTTGTACGTTTTGGAAATAATGTTTATCGTAAATATATGTTTATGACATCCCGTCATATTATAGAATACTTTACAAGTATTTACGTTGAAATGATATCCCACGATAGTCATTTAATGATTTATTGTGAAATTATAACTTTTCGTCGTAAAATAATGTCGTTGAAATTTTCATGAAAGTGACTAAAATGGCCTTGAAAAGTTAGTCGTAAAATGGTGCACGTCGTGTGTTAGGAAATGAACTCAACGGTTTTGGGAAGCTTGTATCATTATCTAAAAGTTTTAGTTTTTAAGTTTCCATCCTAGAGGTCTCGATCACCAAGAAAAATATAGGTTAAGTATTGTACTTTAGTCCAAAAATATAGTTTAAAGGATGGTTTTCGGCCAAGTTTGAGTGACTATATGTTATTCGTTACAACTCCGCTCAACAAACGGTTGGACATTTTGGAAAATATGCTAGGCGAACTTACTCTTACTAGAAGACATCACGTTATAAAAAGTTCTACATCATTGTTAAAAACGTCCGCCAACATGGTCCTTTTGTTGCCGTATTATGTTTTTTTATAGAGAATATATTAGTTTTTGCTAATAGAATAAAATTACGGCAACTTGGTTTATCTTGTGTAATTTAATCGTTACAAGTCCGTTTTCTACGTTTTCTACATCCTTAGATTCGTGTCAAAGTATACTAATATATTTTTGATAAGTCGACACAATTTATAAAGCTTAAGACTCATTTTTGACTCGTAAGGAGTGACATTTTCAATGCTGAAATTTCTGAAATTAATAGTTTTCCTCGTCAAACTTGAAAAATTCATAACTTCTTCGTTATAGCTCCGTTTTAATCCGTTCAAGCGGCCACGTTTTCGTTTTAAAGTGTATTTTCTAAATATCTAGCCCAAAAATATTTATCTACTGTCGGATTTTCCCAGAATTAAAATTACGGACAGACCCTATTTAAAACGTGTCGAAATGAGTTTTCTCGCGCCAAATCTATTCTAACCCATTCAAAACAACTCCGGAGCTATTCTAATCCTACCATACACCTTCTTAGGGTGTCATGGTTTTCTAGACATCACCAAAACTAATATATAACAAGGAATAATTATAGGATGGATTATATATATTCATAACTCTTGAAAATCATTGAAAAAGTGGTACAACATCATATGACTTGCATGTTTTTGGCTCAAATATGATAAAATGAATATGAAATGAATATGTAAGATGAAAAATAACCATGAGATGCTTACAAGAATACTTGATGAGGTTTAAGGACAAAATGGTTAATCCTAATCACCCAAGGTTTTTATTGCAAAACCTTAATCAAGAGTGATACTAGAGTGTAAAATACTTGATTAGAAAATTTTTGATGAACTTCTTGCTAGTCCTTGTGGGTGGCCGGTTTCTTCAAAGAAAAAGGAAGAGAAAACCAAATTTTTCACCTTGTGAATTTTACTTGTATGTGTTGTTGATTTGTATATAATATGATACATATAGTAGGATATTTTGGCAAGTTGAATGAGCCACCTCCCCCCCTTGTCGACATGAAAGAAAGAAAAACAATGATCAAGTAGTATTTGGTAGTTATTAAATGTATAAGTATAATTTAGTGTAAGTTACTTGAAGACTTGTGGTAAATTGTGTACCCATTTGAATATTTAAGGTAGCGTTAGATTAAAATAAATTTTCACGGGTCAAGATAAAATATATTGAGGTCATAAAAATTATAAAAATACATTTCTTGAAAGATTTGAGTGAATAAATATTTATCGGGTTGAATTTAAGAAAACCGTCGTAATTTATATAAACATAACAATTTATATACGAAATAAATTTAAAACACCGGGTAAACTAATAATAATATTTTTATAGACTTAATATGAGTATAAAAATATATTTTGATAAATTTTTGGAAGTATTGTATCAATTGTTCAAAATAATGTTTTACGTGATAACGTTTATTTAATATGAAATTATGCGTTTAATGTGAAATGCAAAACCCATGCATGACTAGTATGATGAATGTAGAGTTTGAGAAATGACCAAAAATTGAGAATTGTGACACAATAATAGTAAAATTTTCTCAAAATATTGTTCGTGGTCTATTTTAATAGATCGAAATACAAAGACTTTCATTGAGATCATTGTAGGTTTGTGTACAAGTGGATTTTATAAACATAGTAAAATTCTCTCAAGTATTGTTCATGGTCTTATATTCTTGATTGAAATACAAAGACTTTCAATGAATTCGTTGTAGATTTATGTTTGTATAAGAGATCATTTTATGAAAATTACATATAATAAATTAAACATAAAATAATTTACTAGAATTTGATTTGGTCTTGCTGGTACCTCCTTCCTCCTTAGTGCTGGTAGCACATCTTTGATTTCAGTAATGAAAACCGAATTGACGTTCTAATTACAAATACAAAGGAATAACTTTATAAGCCATCTAATCTTAGTAAATATAACAAATGAAACAGAAAATTTGAAGTAAACTGGGTTATAATGTTTGACATATGAAGTACCTGTTGAGTCTTGGAAAGCTTTAGTGGTTAAAGATCTTCTATCAAGTTGTCCAGTTCTGTAGCGACAACTAACTGGAGCATTATCACGCATTCCCAACAAAACAGATCACACATTTTTAATAGAAATTGCCATGAAAGAAGTGTAAGTAATGCAAACAAACAACAAATGAATTAAGGTAAAGACTTAAATCGATTAATTCCTGACAACAATTTCAAAAATTTCACACCCCTTATCATTTAATCCCGAACCATAAATGGCTCCATAAATGGTTTTATACTAAAACATTTTACGGTTATAAAGGCACAAAAGTTAAAAATCAATGATGAGATAAAGAAATTAGACAAATGTATCTATGAGGCTCAGATACGTTAAGAATAAAAAAAATGCTTACATCTAGCATGGCTGCAAATATGATAATTTGCCCCCGATGTTTACATCTTTAATCGAACCTTTTTAGATTCATCACAGCTGATAAGGTTTTAAAATGTACCTTTTTGAGGGGTCGTTTAAGCCCTTATTTGATCACTTTTGTATCCGTCATTACTTAATATCGTTCCTTTTCACTTTTTATGTCTCTTGAAGGCAAATTGCTGGAATGGCACTTATTTGGACGAAAAGGCGCGGATATACGAAGAAAATGGCCAAAGTCAAGAATCGAGACACTCAAGCTGCTGAAATACAAGGGGACGACGTCAGGTGTTAATTGCGACGCCGTCGGCGCACTTCTGCGACGGGACAGTAGCCAAATTGCTTATTTTCAAGTGACGGTGTCAGGCTTTAAAAGAGTAGGCCGTCGCAACTCAGACGACCTAGATTTGATCCAGACGGCGTCAGAGACTGAAGGGGACGGCGTCACAAGCATAAGGTGACGCCGTCGCAAGACTAACGTGGCCAAGACGAAACCCTAATGACGGCTACCCGACGGCGTCACAAATCATAAGGTGACGCCGTCGCGATTGTAATCTTATATATAGAATCTGAATTTTTCAGTTTTCAGAGTGTAGTCTTTTGGAGTAAAAACCTAAAATGAACCAAGGCTGTCTTGTACAGTATTTTAGGGTTCCAAACCCTATCTTACCACAAGATAAGTGTTTTTCTTCATTAATTCAATTATGTCTTTAATTATTTGTGTGTATGCTTGCATGTTCTCCATGTCCGGATAATTTACTTGTGTGTTTGCTTAGGGAATATGAAACTTGATTATTGAATATTGATTGCTTGTATCTTATCTTAATTGTTAATGATCTAGTAATGCGATAGGTCATTCGTTGTGTAGTTAATGCTTGATTAATCTTTGTGAACCTTAGGCTATAACACCTAGAGTAGTTGTAAGCTAAACCATCCGAAGAGTACATTAGAGTTAGAGTTTATAATTCCTAGAGATTTTGTAGACGAGACCCTTTGGTAGTTTAAATGAGTTAGGGATAAACGCATACCCTACGACTTTAGACACACAACGCGATTAAGAATAAGGACGTGACAATTCAACCATCAATAGAAGATAATTAAGGAGTAATAAAACCTAAGTAAACACATCTTTAAACTATCATACGAGCACACAATAATTAGACATAGACTACATACACCTTAGACTAGATAATTAGATAAGTAGAGTAATCGGTAGAAATACCAACCCCCAAATCTAAACCCTGAGATTCGTACCTTTCTAATTCCTAAAAAACATAAAAAGATAAAAAATAATCTTCCTCAACCCCAACCTTAGCGTAGTAACTTCTCACTAGCATTCCTATTCCCTTAGAGAACGATATCAATACCCGTGGCTTACCCTAATACTACACTACAACGATTAGGTTCGCTGCCTAGGGTGTTATAAAACTTTCTCGAAGAAAAGGAAGTTCCTTTGACCCCGAACCCGCTGCGTAAGCGTATCAAGTTTTTGGCGCCGCTGCCGGGGAATAAAATAGCTAGTTAGTAGTCCACCTCATTTAGGTTTCTTTGCTTGATTCCTATCAAGTAAATTTTTTTTCTCATTTTTAGCTTTCTCGTAGTCTATCCCCATTCTTCGTGACCTTTGTTCGTAATCCCATCACTTTTCATCATGGAAGGTGATAACCAACCACCATTCATAAACCTACCACCTAATGACCCGCCAAGAGCCCGTACTCTTGGTGAATACTCGAGACCAAGCCACCTAGGCTATAGGAACACCATTGAGCTTCCCGACCAAGCCCAAACTACGGCCCTGCGATCCGACACCATCCGGTTGGTGCAAAACGGATGTGCATTCCATGGACTTCGTTCCGAAGATCCAAATCAGCATCTAAGGGATTTCCTCAAAATTGTCGATTCCATCGACCTTGATGCTACTACTCGGGAGACCACACGTCTGCGTCCCTTCCAATTCTCTCTACGGGACCAAGCTAGTAATTGGCTTGAGCGACTTCCCGCCAGCTCCATCTCAAGTTGGGATGATCTCACCTCTCGCTTCCTTGCTCAATTTTTCCCACCGGGGAGAACCACTAAACTTAGACGAGACATCTTAACATTTCAACAACTTCAAGGTGAGTCTCTCTACAAAGCATGGACTCGATTCAAGGACCTACTCCGTAAAATCCCTCATCATGGCATTGATCTTTGGCTTCAAATCCAAATCTTCTATGACCATATCGATTTCATCACTCGACGATCCATTGATCAAGCCGCCGGTGGAAGGCTCAGCGACTTTGATGCAGAGAAATCTTGAGATATTATAGAAGATCTTGCTAATCAGAGCTGCGAAGATTGGAATGAATCTCCTGAAACCACTGTTAACGTGGTTAATGCCATACCAACTCCTCTTGAATCTTCCAACATCACCGAGGAGCAAATGAGTGCTATTGAGAGGAATATTGATTATCTTATGGAAAGGCATAAAAGAGCTCCCGTACAAATCCCTCGAGAAGCAGTCAATTCTGCCAATTCCACCAACCACCCAACACCTTTTTCAGAATCCCCAAGTCGTGAGCACCCCAATTCCGAAAGGAGCTTCCGTTCTACTTCTCCAATACCACTCTCACCAAGCTTTAAGGAACAAATGAGGGAGTACATGGCAGCTCATATGGAGAGATTAGCCAAATTTGAAGAGGAGGTTTATAGGCAGAGAGAGGAAATGCAAGCAAAAATGACGGAAATGATGAACCTGGTAAATGAATATACCAAAACAAAAGTTCCCGAAAAGGTACTAGTAAGAAGCAACGATTGTCCTCCCACTTCATTTGTTAACGCCATTTCCATTATGCCTGAGGATGGAAAGGTTGAGGTGAAGAAAACTGAGGAAAGCAAGAGGGAGGATTCTGAACCTAATGATGAGCCCGAGACCATTGAGTACTACCTTAAGCACGAAATTAACAGAAAAACCATTGCAAACCAAGTAAACAACTTTAGGTACAATGAGGTTCTTAGGGAAGCCCTTGAAGGAAAAATAACAGAAGAAGAGTATGACGCCCTGCCTATGGGACCTCTGTATGAGTTGGTTCTAAAAAACCATTAACAAAAAAACGAGACACCACAGGGAATTTCGTGATACCATGTAGCATAGGTGATATTGATAATATAAATTCCTTAGCTGATCAGGGGACTGATGTGAACATAATGCCATTATCAATTTATAATAAGTTGACTAGGAAAAAGCCAGCCAAGACCGATCTTAGACTGTCCTTAGCAAATCACACTTATGTCTACCCCATAGGAATCGCGGTGGATGTTTTAATAGAGGTGGCTAATATCGTTTATCCGATGGATTTCGTGATCATAGATGTTGAGAAAGATAGAAACATGCCACTCATTCTTGGGACACCATTTCTGGCCACCGCCAAGGCAACCATCAAATGCGGGGAGGGCATCATGATACTTAAAAGCGAAAAAGGGTACGCTAAGATACCCATCGTTCCAAGATATCCTCTTAAGATCATGGAGAAGATTACGGGTGAAAGTCCACAAGTCCCTAGCAATATAGTTAAGAAGAAAATGAATGATTGGGAAAAAGGGCTTAGAGATTTTATGGTTCAGGGATTGCATGCAACATTGTGGAAGCCCGATAAGAAGTTAGGAAATAATCCCACGTCGATACCAAAGGCACAAGGGAACCCTAAGGAATTTCTAAAGGGAGAAAAAGTACTTCTGTACAAATCACGGATAAGGGCATTACAAGGTAGAAACAAACCAAGATGGTTTGGGCCTTTGACAGTAATGGAAGCCAATCTAAAGGATAAAACCGTCACCATAATTGACAACGTTGGCAAGGAATCCACGGTAAGCATACAACGTCTACGCCCTTTCGACGAAGGGAAAGTAAAGGAAGGATATGACGGTAATGAAGTTACGTAGTGGCACGACTACGAGTCTAGCTACAAGACTCATAAATAAAGAAAAGCGCTTCGTGGGAGGCAACCCATGTTTAATTGTTTGCTTGTTAGTGTCATATATCTTTATTGATTGTTTATTCTCATGTTTAAATTTGTAAAAATGCTTTATTTTATTTTTAACCTCGTCTTAATTGCATATAAAGGTATTTTACATAAAGGATAAGTGTAGGGAGGATTACACACGTTTTCAAAATAAACGTAAACATGAGAATAACAATTAATTAAAAGATATATATGTGTGTTTTTTCGAGTCAAATGCTTGTATCGAGTCATAATGGATGTTTTGCAGAAATTTTTCCAGATTCTAAAGATGTAAATTTTCCAGAATTTTTTCCAGAAATTCGCAGACCAGTTTTTGTCAGGATAACCTGACGGCGTCAGGATCGCAACCTGACGGCGTCAGGAAGGAGTAAAAACAACAGATTACTTTTTTCTCGTTTTCTGAGCTACTTATAAAATTTTGGAATTTTCCAGTTCTTAATTTTCCAGAAATTCTGTAAACATCCATTCCACAAGCATTATATCCTAGTAGAGTCTTATATATATTATTACCGCCGATTTTACGCGAAGGTTTCGTTTTTTTCTTCAAGTGTGCAGGTTTTATTTATCAAGAAGAAGAAACAAAAGATTGGAAGGAGCTTTTCACGCATACATTTTTCTTGGAAAGAATTTAACCACTACTTCACACACGGATCCTACCGAGCTAATAAGGGGAGTATTAGTTTCTTTCGTTTTTCATTACCTTCTATTATCATAACTTTGATACTTTTGGGGAACATTGGGGACAATGTTCAGTTTAAGTGTAGGGAGGGAAAATAAAACGGGAACTTTGAAACTATGCTTATCCTTGATTATTTGCTTTGTCCAATTGTATTTGTGTAATAAACCATGAGAAAATGTCGGTTAGGGTAATTTTGGCACCAAATTTAAAATTTTTCATGACATGTAGGAGTGGGCCATTAGTCTTAACAAAAGCGTCTCACGGATATGAAGTTATATGACTAGCACAAAAACCCTTTACCACCTAAATTCCACCCAAAATGTGAGGATCACCCTTAGATTAGTAGGAATTAAAGCATTCATCTTTAATGGTTAGAGTGTGAACCGGTAGTATAATAGATTCTAGAACTTGTTTTGTGATGCATCCCGAGATCGCTAGTAAGACTACACTTGTGTAGTTAGGAATAACTAAATGATAAGAGGCATTAGGATAACCCTTGTTTGATACCCGTAATATAATTACTTCTTCCACATCGGTTGAGTAATTCCCCCACACCTTTGCGTTGTACTCATCTTTAGTACACGATACCCCTAGTTAACCCCTCAGAGCCTATCCTTTTCGCGGTTCTCGTGATGTTTCGGTTTTTTCGGAATATCAATGAAGAGTATTGTTTACACCCCCGCCCCTAAATGTACACCCAAATCGCCTTAGCCCACCTTGTATGCACTCACTTTTAGTGCATTATTGTTATCACCCTAAACCCTTAGTTCAATTATTTAGTTGCTTGCATGAGTTGCTAAGTCGAGTCATATCCTTTGTATACAGTTTTGGGACGATTGGGACTCATGGGAAAAGTTAAAGTTTATGAAATGAATGGAAGGGAACGCTAAATTCCCTTATTTGCGTAATAACGTACCCCAAGTGTTTTGATCTTTTCAATTCGGGTCAAATTAGTGTTAGAGTAATAAAAAAACTCAAGTGTAGGGATGTGCCTATAAATCCCTATCATTTTGATGTTACCGTATAGGATGGTAGAGTAAAAGTGTATGAAAAAAAAAGAAAAAAAAAAGAAAAAAAAAAAACATACGGGCTACCATCTTACATCTATCTTTAAATTTATATTTGTTTGTTTCAGTTATCTAGAGTTTAGAGTGTCGAGTCTTGGCTTAGCAACGCCATTCTTCATATGCTTGTAACATAAAGATTTTTGACTTGCCACCATTAAATAGCCTATCCCACCAAACCCTTTGTTTCCCTACCATAAGCCTAACATTACAACCCTTTAAAAGACCTCTTTGATAGTCTTTCCTAGGTGCTTACGCCAAAGCGATGGAGGTTTGATCTATTCTCAAGCCTATGGTAATCTATGTACTAGGACCGGTTAATGAGTGTTTATTTTCCATTTCCAACTTGTTATATTTCATATACACCCGAGAGATGTGAGTATCCAAACACCCTATGTGAGGTGCTAGTATGTAATTTCCGTGCTTGTTATGACTTTTGCGGGGCTTATATGTGTTGTGGATTGTTCTAAACCAATGCTTCATGACCCCTAACTTATAAATTAATTGGCTAAAAGCACATTTGCTTGAGGACAAGCAAATACCAAGTGTAGGGATATTTGATAAGGTTTTAAAATGAACCTTTTTGAGGGGTCGTTTAAGCCCTTATTTGATCACTTTTGTATCCGTTATTACTTAATATCCTTCCTTTTCACTTTTTAGGTCTCTTGAAGGCAAATTGCTAGAATGGCACTTATTTGGACGAAAAGGCGCGGATATACGAAAAAAATGGCCAAAGTCAAGAATCGAGACACTCAAGCTGCTGAAATACAAGGGGACGGCGTCAGGTGTTAATTGCGACGCCTTCGGAGCACTTCTGCGACGGGACAGTAGCCAAATTGCTTATTTTCAAGTGACGGTGTCAGGCTTTAAAAGAGTAGGCCGTCGCAACTCAGACGGCCTAGATTTGATCCAGACGGCGTCAGAGACTGAAGGGGACGGCGTCACAAGCATAAGGTGACGCCGTCGCAAGACTAACGTGGCCAAGACGAAACCCTAATGACGGCTACCCGACAGCGTCACAAATCATAAGGTGACGCCGTCGCGATTGTAATCTTATATATAGAATCCGAATTTTTCAGTTTTCAGAGTGTAGTCTTTTGGAGTAAAAACCTAAAACGAACCAAGGCTGTCTTGTACAGTATTTTAGGGTTCCAAACCCTATCTTACCACAAGATAAGTGTTTTACTTCATTAATTCAATTATGTCTTCAATTATTTGTGTGTATGCTTGCATGTTCTCCATGTCCGGCTAATTTACTTGTGTGTTTGCTTAGGGAATATGAAACTTGATTATTGAATATTGATTGGTTGTCTCTTATCTTAATTGTTAATGATCTAGTAATGCGATAGGTCATTCGTTGTGTAGTTAATGCTTGATTAATCTTTGTGAACCTTAGGCTATAACACCTAGAGTAGTTGTAAGCTAAACCATCCGAAGAGTACCTTAGAGTTAGAGTTTATAATTCCTAGAGATTTTGTAGACGAGACTCTTTGGTAGTTTCAAAGAGTTAGGGATAAACGCATACCCTACGACTTTAGACACACAACACGATTAAGAATAAGGACGTGACAATTCAACCATCAATAGAAGATAATTAAGGAGTAATAAAACCTAAGTAAACACATCTTTAAACTATCATACGAGCACACAATAATTAGACATAGACTACATACATCTTAGACTAGATAATTAGATAAGTAGAGTAATCGGTAGAAATACCAACCCCCAAATCCAAACCCTGAGATTCGTACCTTTCTAATTCCTAAAAAACATAAAAAGATAAAAAATAATCTTCCTCAACCCCAACCTTAGCGTAGTAACTTCTCACTAGCATTCCTATTCCCCTAGAGAACGATATCAATACCCGTGGCTTACCCTAATACTACACTACAATGATTAGGTTCACTGCCTAGGGTGTTATAAAACTTGCTCGAAGAAAAAGAAGTTCCTTTAACCCCGAACGCGCTGCATAAGCGTATCAACAGCCTCATAAAAAAATGACTGAGAGTGTAATAAGCATATATAGCCAACCGAAGTTACTAACCTGTTAGAATCGAAGAACATGAGGCTCCAATGATGCTTCTTTCAGTAGCATTGGCAAGGCAAGTATGAGCAAAAGATCATTATCTCATCTTATATAAACTCATTGAGAATGCTATGTTGCTACTGATGCAGCCACAAATATTTCAAAAGCATGTGTCATTTACGTCCCTGCAAAAAAAAAAAAAAAAGAAAAACGAATATCAGTTTGACATGCAACTTTTATTCATCACGAAATGTGGACAACTGAGTCATGCTATTATTAACAAAACCCGTAGCAGTACGTTCACTAACCAATATAAAAAATTATTGCAACTCGTTATGATAACTCATCTTGTAGTACTCCACCACTGTGACATTTAGATCTTCCACTGTGACATTTAGATCTTCCACTTATATAACCTCCTTATTGCAACTCGTTATCATAACTCATCTTGTAGTACTCCACCCCTAATCGTTATCAGAAGCAGTCCTTTGTAGGCCTCCAAATACCCTCCAACCTGTTAATCATGACTTTTTGATAAGGAATAAAATATTATACATTCTTATCTTCTTAGCATATTCTTATATACATACACATCAAATCACTTGAATCATATTTGAATGTGTACGATATGAAAAATTCGGGCAACATACTATGGAAGATGATGCATACAAATAACAAATGGGCATGTGAAGTATTATGTCCGAAGCCATTTTTTTCGTTGTAACATTCTTTGTTTTTCTATTTAGAACAATAATGTTAATAATTAAGGAGGAAAGTGATCACCTCCTTATTGAGGCATTAGAAAAATACAAACCTAAAAAGCCACAAGCCACAACATTTATGTAACTTCGAGCTTCAATGGAATCAAGACCGACCACAATAATACTAAATTCACTGTAAAAGTCGAGCTCTTTTTCCTCAATTCGACAAAAATGTAGCACAATATTTACACCACTAACTCTTTCCATGACACGTTTAGCAGCCACTTGTGCTTTTGGCTTCCAAAAATCCTCAAGCCTGAAGACAAGAAATCAAGAAAACTAATTTGTTATAAAGTAGAAGAAATAAAAGAAGATTATGTATTGAAAAAACATAAAACTAATACAAAATTGGTTGAATATGAAAAAGCAATTTACAGTATCCAAAGTGTGTAATTATAGATATTTAATAACCAAGAAAATGCAAAATAATACGATGGCACACAAATAAATAAACCCTTAAACAACCCCTAAGAGTGATAGGGTAGATATGCCAGTTTGTGAGTAAAGTTAGAAAAGTATGTATGTTTATAAAAGGGCATAACAAAGTACAAACCTAAAAAGAAACTGGCGATTAAGGTTAGAGACTTCAATCGTATCCATATCAATGACTTCGAGATTACGGAAACTGGATAACGCAAGGTCTTTAAGAAGTTCACATCCCAATCCACCAGCGCCCACAAGATGACCCGGGCGTAGGAGAAGCTTATCGATGTCCCTTGATCTGCTGCTGCTGCTGCTGTTAGTAGACTGTGCCATAATTAAATGTACTGGGTTGGGTGGACGGGAAGGGTTTCCTGCTTGGATTTTAAGCACTCTCTCTCCTCTTGTCTACCAAATTTAAATATATAACCATATATCATTACATATAGTTTTAACATCTGTTTCAGGTTTCTGTGCTGGTTGCCATGCCTCTGGAGGCAGTGTTGAAAATTAGTCCACTGTTTCTGACACATATGTTTTATCCAGATTGTCAGTTACGATAGATGAAGACCCAATGTCTGGTGTGTTCATAGGGTGTGTTAGAAGCATCAATGGTGCTATCATTGTTGCCTTATCTATCACGAACTTAGGTAAGTTTTTTTTGCTTTTGGAACCGAAATGGATTTCAAAGATGCGGGTTGTGTTCTCAAGGGCTCGCAACCTGCTGGGTATCACGTGAGCATTTTTATCTTCAACTTCATTGAGAAGGTCAACACATGGTATCATCCATTTACCAGTTTCGGGGCTGAAGCAGCTTGCTATAAAGGTCCCCGTAGGGTCCATGAGTATGGCTTTGAAACAATACCTGTGCGTATTTAGTATATAAGTGGGAATTTGTGATGAAAAAATGCTGGTCATATTCTAGTGCTAACCGTTGTATATATTACGTATATAGTTGGAGGTACCTGTAGTCTGGAATAGGTTGTGTGCCATATTCGTGGCATTGCCAGTGTGGGTTATCGTCGTCTAAGCCTCTACCACATTGACCGCACCTGCTAAAGTACCATTTGCTTGTAGTGTCTATCATTTCCAGTGTGGCTTCAACAGTAAAGCGCATGCCCTGCGGCAAGTTTTTGATGATTAAGGAATATGGTATCTATTTGTGACTATTTCGGTTGATGACCCGGAAACTGGATAACACAAGGTCTTTAAGAAGTTCACATCCCAATCCACCAGCGCCCACAAGATGACCCGGGCGTAGGAGGAGCTTATCGATGTCCCTTGATCTGTTGCTGCTGCTGCTGTTAGTCGACTGTGCCATAATTAAATGTACTGGGTTGGGTGGACGGGAAGGGTTTCCTGCTTGGATTTTAAGCTCTCTCTGTCTCCTCTCGTCTACCAAATTTGATAATACATACCTCAATTTCAAACTTAAGATTCATCTTAAGATTTGGCATGGCATAAATTTCAGCAATTAATCCAAGAAATCCCATGGTCCAAGGATTGGGAGGTTGATATGCTAGATTGTTTTGGCATGACTTCAAACCATTAACACAAATTTATTAAAGACTAAAATACACCGTTGGTCCCTAAACTTGTACCAAAGCATCACAGTGGGACAAACCTGGGCCTTTTCATCACCACAGGTCCAAACAGTGGCCTTTAAATGCCAAATTAGTCCTTTGACCAAGTCAACGCCTGATTTTTGTTTTGTAGTCGAGGGTATTTTAGTCCATACACATTTATACTTTTATAACACATTTATATTTTAGCCCTTCATCTTTCATCCTCATCATCATCTCCCCAAATCATTCATCTCCCCAACATTCATCATCTCCCCAACATTCATTGAATCATAAATTAACTTTTGGCAAAGCCACTGGGTAACATACCAACAGAACATATCTAAAAGTGCTATTGTATAGCTTTGCATTTGAATCATTTCAAGCTTTTCTTTACAGAAGGATTATACTTTTAAATGCTTGAGATACCAAATCATTCGTGTCTCATCTGAACAACAAACACCCATTACATTTGTTTATATTGACACGAACGCATAAGTTACAACTCATTAATTGTGATCTACTCATCTAGCTTGAAACCGTTAGGCATTTTGGTCCAGACCATTTTCACACGCCTACCAGTTAAGTGTTAACTGTTGACCGACTAATTTTTTTTGGAAGGCAACAATTAACCATCCAACTGTAAGATCATGCTAGTTTTTCAAAGTATGATTACACAAAACCTTAACTGGACCAACGATCTTTTGGTTTTCTCTCGAGCATTTATCTGCCGCCCCAACACCTTTCTCTTTGCGCGGGCAAGTTTAGCTTTTTTCTCAGTTCTGTGTGTTATATCTTCGTTCACCCTTAGACCAGATTTCTCATTTGTCTATATCGTTTCATGTATTTTTTCAAATATGTTTTGTGTTTTAACAAGCGTAACGAGCCTATTCGTATGGTTTCTTGATTCGCATTCTTGTGGAAAATCGACATTCACATTCTTATGTGTTTTAACAAATGTCGATTTGCCACCATTCTAAGTGTTCAATGTGTGATTCAGGTTTAAATTAATTTGTATTACAGCAAATGAATGTAACCTCTAAAACTCCTATATTTAGTGCGGCAACTTTAAGCATCCATGTGGTATTAGAATGATAGGGGTTGTCCATAGCAAGTAAGCATGGATATGTTTTTTATTGGGCAAAAAGGTTTGTGATTCAGATGCGATAAACAAATGAACTATCTTAAACTGTGATATACCACATGATACATGAATATCTATCAATCAATATGCATAGAACTGAATATACCAATTTATGTTCGACAAGAAAACTGGCGCAAGCAAATAAATTTCTAAGCTCGGAGACAATTTTCCCAGCTTCCCCATTAAAGCTGGTAGTGGTAGTGGTGTACTAGGATGAAAGATGAATGATGAATGCATCTATTATTTTAGACCAGGATGAAAGATGAATGATGGTGTTGGGAAGATGATGATTTGGGGAGATGAATGATTTGGGGAGATGAATGATTTGGGGAGATGTGACGAGGATGAAAGATGAAGGGCTAAAATATAAATTGTTATCAAAGTATAAATGTGTATGGACTAAAATACCCTCGACTACAAAACAAAAATCAGACTTTGACTTTGTCAAAGGACTAATCTGGCATTTAAAGGCCAAGGTTTGGACCTGTGACGATGAAAAGGGTGAATTTTGTCCCATCATGAAACGTCTTGCCAAGTTTAGAGACCAACGGTGTATTTTAGTCTTTATTAAATTACAAAAAGAAAAGGAAACATAAATAAACCAACTAATCTACATACCTTCGAAGTGAAGGGTATCACTGCGATCATTAAACCTTTTTCATATGCCTATAGATGACCAAAAAAAAAAGTAAATTTAGTTTCAAATCACTTAAAAACAATACAGCTCCACATATTAACAGATCGGACCACGTCACTCAATATTATATAACCTCAATAATTAACGCCTTTGGATCAATCTCCTTAGCATGCAAAACATGGTTTCTGCCAATAGTAATATTTCCCAACCAACCACATTATTCAGCAACGAACGTTCTTCTGAACTGGTATATTGTTTGTGTGTTGTGTTTTAGGGTTGTAGAATGGATTTTTTAGGGTTTCAAATGGTACGTAGAATAATATGGGATGAGTTGGGCTGGGTTTTTCTTATTAAAGTAAGTAATTACTTTTTTTTTTTTCTTTTCAAGTTTATAAATTTAGTGTTTGCAAATTTTATCACAACCATTGAAATGCTCCAATGGTTGAGGTGTTGTTTATTTGTGCCTCCCATCTCAAGTTCGAATCTTGGCAACTCCCTTTTTACACAAATTAATTTCGGATTTTAATTCCCTTAATAATTGCTTAGGTAGACAATTTATGATGACATGCCACTAAAAACAATTACATGGCAATGAGGTGGACATATCTAGATTAATCTACGTGTCATGCCTTCTGTTATATATATATATATATATATATATATATATATATATATATATATATATATATATATATATATATATATATATATATATATATATATATATATATATATATATATATATATAGAGGCACTTTATTTTCAGAACCCACTTTAAGTGCGAGAACTGCGAGAATCACATTTTTACAACTAATAATACACAATGTACACATTTAAATGCTCTATAGAATTTTGTTATTTTTATTTAATTCAAAAGGGTATAATAGTAAAAGACATTTTCATATTATTTATGTTTTTTTTTTTCATAAATCCCGTTTTTTTAACCCTTAATTTTCGGATTTTTTTTTACATGCATGTTTTTGAATAATTCAGTACATATTCGTTTTCTGGTTTTAATTTTTTATTTTAATTTTTTAAATAATGTTTTTTTAACATGTATGTTTCTCAAATATTAATGTGTATCTATTTCTTTTTAAATAATATAAACTTTTAACAAACCAAAAACATAACTAATATACACAAAATTCAATAGTAATTGAAATACAATTAAAATACAAATAAAAAATACGGACCTATATAAAAAAAACAAGATGTATATACTTATATTTTACATTTCGTTTATTACAAATACAAAAAACACGTATGCAATAATCGCATCTCTTCAAAAATTGTAAATTATCTTCATGTATATATGTGTTCATCAACTTCTAGGTCTTCAATGGTTATTATCTTCATCAACCTGAAGAAAAAAAAACATACACATAAACAATTAAACAATAAATAAATAAGAAATAAAATTTAATCACAATAACTAGGATAACACTATGCACAATATAAGATACATAGGCACAATTTGAAATATATATATGCATATTCTTTCCTTAATTTTATATCAATCATAAAACATATATGCACACTCTTTTAGAAATTTTATACCAACTATAAAAACACATATGTACCATTTTATTCATTTTATATTAACCATAAACATGTATGCATTTGAAGTTTCTCCGCATATTCTTTCGAACATATGTGCACTCGTTCCAAAAACATACATGTATGACTTCAAAAAAAATGCATGTGTACTGTGAGATTCTTATCAAATTCATTAAAACACATATGTATACCACTTTTATTGATTTTGGACGAGCCAAAAAACACATATGCACCCTAAAACATGTATGCACTATTTCTTAAAATATAAAGCACGCCACTAGAAACATGTATGCACCCTAAAACACTTGTGCACTATTTATTAAAACACGTATGCACTATTTCTTAAAACATGTATGTCCTATTTCTTAAAACACAAATCTACCCTTAAAATGAAAGCAATTTATTAAAAAAATAAATAATAATAATAATTGAAATCAATCCTTTGTATGCAAAAGTATCTCATATGAGATAACCAATACATTGATTAATTACATGTACTACTTCAAAAACATTGATTAATTACATGTACTACTCCAAAGCACCTCGTATGAGATAACCAAATTCATGAATTTGTATTTCTTAAAACCTTAATAAGTATGTTCTAAGTTATTGGGGGAATACATAACAGTCTGAAACAAAAATATATTAGGGAAATTTCATAGACAGATATAGAAGATTGATTAATTAAAAACTATTATGAGATAACAAAATTTAAATAATAAAATCAAACCTTAGAATGCAAAGCATCTTTCGTGTTCATCAATAGAAGCAAAAAAACAAAACAAAAAAACATTCAATTAAAATTCTTGATAATTAATCACCAATTGGCTGGAGTATTCTAATTAATTTATACCCATAGAAACTTTATAAAAGCATACACCTTTGGTTCATGTGGTTAACTTGGCGTGCAAGTGTAGAACCAACAGGCCAAAGCCTTGTTTTCTGTCTTCTGGTTGCTGCATCCAAGATTATACGGAGTATATTTTTTTCCGGCGACTTTCTAAGGAAAAAAGGGTGGCTCTCAGATCTGATAAATAATGAGAGAGATCCGATTTGTGGGAGTTAGCAGGAGAAGTTTTAGGGAGGAGGCGGCATATTTTTTTTTAGGTTTAAGCAATGAAAAATGGACAGTTTAAAAAAAGGGTATAATTGTGATATCCCTTTATTACCCTTACATCAATTACACCAATCTACCTTATCTTTTAGTTATTTACATAAATGGCACATTCATTTTTGACCATTGATCAACAAATCTAATGGCTAAAAAGTGGTTCTCGCAGTTCTCGCATTTAAAGTGGGTTCTGAAAATAAAGTTTCACTATATATATATATATATATATATATATATAGGATAGTGAATATGAGGTTGTTATGCATCTAAGATTAGATGTGAAACCCTTTTATACAAAGCCATTTCAACACAATTTCCCTAAATTAAAATGGATCTGCACCCTTTATGTTTTATTAACGAGAAATAAACATTCATTAAAATGGTCTTTTACATGTTCATCTAATTGTGTATAACTTGATTAAATATTTAATCCACTTTGGGGCGTATTTCAATATATCTTGATGGCCTTTATACTATCATAAAATCAGTTACCTTTATTTTATATCCATTAACATCAAAATAAACAATGAATAAAGTCATGTCAGTGAAGGTTCTTTCTGGTTTCGATGATGCATTTCCAAACTAACTGTGTCGTTGGAAAATTTAGGAAATTTAAATTAAATCAAAACTACGTAGTTTTGAAAGGATTTTAATTAAAACGACGTAGTTTAAGAGAGTTTCACATATAAGCTTAGATGCATAACAACCTCATATTCACTTTTCCCATATATATATATATATATATATATATATATATATATATATATATATATATATATATATATATATATATATATATATATATATATATATATATATATATATATATATATATATATATATATATATATATATATATATATATATATATATATATATATAGAGAGAGAGAGAGAGAGAGAGAGAGAGAGAGAGAGAGAGAGAGAGAGAGGCAAATACATAATAAAACCTAATGGACCCAAACTCATAATCGGGATTGGGTCATATCTATCCTCTAATACTCTCCCACAGTCCGAGTAGCGAAATCACGAAAGCTCGGGCCAGAGAAAAGAAAAAAAAAAGAACGCAGTAAAAACATAAATTGTTGATGAAGAACACCGGCAGTAATCGGAAACAATTCTTCAAGCAACACTAGAAGTAAATAAATGCAGTAGCAAAAATAAATAGACATCCGACAACAAGTGGAGATTAATCTTCACCATGCAACAAGAGCAAAAGCAGGAGCAAAAAATAAAAGCAAATATTAGATTTTTTTTTTTTTTTTTTTTTTTTGGAAAAGGTATAAATGGTGGCGGCTAAGGTTTGACGGGGTGCCATAAATGAGGCGGTTCAACTTAACCATCTAGGTATGAGGATCAGACTCGCTCTTGATATCATGTTAATCATTAAAAACCCTGTGGATGATACGTTTTATTGATACGATATATATAGGCAAATAAGGAAACCTTATGGACCCAAACCAACGTATCCGTTGTCTTGATTTGGACCATATCTATACTACATATAATGCACGAAGGCATCTCACTCTTAATTTTAAGACGTACAAGAAATTAAGCATGGTTTACAACACTTTAATGCACCCAATTTTCAGAATTACAACAAAGTAAGCATATTGTACAACAAAATAAAGCGTCGTGTCATTTTAAGACCAAAAATATATCAAACAACATTAATGCTATTAAAAACGCCCCTCCACCAAAAATTACAACCATTTAAGCACAATGTACAATAGCTGGAACCAATTTTCAGATTTACAACAAAATAAGCATAGTGCATAACAAAATAAGCATTGTGTAATTTTTAGACTTATTTTCAGTCTTACAACATTAATGCTATTAAAGTGGTCATTGTTATTAATGAATATAATGACTACTACTTACAAGAAAAGAAACATAGTGTACAACACTTTAATGCATATAATTTTCAGACGTACAAGACAAGAAGCATGATGTACAACAAAACACCACATTAATGCTATTTAATGTAGTCAATTATTTAACTGGTCAATAAATACAATTAATACAGTTATTAAAACACCCCTTACATAAGAAATACAAATTATCAAGCATATTGTACAGTAAAATTAAACACAATTCCTGCATTAAATTTCACTATTGCAAATAATAAAGCACATTATATAAATATTAAAGCCCGAACGGGCAACGGGCCAAATGGGCTTGAGCCCGAACGGGCGCAGACCAAACGGGCTCGAGCCCGTTAACGGGTTCGAGCCCGTTAACGGGTTCGAGCCTGAACGAGCACGGGCTATACGAAATTCTTGATATCCGTAAATTTATTGTTAAAAAGAACATAATAAACTAAAATACATTATTTATCGAAAATTTTTATTTCAGAGTACCCGCCGTTGCAACGCGCGGGTACCGTGCTAGTCTATCCTTTAATAGATAATTCTTCTTCCTTTTGGACATGATCTCTAAGAAAAACTAGATTAGCATTTAACCTCACTTTATAAAAGATCAGGAGGCAAAATATATTCATCATTATAATGCACGGCCTAGATTGATTAGACGTTTTTACTCATAATTCAATACCCAATTCGTATCCATTGTGTAAGAGTGAGGGATGCTTGTTTCTTTACATGAGCTTTTAAGTAAAGACGTGCATATAGATAAACATGGGTTGCCTGCAATAATGCAAGACTTTGTAGTCAAATAACACGTTCTCGTGTTATGAGAGATAAGTTAATAAAGTTGGGGTGTAAAAATGTAGTTTAAACAAAAAAGTAAACATGGTGTAATTTAATAATGTAAAGTTTATTTGGAGTTTAATGACCTATCCCTTTCCACATGCAATCACGAAGCACAAATGATGATAGAGTATTCGAGCACATTAAAAAGTCAAAAGAACAATGAATAATTAGTATAATGTAAACCTTTTTATTTTTTATTTTATAGTAAGCATACGTGTATTAGTGTATATAAATCATGCCATGTGAAGTCCATGTGAAGTCCATGTGAAGTAAACTTTTTATGTTAATATAATGCACACATGGTTTTAAATACGTAAAACGTTTGTAAGATTTGTTTGATTCTCTTCTATTACAACATATAAGTAGTAACATAGGTTTGGTTAAAAGGATCACTATCTATTTTCTTTTCCTAATTCATCTAGATTTTAAAAAACATTAATGATGATGAACATAATAAAACAATCAAGCAAACTTGTAAAACCCTTCGTTCCAACTCCTCCGACACTCCGTCACTACAAAATTGGCTTCATCGACGAGCTTATGCCCTTCCAAAATGTAGGTGTTGCTCTATTTTTTTCCACAAATATCAATCACGACGCAGAGTTTGTTACATGCCTAGAAAAATCGCTTGAGAAAACTTTAACACGATTCTACCCTCTTGCCGGTAGATTTGTCAATAAAACTCTAACAATTGATTGCAACGATCAAGGTGCGAAGTTTATACATGCAAAAGTTAACATCAAACTGCAAGATATTCTTGCTCCTAAAGTGAATGTTAAGTTTGTTGATGATTTCATTCCATCCAAGAAATTTGCCATTGATCAATTCCATGAACCGCTACTTACGGTTCAAGTGACAATGTTTGAGTGTGGAGGTGTAGCACTTGGTGTAAATGCTTCACACAAGATTGTTGATGCCTCAACTCTATCTACATTCGTAACTGAATGGGCTGCTATGAACCGAAAAGAAAATGAAACTGTATCCACGGGGCCTGGTTTCAACTCCTCTTCTTTATTTCCTGGCCGTGGATGTTTTAGTCCTCTTCCACCACAGTTTATAACGGAAGATATGTCAAGCAAGTATATTAGAATGATACTTTCTTTCAATGAAAGTGCAATATCGAAATTCAAAGCAAAGGCCATGGCCAAGGAAAATATTTGCACCAAATATTATTCAAAGGTACAGTTGGTATCATCCATTCTTTGGAAGGCTTTCATCGATGTTGATCACGCAACAAACAATATTCCAAAAAACTACATACTCCTGCAGGCAGTAAGCCTAAGGGGAAAAACGGCATCCTTAATACCCAAAAATTCGTGTGGTAATATTTTAGCCTTTTGTCACACGGAAGCCCGAAATGCCGAAACAAGTGAAGAATTAGCAGATCTCTTAAGTGACAACGTCAAGAAAACTATAAATGGCTTCTCAAATGTTTGCCATGATAGTGAAGATGGCATCACGATGATTTTAAATTCTATCACACTAAAGGACGTTAATATTCAGGAATCGACTCATGTGCTTGTGGTAACTAGTTGGAGTAAGTTCCCCTTTTACGAAGCTGACTTTGGTTTCGGAAAACCAACTTGGGCAGCCCCCGGGAGTGTAGCTCTCCAACCGTCAATAATTTTGATGGATGATGCACAGGGCAATGGAGTTGATGCACATTTTATGGTGGAAGTAGAAAACATCCGTTACTACGAACGAGCTCTAGAAATACTTTCTTTAGCTGATTAAGATCATATAGTATCTATGTGTTTGTGTATGTACGCGTTTCTCATTTCGAGTTGGTTGATGTCAAACATATAGTCGTGTAGTTTCTTTGTTTCTTTAATGGAATAAAAAGCGTTATATAAATATCAACTGTTAACGGGTGGGCTCTTATGATTAATGGATGTCGGTTTTTATATAAAAAACAATAACTAAACTTGTTTTGGTGAGTAATTTTTGCCCACGCTTTATATCGGTGTTTGAAAACATGTGTTTTTTTTTTCTTGTCTATTATAGTAAAGGAACGATGAAAGCTCGATAAATAGAAGTTCACATCAAAAAATGAAAAGTTAGAACAAAAAGCGAAATTTGAGAAAATTAAGTGAGGATCGAAAAATATTAGTTGCGGGTTTCAGCAAGTGAAAAAACAGCTTTAGTTGTGGGTTGAGAAAATAAGCACTTTCAAAAATTGCTTATATTCTTATTTGGGTAAAATGAGCAGTATCTAATAAGAAGGTATTTAAAAGTGCTTATTTGGGACACAACAAAAAACCACTCAAAAACTCGTATTTAATTTTTATCAATCATGTTTTTTTTTGGTAAAGGGCCGTCCACTCGATAAGATATATTACTCTAAAAAAATAATTAATTACAATGAAATGTGGCTGAAATACCTAATTAACCTCAAGCAACCTCTTGAACAACCACTAAATCATTTATGACAGACCATAAATGATCTAACTAGCTACACACAACTAGAAAACCAAAAAAAAAATAAGCATAAACTAAGTCATATCAACCATTATGCTAAACAAAGGAAAAGCAACCTATCCAAATCTAATTTCATGGATGGCAGCAGCCTTTAATTGGGTCGCAGATAGACCACAATCATCAAAGTAATAATCATCATAATCATTGTAGTCACATGTACCATCTTTTCATTGCTCCAAAAGACTCCTCTCATTTCCTCCACTACCGAAATAATTAGTCTCAGTAGGATATTCTAGAAATTCATCATCGTCGTTATCATAAACAACCACACACCTAAAGAATGGGTTACCTACCTTAGTTGAATAAGTATACGTAGATGAAGAAATACTAGGCTTAGTAGCCGCATCCTGCTCCTTTTCTTTCAAATCAACCTTTTTTAGAGGTTTACCATCATCATTCATAAGAATAACTTTCTCCTCAATAATTAGCTTTTCAATCTTCCCAATTTTCTCAACAGTAGGAATGGTACTAGTGCTACCATAATCACCCAAAGCAAAAGTGTTATGTTTACTAATCTTCGCATTAGCAGAGCATATCTCATCACTCGTATTGAAAACATTATTCTCATTCCAAAGTAGATCAAAAGAATTTCTTAATGATACAAGATTAATATTATCCCTATGATAAGCATGGGTCAAGTTAGACTCCTTTGGGGGCTGTTGAGTCGGAGTGAAACCATAATTAGTCACATTAGAATCCTTTGGGGGCTGTTGAGTCAGTTTGGAACTATCAGGATGTTTCTCATTCGAATCCCTATTAAGAACAGACTTATTAATATCATTAGTAGCATTAGAGGATGAATGAGTCTTACCTACATTCGAATCACCATGAGGCTGAGAAGGCGAAGCTCCTCCATTATTAGTCTTAGTAACCTGTCTATATTGGTACACAACTTTCGGCTTTTGCATGCGAAACTCATCATATTGTCGATTGTATCCAGGTTGCTTACCTTTTCCTTTCTTCTTATTAACTTCAATGAACCCGTCATTAGTAACCAATGGTTTTTGAACCAGCTTAACTTTCTTAGGACAACCAGCTTAACCAATGATGTACCTCTCTGTTGGTGGCGTGCTTTAAATTTTGTGAGTATTTAACCACTATATAACCTTAAAACATAAAGTCAAAATAATATTAGGATGATAAGATGATGGTTCTTCTGTAGCCAAATCTCCATTTTGCCAAATCAACTGAAATGCTTGATACTTAAATAAAGTTAAAAGCATAGAAATTAAAATAATAGAATAAAAAGCGAACGTTTCTTAAATTGAATCTTTCTTATGCTGACTCGCTAGGATATATTTCGACCTCCAATTTATGATGTGTTTATCTAATGCAGGTTTGTGTTATCATTTGCCATGTGCGTGGGGCCGGTACCTGGTCTTCTCTTGTCAGAGATATTCCCAGGCCGAATTAGAGCAAAGGCGATGGCTATCTGCATGGCTGTACATTGGGTAAACCCATACTCCTTCACATCAACCATTTGGGTCAACTTTGCCTATTACAGTTCTATAAAATATTTAACAATCGATTCTCTAGGATTAAAATTCCACGTTTCTCGAATGTTCTTTAAACTGAATATTTACTTATGGCACTTTATACAGGTTATAAATTTCTTTGTTGGTTTACTGTTTTTGCGGATGCTGGAGCAAGTTGGGCCACTGATACTATACACAGTTTTTGCAAGCTTTTGCTTGGTGGGATTTTTATTTGTCAGGAAGAATGTTGTGGAAACGAAAGGAAAAACTTTGCAAGAGATTGAGACGGCACTTCTTCCAGCTAGTGCCACATCTTCCATCTAAGCTAAGGGCAATTGCTACTGCTTTTGTGGCTTCAAAGTATTTTGGCTTTGTACACGCATACATTTGATGTCATTCCTTACGGATTTCATCTAGTTATCAGCACATAAACTTTGATATACAGGGTCGATACATTCTTGGGTATTAGTGTGATGTAGTTGTAGAATTCTGCTTTTCTCCTGGATTCAACTTGTCGCCTTTTGGTGCGAGATATGCTTTGTTATCAGTGGAAAGAATTTTTGAGGAACATACTGATGCGCGTACGAAGCGCGTTCGGGGTCAAAGGAACTTCCTTTTTGTCGAGCAAGTTTTTCAACCACCTAGGCAGTGAACCTAATCGTTGTAGTGTAAGCCTCGGGGATTGATATCGTTCTCTAGGGAAATATGAATGCTAGTAAGAAATGTATGACGAGAAGGTGGGGGTTGAGGATGATTCTTTTTTTTTAATCTTTTTATTGGTTTTTTAGAAAGCTAAGGTAAAATCTCGGAGAAATTGGTTGGGGGGTGGTACTTCTACCGATTACTTCTACTTATTTAATTATCTAATTTATCTAATTACTATGGGTAGTCTTATGTCTAATTGATGTGTGCTCGTATGATGATTAAAAATGTATTTACCTAGATACTATTTGATGCAGGTTTTACTGACCATGTCTTAAATTTATAGTGTCTCGTTATACCTATGGTCTACCCTAGTGCACTAACGGGCAGTGTACCCGATCGTGTGTAGTGTAGTAATCGGTAAAGCCGAGGTCGTCCCAAGAGCTATGTGTGTTGGATTATTACTAAGTCTAGTGTCACAGATTAATAAAGGTTTCGATAGGGATTTAATTAATTAAACTACTAAAGCAAATAAAAGCAGATAAAAGCAAATAAATGGATAAAGGGAAATCAATAGAGGAGAGTGGTGCTAACCTAGTTAATCTTCCTAGCTAGTTATGTCTACGTCTACTTACTTCCAATTACTTCAGGTGGGGTCAAATTCAAGAGGAAAACACTCGCCCTAACCTATCATCAAAGATACCACCACAGGATAAGTCAGGCACACCGTCATAAGTCCTGTTGTTCCTGGTCCCCTAAGCCAAGTCATTAAGTACCGCTACATGCTAGATTTATAATAGTAAATGCCCGGCCGTTAGGAACTTAGACACACACCCCCTAATTCTTAAGTTCATCCAAACGATAGGTGATCAGTTGGTCAAATCGCACAAGTAGAAAGGGTCGTCAGTTGGTCATATCTTACCCTTCCCGTCTCAGTCCGCTTACCTAGGGTCAGTTGGTAATATCTCCTTGGCAATTGGCCTCTATCGCCATTCAAAACTACTGAACCAAGGGTGGCTGCCAATAAACTATGCATGCATACACTTAGAAATAATTGTACGGAAGTAAAGTAAACGCAAACAAAACAATTAAGGAATCATAACTAGGCTAGCACCAAAAGGTGCTTAGCCGCTCATATTAATCATGCAACCCAATTCAATATTCAAAGGTGCAAAATACATGAATTGAAAGTAAAAGAAATATAAAACGCTAATGCTTATCGTAGTGGAGTGATTTCTCCATTGGAGACAGCTCCGTATGCTCCTCTAGACCTGCCTTGAGCTTTTTCCCACGTTCTCAGAGTGTTGTGTGTGGAATGGAATGAATAGAAATGTTGGAATTCGTGGGGTATTTATAGGCCAGATCTGAGTTACGGCGTAACCAATATAGGAGTTACGACGTAACCTTCTATTTCTTCTTTAGTTGGGACGTCGTCTTGATTCTAAATGTCATACTTACGCCGTAGTCTTCAATAAACTCGGTTACGTCGTAATAGATGCAGTAGTTACGGCGTAAGTATCAGCGGCGTGGACCTCATTTGACCTAATGTAGTTACGTCGTAACCTTTGGGAATGGTTACGCCGTAACCTTCTGATAAGTTGGCTTTCTGAGTCACGCAATAGTTACGGTGTAATGTGAGAGATGCGTTATGCCGTAGCTTCTTCAAAATAGCATACTGTGATAAATCTTTAGATATTTCTCCAGTTCCGCGTTTCTTTAGATCCAATGCTCGTAATTTACCTGAAAGTGGAAAACAATGGAAAACAAGCGTAAATCCATATAAATGATATAAATTACAAGCATTATCGGGGGAAATTGACACTTAATATTCAGGACTATTTGATGTTATCACTATTACTCTCTAACTATCTTTTATTGGTCAGTTGAATTGTCACACCTTATCTTAACGTGTTGTATTCCTAAGGTCGTATGGTATGCGTGTTGGGATATGAAAGTGCTGAAGATTGATAGAGTGTTACAGAAAGATAAAGTACTGTAAACTATAAAGTACTGGAAAAGTCAAAGAGTCAAAGTACTGCTTAATGATAAAGTCAAAGTACATCATACGAAGTCAAAGTACTGCAAGATCAAAGAACTGTTTTATTCGCTTATAGAAAGTCTTGTAATTCTAGAATATTCTATGTTAGATTACTTGACGTACAAGGATACATATTGTAAACCGACTAGGGTATTCTTGAGCCTATAAAAGGATTCCTAGATTGGCATAATACGTACGTGATTTTATTAGAGTTTTAGAGAGAAGTTCGATATTATTAGAGTTGTTAAAGATCTGCATAATAAGCAGAGTTAGAGTTATTAATAAAATCGTTTATTGTTAAAGTTATTCTTCTTAGCTTTGTTAAGTAAATTCCGCATACTTAATAGAGTTTGCTCAGTGTTTCTCTGTTAATAACTTAGGATTTATCCGAGGTTGTTAAACCTTAACAAGCTATTTAAGTTAGTTTGGTTAGAGTACATCGATCCAACAAGTGGTATCAGAGCTTGTGTGGAAACTCTAACTAAGAAGAAACCCTAAAACCTACAACAGAACCTAAAGATGTCGACTGATTCTGTTCCACCACCTTCCATCACCTCAATGAGGATTCCTGTAATCAAGAAGGGCGAATATGACTTATGGTGTATGAAGATGAGGTAGTACATTGCCATTACAGACCATGCTCTATGGAATGTAATTGTCAATGGTAATGAAGTTGTTCCAGAACCTGTAGACATTCCTGGACAACCTAAAGCACCTAAGGCAGTCTTACCAGCAACAACCTTAAAGAATCAAGAAAAGGCACTCAATATTCTCTTGTCTGCCATTCCAGATGGTCATCTTCTCAAATTTCATGATGCTAAAGATGCTAAGCAGCTATGGGCTGCTCTCAAGACCAGATTTGGAGGGAATGAAGCTTCTAAGAAGATGCACAGAAATCTGCTGAAGCAACAGTTTGAAACTTTCACTATAGGTGAAAGAGAGAGTCTTGATGCAGCATATGATAGGTTTCAAAATCTCCTAAATATGTTGGAATTATACCAGGCAGAAGTTTCATTTGAAGATGCTAATCTGAAGTTCCTAAGGAGTTTGCCATCTACATGGCATGTAATAGCTACAATGATTAGAGGACAACCAGGCTTAGATGTTATGGACTTTGATGATCTCTACAATCATCTGAAGGTATATGAGCATGAGATGAATGGTCAAACAAGTTCTAAGTCACACAGTATTGCTTTTCTATCATCTGAAAAGAGGGGCAGTACTTCCACCAAAAGTACTGCTTCTCCAACTCAAAGTACTGTGCCTCAAAGTACTGTGTCGTATACTGCTCCCACCTATGCTCAACAAACCCCAACACCTACTACTATGCACTCAGATGAAGTTGTGTGCTCCTTCTTTGCACAACAAGCTTCTTTACTTGTCGTTTATGAAGAAGATCTCTCCCAGATTGATGAGGATGCTTTAGAAGAGATTGATATCAGGTGGCAAGTTGCTTTGATCACTGCAAGGATCAAGAAGTACATGAAGAAAACTGGAAAGAGCATTGATTTCAAACCAAAACAGGGGATAACTTTTGAAAAATCCAAAATTGAATGCTTCAATTGTCAAAAGACTGGACACTTTGCAAGGGAGTGCAGGTTTGCTAAGTATCAAGCAAACAGGGTGACTGAGAAACCAAAGCTGGAGCTAAAAGAAATCCCTATTACTGAAACAAAGGCTTCGGTTGCTCAAGAGAATTTGTCAGAAGTTGACTGGAGTGAAGAGTTTGATGATGAACCAGTGACTTATTGTATGGTAGCAGTGGAAGAAGTAGTTGAAGATTCAGTGAAAGAGTTGGACTGGAGCACTGTTTTTGATGAGGAAGTTGATCATGCTGCTTTGGAATCTGGAGATGGGTTTGGAGGATTCGACTGGAGCTTGGAGTGTGAAGATGATCCTGTTCTACTTGCAATGGTAGCTACTTCACCAAGTTCAACCCCTATCTCTGAGGTATGCTCAAACTGTCATGATTTCTATCAAAAATTGCTAAGTAATTATGTGTTTGAAAGAGATAATTGTGTTAAGGCTAGGTCTGAGGTAGCAGGTTATCAAATAACCTTAGAGTCAATGGAAGCCAAAATTATAACACATGAAAATAATGAAATGGCTTGGGCTGAAAAATATGAACAACAAGATTACCAGTTAAAACTTAGTGAATGGAAACTAAACTGTAAAATTGCTGAAATTGAGAAACTCACTAAGGAGAGATATGACTTGTTAGCAAAGTTTGATGCCTGGAAAGAATCTGGTCTGTCACATATTACTTATGTTCAAAAACAGAGAAGAGCATACATTAGAACTGGCTTAGGTTTTGGTATGGACTTTGATAACATAGAAGAAAACACATCTAGTGATAACAATGAAGGTGATTTTGAGGATGTAACCACTAGTGATGATGAACTCATTAATTATGTAGACACAGATAGTAATGAGGGTTCAATTAGTGAATCACCTCCTGAGTATAAGAAAGACAGAGGTTATCATGATGTTCCACATCCAGTTGGTAGTCATCAACCCATAAGACCTGATGTTTCACGTTTTGGTGTAGACAGTCTAGAGTTTAGGAAGAAGCTTATTGGTCAATCTAGGTCTGAAACCCTAAAAGAATCTGTTGAAACAAAATTTCAAAGTCAAGCAGTACCTTCTACTCAAAGTACTGCTCCACAAGTAGTACCTTCAGGAAAAACTTTTCAAAACAATACTGCTAAACCTTTTTGGGATAATTTTGGTCAAAACAGATTTAATCATTCACCTAGAAGGCACAATAGTTTTGGTCATAGACATAGAAGAAGTCATATTGGGAGTATGGGTGAAAAACTATGTTTTGTGTGTTTTAGTCCTAATCATTTAATCAAGGATTGTGAACATCATTCAGAATATCTTAGGAAATTTTTAAAGAATAGGACTGCTCACCAGAAACCTAGAGAGAACAAACCAGTTTGGAATAATTCTAATAGGGTTAATCACAGTAATTTCTCACCAGATCATAGGTACCCCCACCAGAGAAGACCTTTTTCTAAACCATCAGTACCTTCACAAGCAGTACCTTCTCAAAGTACTGCTTAGATAAACCAAGGTACTGCAAATACCACTTGGCATAGAAATCCTAGGAGATCTCACTACTATCAACCTAGAAGGTACTACAATTCACATAGGGGATCAAGATCACAGGAACCAAGTGTTAAAACTGAATGGGTTAAAAGAGAAAGTACTGAGGGACAAACTATACTTTCAACAAAAAGTGAATCAGATGTTTTCATAATTCAAGAGAAAGAGAATGATTTTGCAAAAGAAAGTTCTGTTGAAAATCCAGAAAGTTTTGAAAATCCACATGCTAAAAATCAAAAGATAATCCTGGATCATGTTTTGAAAAACAGTGGAAATTACATACTCAAAGAATTTGAGTTTGTAACTCCACAAGGGGAACACAAGTCAGTAATGGCTTAGGTTCCTAAAAGAAACTAACTTCCTAAATCTTTGTGCAGGGCAACCCAGAGGAGGAGCTTAAAGATCATTTGATTGTAGATAGTGGTTGCTCTGGAAGTATGACAGGAGACAAAGATATTCTGTCAGATTTTAGATCTTTTAGTGGAGGAAGAGTTGCATTTGGGAATGATCCCAATGGAGGAAGGATTACTGGGAAAGGAACTATCAAAGCAGGGCGTATAGATTTTGAGAATGTTAGATATGTGAAGGAACTGAAGTTCAACTTATTGTCAGTTTCTTAAATCTGTGACAAAAAGCATCCTGTGTTATTCACTGACACAGAATGTCTCATCCTTTCTTCTGAGTTCGAGCCTGTTGATGATAACTTGGTAGTACTCAGAGTACCAAGAACCAATGATGTGTATAGTCTGGACATAAAGAGTCTTAACTCTTATGGAAGAGCCACCTGTTTAGTGGCAAAAGCAACAACTGAAGAAGCACATCAGTGGCATAGAAGATTGGGCCATGTAAATTTCAAGAATATCAACAAACTGGTCAAAGGCAATTTAGTTAGAGGTTTACCTTCAAAGACTTACAAGAATGAACACTCCTGTTTGGCGTGTAAAAAGGGTAAACAACACAAAGCTTCATGCAAGAAGCTTGAGGAGAGGACAATTAGAGAACCTTTGGAGTTATTACATATGGATCTGTTTGGTCCTGTCTCTGTGGCAAGTTTAAACAAGAAAAAGTACTGCTTAGTTGTTATAGATGATTGCAGTAGATTCAGTTGGGTATTTTTCTTGGGATTTAAAGATGATACTTTTGATGCTATTCAGACATTAATAATAGCACTGAAAAACCAATTGAGACTCAAGGTCAGAGGTATTAGATGTGACAATGGAACTGAATTCAAGAACAAGCTTATGGATGAATTTTGTGCTAACAAAGGAATCAAGAGGGAGTTCAGTATTGCAAGAACACCACAGCAGAATGGTGTTGCAGAGAGGAAGAATAGGACTTTGATTGAAGCAGCTAGAACTATGCTTGCAGACTCACAACTACCTATTCAATTCTGGGCTGAAGCTGTAAGTACTGCTCGCTATGTACTCAACAGAGTATCAGTTACAAAACCACAAATGAAGACACCTTATGAGTTGCTGATGGGTAACAAACCCAACATTCGTTTTATGAAGCCTTTTGGATGCCCTCTTACTATTTTAAACACAATTGATAATTTGGAAAAGTTTGATGGCAAGTCAGAAGAAGGATATTTATTGGGTTATTGCACCAACAATAAGTGATTTAGAGTGTACAACAGAGTCACTAAGAAGTTTCAAGATTGTCTTCATGTTGAGTTTTTAGAAGATCAAGACAATTAGAAGGGTAAAGGTCCTGATTGGATGTTTGACCTTGAGGTTTTAACTCCTTCTATGAACTATGTACCTGTTAGAGAAGAAAATCAACCTGTACATGATGTAGAAGACTCACAGTATGTTGTTCATGGAGTTCATATTAGATCTGATGATGTTCCTAATGCTACAAAGCAAAGTACTGAAGTTCCAAAGCAAAGTACTGATGCCCCAGCGCAAAGTACTGATATACCAAAAACTTCAATATCTGCTGCAGATCAAGATATTCAAGAGACACTTAATCAGATGCTCTTACAAGATGTAATGGCACATTCTTATTCTAATGAACAAAAGACTAATACTGAAGAATACTCTTACAGTACTTTGGACAGTACTTTCGACCAAAGTACTGCTGCACCAGTTGACAGTACTTTAGATGATTTGGATGATCCTACCATGCCTGGATTAGAGGAAACTGATGAGGAGTTTGCAGATGAAGGTATTTTCTCAGATTCTAATGAAGATGCTGATTTAACTAACTTGGATGATGCGTATGGAGTTCCACAGTCTCCAATCTTAAGGATTCATAAGAATCATCCTACTGATCAAATCATTGGTCCTTCTACTTCTGGATTGATGACAAGACACAAAGCTAAGAGTTTTTCTAAACCTCATAATGCTTTACTTAGCTTTGTCTACAAACAGAATAGACTGAATCATAAGGACCATCAAACATGTCTGTTTACTTGCTTTATTTCTCAAGAGGAACCCAAGAATATTGCTCAAGCATTGACGAAAGAAAGTTGGGTTAAAGCTATGCAAGAAGAACTGCTACAATTCAAACTTCAAGAAGTTTTGGTATTATGTGATCTTCCAGATGGGAAGAAAGTTATTGGAACCAGATGGGTTTTCAGAGTCAAGAGAGATGAAAGAGGTAATGTCATCAAGAACAAGGCTCGGTTAGTCGCTTAGGGCTACAGACAAGAAGAAGGAGTAGATTATGATGAAGTATTTGCTCCTGTAGCAAGAATTGAAGCTATAAGAATATTTCTTGCTTTTGCTTCATATATGGGATTTCAGGTTTACCAGATGGATGTCAAAAGTGCCTTTTTATATGGTACTATTACAGAGGAAGTGTATGTCAAACAACCTCCTGGTTTTGAAGATCCTAAACATCCTAACAAAGTCTACAAGGTGGTTAAGGCTCTTTATGGCCTTCATCAGGCACCTAGAGCTTGGTATGAGAGGCTCTCCACATTCTTATTACAACATGGTTACAGAAGGGGAGCTATTGACAAGACTTTGTTTATCAAAAGAGATAAGAAGGATATCATGTTAGTTCAAGTATATGTTGATGATATCATCTTTGGAGCTACCAAACAGTCTATGGTTAAGGAGTTTGAGCAGCTGATGCAGAAAGAATTTCAAATGAGTTCAATGGGTGAGTTAAATTTCTTTTTGGGACTTCAGGTTAAGCAGTCAAAGGAAGGAATTTTCATAAGTCAAGATAAGTATGTATCTGACATACTTAAGAAGTTCAATTTTGATGATATGAAGTCTGTTACTACACCTATTAAATCAATTAACTCATTAGGCAAGGATGAAGATGGTCATCCAGTTGAAGTCAAGTTATACAGATCGATGATTGGCTGTCTTATGTATCTCACTGCATCTAGGCCTGATATCATGTTTGCAGTTTATTTATGTGCAAGATATCAAGTCTCACTAAAGATTTCTCATATGAATGCAGTAAAGAGAATTTTATGTTATTTGAAACAACAACCTAAGTTAGGGTTGTGGTATCCCAGGCATTCACCTTTTCACTTGGAGGCTTTTTCAGATAGTGATTATGCAGGTGACAATTATGACAGAAGATCAACCACAGGTGGATGTCAATATCTTGGAAGAAGATTAGTTTCATGGCAGTGTAAAAAGCAAATAATTGCAGCAACATCATCTACTGAAGCTGATTATGTGGCTGCTGCAAGTTGTTGTGGACAAGTTCTGTGGATGCAGAATCAACTCTTGGATTATGGGTTCCACTTCAAGAATACTCCTATCAATATTGATAATGAGAGTACTATCTGTATTGTGAAGAATCCAGTCTATCATTCCAAGACCAAGCACATTCAGATTAGGCATCACTTTATCATAGATTGCTATGAGCACAGACTCATTAATGTGGTCAAGGTTCATACAGATGATAATGTAGCTGACTTACTCACCAAAGGCTTTGATGTTTCAAGATTTAATCACTTGGTGGTAAGCATTGGCATGATTAACTACTAAACTACATTTAAGGGGAGGACTATTAGTATTAGTATAGTCATGTGCATTGTTTGAGGGTAGGATATTTATGTATACTTAGATTCTACAGAGGAATTTGGAAAAGTACTATTTTTTATGAAAGTACTGCTTGGGAAAGTACTGCACACGTGGAAAGTACTGTTTGTCTTATTGAAGTACTGTTCCAACGGTAATATTGAGGGGTAATTATACTAACGGTAACTTTGTTATTATGGGCTGTGATTTTTCAAATCTCACCTATAAATAACTACTCTCCGATTTTCCCTCTCATCTTGATATTATCATATCTTTTCCATAATTCTTTCATCTCTTTATTATTCGATTCTATCTCTAATTGTGCTTACATACTCAATCAAGGCGAATCGTCCTACTGTTTCAAAGCACAATATGGTGGTAAATTTAGATAAGACTGAAGATAATGAGGCTTTTCATGACATTATTGATTATCTCACTGGGTTGCCAATCAGTTATGCTCTTTTAGTGGAGCCGGATATCATTGAACCTTGGATTCAAGAATTTTGGGCTACTGCAAGGGATAATATGGAGAATGATGAATTTTATATTAGGGCTACAGTTGTTGGAAGAACTGTGAAGATTACTGAAGCCTCTATTCAAGAAGACTTATTGTTTAATGATGAAGAAAGGGCTATTCGTTTTGCTAAGGAGTTGATTTAGGAAACTTTTGGGCATCTTGGTTATAAAGGGTCTTTAACAGAACAAACTTTCAGGAAACAACTATTTTGTCCTCAATGGAAGTTTTTAGTACATGTGTTGCTACATTGTATTAGTGCTAAAAGTACTTCATGGGAGCAATTTGGATCAAATATAGCATCTGCTATGGTGGGATTGGCTACAGATCGTATTTTCAATTTTTCAAGGCTAATTCTAGATGGCATGCTTTCTCACATCAATCATGGATCAAAATGGTTAATGTATCCCAGGTTTATTCAAGTTTTTCTAAACAAACAACTTGCTGATGTACCAAAGCCTACAGATTTACTTCCTGTTATTGTACAACAAGCAAAATTTTTTACCTTTATGGCGAGAAGAAGTGATCTATTCAGAGGTCCAGATACGTCGTTAACTACTTTTATGATGGAAGTTGTTCAAGCTGTTAGAGCTGATGTTGAAGATGATGAAGCAAGTGAAGGTACTGCACCTGCAAGTACTGCATCTGCAAGTACTGGTTCTCCAAGTGTTGCATCTCAAGAAGGTACTGCAACTCAAGGTACTACTTCCCCAAGTATTGAAGTTCTAGAAGAAGTTGTAATTTCACCTTCTCCATCTCCACAACAATCTGTTTCTGATTCTCAACCAGAGGAACATTCACCAGTTCAAGGAGATGCTTCTCATACTATCTCACATGAAGGGTTAACATTGGATAATTATGTTTTAACAAGGGAGTTAGTTAAGTTGAAAAAGACTACTGAGGCTCAAGCAAAACAGATTAAGAGGTTGATGCTCAAGTATAAGAGGTTAAAGAATTTTGTTACGCCTTTTATCAAACGTTATCGCTTATGGGTTAAGGAAGAACACAAGCGCCGAAGGCAATTTATGAAGAAAAACAAAGGCAAAAAGGTTCCTAAACCATCTTCTGTCCAATTAGGGAGGAATTTAGAAGACAAGAATTTGAAAGAAGATGTTGGTAAGGATAAAGAACCTCAAGGTACTGAAGAGCATGTTGTCATTGAAAGTACTAAAGAAGAAAGATCTGAAGATCAAGGTACTGAACAACAAAGTACTGCTTTCACTTGTACTCACAGACAAGAGTTGGTTACACCAAGGGTATTAGATTTTGAAGAGGAAGCTGGTCCTTCAACTATTCCACATGAAGAACAAGCTGGTCCCTCAAAAACTGCTATACCAGAAGAAGCTGATACACCTAAAAGAATACATACTGTAAGTGATGATGAGTTTATTGCAACTATTTTGCATGATTTATCAAAACCAAGGGCTGTTACTATTCCAAGAGTGCAAGAAGAGGAACAATCAAGAGTTTCTCAACCTGCTATTGATCCTAAGGATAAAGGAAAAGGTGTTTTGATAGAAGTAAAGAAGAAGAAACCAACTTTAGTACAGTTAAGAGCTGCTCAAGATGCTTTGAATGAACAAGCAGCTAGAAAGATTCAAGAGGAAATAAATGCTAAAGATAGAGAAGATAAGGAAGCTGAAGAAGCTCAGAATAGAGAAGCAGCTAAGAAGTTGCATGAGGAATTGAATGCTGAAGCTAGTGAACATTTAGAGTCACCTGTTCCTGTTTCATTTATGCCTAGAAAACCAAATCTTGCTAAAGAAAGGAATGCAATGATGGCTTATTTGAAAAGTCGAGGATATAAAGGATTGCAGATGCTGAAGCATGTTGATATGAAAAGATTATATGATGCTAAGACAGAAGCTTATAAGAAGGATGTTGCAAGTATTAAAGATTATAAAGATGAAGCTACTTGGACTGAAGCAGAAAGAAAGAAAAATTTAAAAAGAAAAAGGAAAAATGATGTTGAAGATAAACTGTTTTCAAAGAAAGAAAAAGTTGAGTTAAGATCTGAAACTAAGGATGAATTAAGAAATTATCTTAGAATAGTAGACTTTGAATATTCCAGAGAAGATGCTGATATGAAGATGAACAGATCTCAAATTACTACTTTTGAAGTTGTGGAATCTAAAGAAGGAAGCTATCTGATGTTTCATAGAGAAGATGAAAGCTTCAGAGTGTTCAATAGATTATGGGTTTTATTGCATATCATAGATAGAGTGGATCTATTCTATTTATATCATGTGGTGAAAGAGTATTTTGAACATCATCCTTTAGAAGGAATTGGTTTAGTTTTACTGGGAGATCTCACAACTGCATGGGAAACTGATGAACAGAGTAGTGATGAAATTTGGAAGAATCAAGAGAGCTGGGAAATTGTTTGCTGGAGATTTTTTGAAGAATCTGGAGTTCATGTTCTAGAGCTGGAAAATGGCACAATGATTCATATGTTTGCTGATAGAAGATATCCTCTTACAGTCGATCTTATGAGGAGGATGCTAGAGCATGGAATGGAGGTTGAAGAGGACAATGAAATTGCTTGTATGGTCATCAATTTGTTTATCAACTGGACTACTATTGCAAAAGATAATGAATAACTGGTATGAGACTTAATTGAATAAATTATTTTTGATAAATCAGTACTTTATTCAAAGTACTTCTGATCAAACAGTACTTTAATCAAAGTACTGCTTGCAGTTTTTAACCAGTTAAGTGATTTTTGAAGAAAACTTTTGTTAAGTAACAAATAATTTTGAAACAAAGGTTGAATAAATGGTTTTTGAGATGATAACATCAATAGGTTATCAATCCACCATGGTTACAAAAGGATTGACTAATCCATGAGCAAACAGCTCTGGTAAAGATACATTAAATCTGTTTTTAGTTGACAACTTGCTAATAAGTTGGATGGTACTCAACTCACCATATCAGTAATGTGAAGAGTTGGCTAGCCCACAAGAAAATGGCTTGTGGTAAAGGCTGTGGAAAAACCATTATATGGTAATTAGTTCACCATGATGAAAGAACTAACTAGTCCAGAAGGGTACAGCTTTTGGTAAAGACAAATCAAATCTGTTGATAGCTGATGATTTGCTAAAAATCATATGGTTATCAGTGTACCATGGTCTTACACACCAAAACATTTGGCTACTCCAGAGTTAATGGCTTTGGTAAAGAGATCTAAATCCATTAAATTTTCAATGATTCACCTCTCACAGGAGTTAACACACCTAGAAGTGATGAGAATAGTTTGCAACTTAAACTGAATTAATGTACAAATTGTCATATGTTGCTGTGTTGCTGAAAAGATGGAGCTTGCTGGATGATGCTGTAAAAGAATATTTCTAAAGATACTTTGACTATGCACAGAATCTACAAAGATACAATCCAAAGACAAAGACATAATCTATTTTCAAAGATGAAGCTGATAAAGATAAATTTACAAAGGAACTTGAAGTCAATCAAGTAGAATTCTAGTTAGGGGAGGATTGTTGGGATATGAAAGTGCTGAAGATTGATAGAGTGTTACAGAAAGATAAAGTACTGTAAACTATAAAGTAATGGAAAATTCAAAGAGTCAAAGTACTACTTAATGATAAAGTCAAAGTACTGCATACGAAGTCAAAGTACTGCAAGATCAAAGAACTGTTTTATTCATTTATAGAAAGTCTTGTAATTCTAGAATATTCTATGTTAGATTACTTGACGTACAAGGATACATATTGTAAACCGACTAGGGTATTCTTGAGCCTATAAAAGGATCCCTAGATTGGCATAATACGTACGTGATTTTATTAGAGTTTTAGAGAGAAGTTCGATATTATTAGAGTTGTTAATGATCTGCATAATAAGCAGAGTTAGAGTTATTAATAAAATCGTTTATTGTTAAAGTTATTCTTCTTAGCTTTGTTAAGTAAATTCCGCATACTTAATAGAGTTTGCTCATTGTTTCTCTGTTAATAACTTAGGATTTATCCGAGGTTGTTAAACCTTAACAAGCTATTTAAGTTAGTTTGGTTAGAGTACATCGATCCAACAATGCGTAGTCCCTAGTTCTTTGAGGTTATCTCTCGTTTATGACATACGAAGTCGACAAGCCTTGGCTATCTCATTCATAAGCCACACATTCATAAAGCATACTCAAGCATTAAATACAACAAATGATGCCTAGTTGCACTCCTAAGCCAATTTAGAATTAAGATAAGAAACAACCTAACAATAATTAATAACTAGGTTTCATAGATCTAGCAAACACACAAGAAATTTAGCTAGACATGGTAAACAAGCAAACATACACACAATCAATCGAATAAGGGATAGACATAATGTTACTTTGGATTAAAAGACTTATGTCGATGTGTAAAATAGGGTATGGGACCCTAAGATACTGTCCAAATCGAACTACAAACTATTTAGGGTTTTTTCTCCAAAAGTCTACCTCCCTAAATGCAGAAAAATCAAATTCTATATATAGATTTACACTTGCGACGACGTCACCTTTTGCATGGGACACCGTCAGCTCGTCTTCATTAGGGTTTCGTCTTGGCCAAGTCATCAATGGGACGGCGTCACCTTAGAGTTGTGACGCCATCAGTCTTTAGTTGGGACGTCGTCTTGATTCTAGATCTGGGCCGTCTGAGTTAAAAACTATGAGTGACGCCCTCCTTCTTTATAACGTGACACCATCAGTCTTTGTGTCCAGAATTTTCACTAAGCCGTCTGGAGCATGTTTTGATCAAGTCTTCATAGAGGGACGGCGTCACCCTTTGATTGGGACGCCGTCAGGTACTGTTGATCAGCTTTGAGTGGCTTCGATCTTGACTTTTCCATTTTCTTCATGAATTTTCTCCTTTTCGTCCAAATGTGCTTCATTCTAGCATTTTGCTTCCAAGAGACCTAAAAAGTGAAAAGAATCGAAATTAAGCAGTAACGGATATAAAAGTGGTCGATTTAGGGCTTAAATGACCCCCTAAAAACGTACGTTTTAAATCCATATCAAATATCCCTACACTTGGTATTTGCTTGTCCTCAAGTAAATGTGCTTTTGGCCAATCAATTTATAAGTTAGGGGGCATGAAGCACGGGTTTAAATAATTCATAACAAGAAAAAGCACCGTAATTGTCATAACAAGCACGAAAATTATACACTAGCACCTTACAAGGGGTGTTTGGATTCTCGCATCTCTCGGGTTTATATGAAATATAATAAATGGAAATGGAAGATAAACACTTATTACCTAGCATAGTACATAGATTACCATAAGCTTGAGACTAGATCAAACCTCCACCACTTTGGCGTAAGCACCCATGAACAACTATCTAAGAGGTCTTTACAAGGGTTGTAACGTTAGGCTTACCGTAGGGAAACAAAGAATTTTGTTGGATAGGGTGTTAATACAAATAAGCCGTAAAAACGTTTATTTATATTTTACGATCTTCTAATGTTTTGTCGATAACAAACGTAAAATAATTTTAACGAAACAAATAGAATACGTAAATAGTTTGAGTCAATAGTTTCCTAACACACTTACGTTTTCACATAAAACACTAAAACAAGTATAAGTGATTTTATGATTTAGATACATATGTACAACAACTAGTGTTTACATATTGGGTTAGCATATACTTAAAACTAAGTATACTAAAATGGGTAAAAACAAGTATATACTAAATGGGTAAAAACTAGCAAATGGTATTGACCCATAACCCATGGTTTTATATATACCACTTAACCAAGTTCATTGTATCCTTAAGATACATTGTATCTAGAAAGAAAACCATGGATCAACCCATAACCCATGACCCATAACCAAAAATACCCATGGGCAAAGAGGAGCGTTCCACGGATCTCTGGCTTTGTGCTAGCCGGATCCCTTGTGGGAGGGATCCACGGGATCCGGGGAACAGTAGAGAATTTTCTCTATAAATAGAGAGCCATTTCTTCTTTTCTTCTCACCACTTTTTTACACACATACTTTCCCAAGTATTATAACCCTCTAACCTCAGATCCAAGAGATCTATGTAGTTTGTCTTTTGTTTTTGTGTGATCTTCTAGGTTCCTCTTAAAGGCGAGATCACCACTTCTTGAAGACGAGCAAGCTCAAGTCCATGAGTTGCCATGCTTCGTCATCATCAAGACAACCAAGGTTCTCTTGTTGATAGTTCTTTCTTTCTACATAGATGTTGGGTTGAAGGCATTAGTGAAGGATTCCGAAAGTGTCAAGATGAAAGCATTAGTGACAGGTGCTTATCATTCGTGTCAAAGCATTAGTGAAGAATGCTAAAGGTGTCAAGACGAAGGCATTAGTGAAGGGTGCCAAGCGTTGTGTCTAAGGCATTAGTGAAGGATGCCGAAGAATCAAATCAAGTAGAATTTAGGAAGAATGCCTAGGTCATATAATTGATGAGGTGCATCGTTATACATATAAGTATTTTTTTATTTCCAAGGATGGTGATATCCTTGATGGTGTTGTAACAAGGAGTGGATCTCCTTGACATTAGGTGTTGTGTTATGAAGAGTAGTAGTTCCTCCATAGTAATGGAACTAGGTGCTTAGCCTAGTACCTAATAAAGGGTAGGCGACATTGTGATAGGATTAGTTCTCCTTGGTGTGAAAGAAATCGGTGGTTAGCCTAACACCGTATAAAGGGTAGGCGACGTTGTGGTAGGTGTGGTTCGCCTTGGTGTGAAGGAACTCGGTATTTAGCTTTGTACCGGATAAAGGTTAAGCAACGTTGTGAAGGCTTCTCCGCCATAAGGAGTTGGTGTAGTGCTTATGAACTCTCGAGTAGGTGACTCGGGGAGTGGAGTAGGGCAAGGAAGGTGTCCTTGTAGCCGAACCACTATAAATACTTGTGTCGTGGTGATGTGCTTCTTACTCTTTATCTTTCATTACACGTTTATATATCTATCTATCAACGTCCAGCATAAACAACCAAATAGATTGACATAAGTCGATCTAAATATTTAAAAGGAAGTTTTTAAATTGGTAAAACTATTCAACCCCCCTTCTAGTTTTCCACAATTGGCATCAGAGCTTCGTTACCAAGTTTCTTAAAGTATGTTGTACTTTAAAGACTTGATACGATCCGTGTATGTTTGAAAGCTACAAAGAAGGATTTTTTTTCTTAAAAGGTCATATTTTCTTTTAAATCATTTTGTTGGACATTGATAGATCATTCTAACAATTTTTGTTTTCAAGAAATCTTCATGCTAGAATCTCTTCAAAATCTTCATCTCTATTCAAAGAATAATGAAGTCAACATTCAAGGAAGGATCTAAAGTACAAAGGATTACTTTAAAAGCTCATGAAGTATTTTTGGTATTACGCCAAACCAAGAAGCATAGAGGTATGTTTTACTTTTCATTAGATAGGTTACATGAGTTTAATTTATTTCATAATTTTCTTTGTTTAAAAATTACTAGCATCGTTAAAAGTCTCTTTCGTCACTTTTCCGTCTTATTCATCATCGGGAATAGTATTCCTTTTGATTCGTCAAACTAACGCCGTCATCACATATGAACCCTCGATATGTGATACATCAAAACCCGTCATCCATAAACAATCCTCATCTAATACCTCCAAACTATTTTTTAGTAAGCTAGTTTATAAGCCTACTACAAAAATAATGTCAAACAACCCTTTTTCTGTCCACAATAGCCGGATCCCTCTAGTTGTACTAGCCGGATCCAAAATACAAGGGATACGGGGGAACCGTGGAACAGAACTCAGCTATACGCTTTCAAAAAATCACCACTGATCTTTTTCCCTCTATTCACATAACACAAAAAACAACTAAGCTACTGAATTCATCCTCATTGGATTCCATACTCTCAAGTATTCCTTCCTAGAACACCATTGTAAGTAATTACATTAACTTGTTCTAATTTTCATCATCCTCATCCTAGGGTTTATGGTTTCTTAATTTCTAATCAATTAATTTAATTAGGGTTTTTAAAATTAATCATGAAAAGGGGTTTTTAACAAAATCACATTGTGTTCACAATATTGTTAATACAAATCAAAACCATAAACCCATCCCAACTAATTTTACCTAATTGGAAAATTTGTATTTTTAGGACCAACCATGCCCAAAGCCACTCAACAAGATCATCATGACACCGTCCATTACCTTACTCATTACTATCTCAAAAAGGGATTGACAAAAACCGATCGTAAAATATTCAAAAGCCTTGTAAAATGACTTATCCACGAAGGTCTTGTAGTCAAGGAATGTTTCCTTGAAGATACCGACATTCGTCAAGTTTTCTCGACAATCAACTTTGATTGTCTCCTTGACATAGATGAACAAATCTGTCCGGTTTTTATTTTTGAATTTTACAAAAGCATTAGGATCATTAGAAACACCGACAATAGCATCTCAATTGCCTTCATCATCAACAAACAAAACTTTACCCTTCCTCTCAACACCTTTGCTCAAATTCTTCGCATTCCTTGTGAAGGAATTTGTATGTACTCTCAAGATTGGGCAATTAACGCTCAAAACCTTGCACTTGATCCTAAGCCTCTCTACAACACTCCTCTTGACAATCCCGAAACCATTCAAGATACTATCTTCAAGGTTAGGACTGACCAATCCCGTTACAACCATAACAAAAAGCTCATTCACCGTGATCCCTTTCAAATGGAACTTTTCGAAATGCATCCCATGTTTAGAAAATGGGAAGAAATCCTTAGGGAAAACGTCATTAGCCTAGTTGGAAACAAAGATCATCCAAACGCATGTCTTGTGCAAATGATCTATTGTCTTACCCACCAAAGGCCATTTAATCTTGCCTATTACATGGTAAGGAGAATGGCTGGGGTATTCAAAGCTTCTAACATGGTACTTTTGTATGGTATGCTCCTAACACGACTTTGTAAGTTTGTTGGTGCATTGCAACCATCTCCTGTCAACGATGATCATTACCTTTCCGATCACGTCATGGTACCTCTTACCAAACAACCCCCTAAACGGTTCATGGTCAATGGAAAAAAACCTGAAGCTCTCTCGGACTCCTCGGCTGGTGAAGAAGAAGAAGATGAAGATGAGGAAGACGTCGACCCCATAGCCAACATCAAATTGGAACCCTTTGACTACTACGAACAACTTCCAACCATTCCAAACGAGACCGCGGAATTCAAACAATTGAGGGGCATGATTCAAAAAGGAAAAGAAAGGATTGATGAAAGAGACAATAGGAATATGCTCATTTTTAACTTAATTTATGAGTGGATGATTATGTCTTAGCACTTTGGTTTGTGGTAATTTGGATATTGTTACTTTAATCATTTTCTTTTAGTGGTGCTTTGTGATGACATGCTTGTTTTTATTGTTTAGTTTAAAGATTTATTTAGTGTGCAATATCTGCACATCATTCTATGAAGAATCTGATATGCAGATGCCGGATCCCTAGGATTAGCCTAGACGGATCCCTCCCTTGAGGGAACCGTGGGATCCGTGATATCAGATCAGCAATACAACATCTCTTACATCAAGATAGATCTCTAGATAACATCACATCTTGCTAAAGACATGATATTATAACCCAACTAAGTCCACTTCAAGGATGAGAAAGGATTAGACTCACTTATGGCCTACTTAAGATCTTAGTCAAAATGCCTCTTGATTTGTCAAACGCATCAAAACTCACCATATTTCTGCTTCAACATTCACAAATTGTTTCTCATCTTTCAAAACACTTAGGTAGACATATTGAACAATTTTAGGAAATTGTTTCTAGTCATCTCTATCTCAAAATGGGTCAAGAATTAAGCTTTTCAATTCTCCTCATTTTTAAAGATTTTTCAAATTCCATCTCAAGCCAAAATCTGATCACTAAGATCATTTATTATGACTTGACACCATCAAATCACTTAGTGTTATCCTTGAACATCTATTAGTAGTCATTTAAACCCATCTCCCTTTTATAAAAGGCAATCATTTGCTATAACACTTATTACCCTTGATCATTCAAGTACCTTCTCATCTTAAACACTTAGGAGAACTGAAACACTCAAAATGAGATAGGCTTTAGCTCCTAGAAACCTCATTTCAAACCTGTCATAACTGCTGAGAGCCGGATCCCTAGGATTAGCCTAGCCGGATCCCACCAAGGAGGGAACCGTAGGATCCGGATAACAGTTTATGTCAATCATTGCTTAAAACAATCATTTCAACTCATCTTCCTAACTCAAACACTTCATCTCATCTTAAATGAGTTCCTAGATCAGTAAAACTCTGAACTTCAACCTTGTGCATGTTAATCATCACATTTCAAAGAATCTTAGTGGCCTAAATCTTAAATGCACTTGCCAAGCTCTTCCCTCTATAAGCCATATTGCTAAGAACACTTTAGTCATCAAACACAAACATAATTATCAGCAATTACAACCATCTTCCTTAGTCATTTCATCATGAGAAAAGCTCCTAGTGCTAACTCATCCACTCAAGAACCACCCAAGAAACTTACTAGGATCATACATGAAGTCTCCTCAACCGAATCATCTCCGGTTAAGTCCACTAATGCTAGGATTTCTCCTACACCAAGGAAACCTATCAAACTAATCCCCAAGAAAATAGTTCCCACTAGGACTTCATCACCAAACTCTACCAAACCAAACATACCCTCCACAACTCAACCAACATCATTGGTACCTAGAGCCACCTCACAATCATCTCCACATTCTCACAATGTAGAAGACTTACCTCCTTGGCCATCTCACCTTCCACCACTACCAACAAACTCACTTGAAAAGGTTGGGCAACAAAATCAAAATATTGAATCAACACTTGATCCAATGTCAAACTCTCTCATTCCCCCCAATAGTCCATTTTGGATTATGAGAAGACATCAAAGTCAACCACCCGACCACATGGAAGTTAATTCTTCTTTACCTCCACCCTCAAACATTGTAGAGCCATCACTTAATGAGCCTCCACCAAATCTTCCTTCATTTGAAGATCCTCAACCCACTTCACTTGAACTTCCACTTCAAGAAATTCAAAACCATGACAAGGATTGCTATCATTGTAAACATGTTGAAAGGTTGATACATGAACTACGTGAAGAGCATCGTTTCATGTTTTATCACCTCCTCGAATGTTTCGAAGAGGTTAACAAGCCTAAACTACAATGAGCATCATATGTCACAAGCTCAAACTTATAATGTTTAGGAAAACTTATCTCATCCTTGATCATCATTAAGCTTTTAGTTGAATCTTGAGTTTGGGTAACTCATTAGCATTAGTAGCACTTGTATGGCTAGTTCATTCTCTTAGTTTTAGAGATTTGGTTGATCATCTCTTGTTTTATTATTGAATGAATGTCTATATGCCATAATTGTTTTGTGCTTTGTGCTTGCTATGCCATGTTATACTTCACATCTTCATTAGCATTTATTGAAACACTCTCATTGTTGAAGAAACTGTCAACAGACAGCCGGATCCCTCCAAAATGTCTAGCCGGATCCCTCCAACAAGGGAACCGTGGGATCCGTGGTACAGAGGGACAAATTTCTACTAACTTGAGCTTTATTTGCAGGAAATTATGCTCTATACTCTTGTTTTCTAACCTTTACTTTGTAGATTTTAAAAAATACATATGAAGATTTTGACACCATAAAGTTAGGGGGAGCTTTGTGTCAAACGATATTGCAAAAACATTTGCAACTTAATCCGATTTTGGATTATACTTCATGACACCCCATTGCAACTTTGCAATCTTCAAGGGGGAGCACATTTTCGTCACTTAGACGAACCAGTTGCAAACTTATTTGCAAACACAATTAGCTTATTTTACGTTATGTCCTTGACGCCCTCTCAAAGGGATGAACTCGTCAAGGGGGAGTTAAGACGAGTACCATTCCCGTCACTTGCTCTGTTTACATTTTATTTTACATATTTTTCTTATAAAAATGGTGTTAGTTTCTTTTAACACTTTTTGTTTTGACAAAAGGGGGAGAAGAAAGTAAAAAGTACTAATTCAAACTTGCTACTAATTTTAGTTTTTCTTAAAATAATTTTATGGTTTGTCATCAACAAAAAGGGGGAGATTGTTAATACAAATAAGCCGTAAAAATGTTTATTTATATTTTACGATCTTCTAATGTTTTGTCAATAACAAACGTAAAATCATTTTAACGAAACAAATAGAATACGTAAATAGTTTGAGTCAATAGTTTCCTAACACACTTACGTTTTCACATAAAACACTAAAACAAGTATAAGTGATTTTATGATTTAGATACATATGTACAACAACTAGTGTTTACATATTGGGTTAGCATATACTTAAAACTAAGTATACTAAAATGGGTAAAAACAAGTATATACTAAATGAGTAAAAACTAGCAAATGGTATTGACCCATAACCTATGGTTTTATATATACCACTTAACCAAGTTCATTGTATCCTTAAGATACATTGTATCTAGAAAGAAAACCATGGATCAACCCATAACCCATGACCCATGACCCATAACCAAAAATACCCATGGGCAAAGAGGAGCGTTCCACGGATCCCTGGCTTTGTGCTAGCCGGATCCCTTGTGGGAGGGATCCACGGGATCCGGGGAATAGTAGAGAATTTTCTCTATAAATAGAGAGCCATTTCTTCCTTTCTTCTCACCACTTTTTTGCACACATACTTCCCCAAGTATTATAACCCTCTAACCTCAGATCCAAGAGATCTATGTAGTTTGTCTTTTGTTTTTGTGTGATCTTCTAGGTTCCTCTTAAAGGCGAGATCACCACTTCTTGAAGATTAGCAAGCTGAAGTCCATGATTTGCCATGCTTCGTCATCATCAAGACAACCAAGGTTCTCTTGTTGATAGTTCTTTCTTTCTCCATAGATGCTGGGTTGAAGGCATTAGTGAAGGATGCCAAAAGTGTCAAGATGAAAGCATTAGTGAAAGGTGCTTATCGTCCTTGTCAAAGCATTAGTGAAGAAAGCTAAAGGTGTCAAGACGAAGGCATTAGTGAAGGGTGCCAAGCGTTGTGTCTAAGGCATTAGTGAAGGATACCGAAGAATCAAATCAAGTAGCATTTGGGAAGAATGCCTAGGTCATATAATCGATGAGGTGCATCGTTATACATATAAGTATTTGTTTATTTCCAAGGATGGTGATATCCTTGATGGTGTTGTAACAAGGAGTGGATCTCCTTGACATTAGGTGTTGTGGTGTGAAGGGTAGTAGTTCCTCTATAGTAATGGAACTAGGTGCTTAGCCTAGTGCCTAATAAAGGGTAGGCGACGTTGTGATAGGATTAGTTCTCCTTGATGTGAAAGAACTCGGTGGTTAGCCTAGCACCGTATAAAGGGTAGGCGACGTTGTGTTAGGTGTGGTTCGCCTTGGTGTGAAGGAACTCGGTATTTAGCTTTGTACCGGAAAAAGGTTAAGCGACGTTGTGAAGGCTTATCCGCCATAAGGAGTTGGTGTAGTGCTTACGAACTCTCGAGTAGGTGACTCGGGGAGTGGAGTAGGGCAAGGAAGGTGTCCTTGTAGCCGAACCACTATAAATACTTGTGTCGTGGTGATGTTCTTCTTACTCTTTATCTTTCATTACACGTTTATATATCTATCTATCAACGTCCAACATAAACAACCAAATAGATTGACATAAGTTGATCTAAATATATAAAAGGAAGTTTTTAAATTGGTAAAACTATTCAACCTCCCCTTCTAGTTTTCCACATAGGGGATATTTAGTGGTGGCAAGTCAAAAATCTTATGTTACAAGCATGAAAAGCGTGGCATTGCTAAGCCAAGACTCGACTCACTAAATCTCGATAACTTGAAACAAAACAAACATAAATTTAAAACATAAACATAAAGATAGATGTAGGATGGTAGCCCGTATGTTTTTCTTCATTTTTTTTTCATACATTTTTACTCCACCATCCTCTACGATAACATCAAAATATAAGGGATTTATTGGAGCATCCCTACACTTGAGTTTTTATTTCTCTAACACTAATTGACCCGATTTGAAAAGATCAAAACACTTGGAGTATTTAATTACGTAGACAAAGGGAATTTGAATTTATCTTTCTTTCCCGTTACTCCATAAAATATTACTTTTACCCATGAGTCCCAATTGTCCCAAAACTGTGTACAAAAGATATGACTTGACTTAGCAACCATACAAGTAACTAGATATTTGAACTAAGGGTTAAGTAATGATAACAATAATGCACTAAAGATGAGTGCATACAAGGTAGGCTAAGGCGATTTGGGTGTACATTTGGGGGTGGATTATAAACAATGCTCTTCATTGATATTCCGGAAAAACGAAACATCACGAGAACCGCGAAAAGGATAGGCTCTGAGGGGTTAACTAGGGGTATTGTGTACTAAAGATGAGTACATCACAAGATTGTGGGGTAATTACTCAACCGATGTGGAAGATGTAATTATAATACAGGTTTCAAACAAGGGTTATCCTAATGCCTCTTTTCATTTAGTTATTCCTAACTACACAAGTGTAGTCTCACTAGCGATCTCGAAATGGATCACAAAACAAGTTCTAGAATCTATTTTACTACCAGTACACTCTCTAAGCATTAAAGGTGAATGTTTTTATTCCTAAAGATCTAGGAGCGAACCTCACATTTTTTGGGTGGAATTTGAGTGGTAAATGGTTTTTTTGCTAGTCATATAACTCCTATCTATGAGACGCTTTATTAAGACTAAAGTTTAGCTCGTAAATGTCATAAAAAGTTTTAAATTTGGTGCTAAAATTGCCCTAACGAATATTTCTCATAGTTTATTACACAAATTACCAAGGACGATACAAATAATCAAGTGAGTGATTAGTTTCTAAGTTCCCGTTTTATTCTCCCTCTTAAACTGAACATTGTCCCCAATGTTCCCCGAAAGTATCAAAGTTATGATAAAGGAAGGTAAGTAAGGAAAAGAAACTAGTACTCCCCTGATTAGCTCGGTAGGATCCATGTGAAGTTACAGTTAAAGTCTTTTTCAAAAAGAATGCATAAGTAATAAGCTTCATCCAAATTTGTGTTTCTTCTTCTTGTTAAATATAACCTGCACAGTTAAGAAAATAGACGAAACCTTTGCGTAAAATCGGTGGTAAAACTATATATGACACACAACTACACTAGAAAGCAAGTAAGATATAATGTTATGGAATGGATGTTTGCAGTTTTTCTAGAAAATTAAGACCTGGGAATTTCCAAAAATTTATAAGTAGCATAGAAAACGAAAAAATGATAAACTGTTTCTGCATAGCCTGACGTCGTCAGGCTTTAATCCTGACGCCGTCAGGTTGTCCTGACAGAAACTGGTCTGCTGCGTTGTTCTGGAAAAATTACATTTTTAAAACCTGGAAAACTTCCTGCAAAACATTCATTATGACTAGATACAAGCATTTGACTCTAACAAACACACATATATATCAATTTCACTAATTGTAATTCTCATGTTCATGTTCTTCAAAAACGTATGTGATCTTCCTTATGCTTATCTTTTTGTTAAATACTTTTATATATAATTAAGACGAGGTTAAAGAAAAAAATGAAGCATTTTTACAAAGTTTAACATGAGAATAAACAACAATAAAAAAGATATAAGACACACAAACAAGTAAACAATTAAGCATGGGTTGCCTCCCATGAAGCGTTTTTCTTTATTTATGAGTCTTGTAGCTAGACTCGAAGTCGTGCTCCTATGTACCCATGTAGGTAAGTTTATCCTCAAGAATGTCATATGGATCAAACTTATCTTTTAACTTCCTATTAGTACGCTCAGTCCGGTATGCCTTTTCAAACTTCTCTCCATCAGGATCATAGATTGTCATCCTAATGTGCCATTCTTTATTACCATCACTAGGTGGTCTATCCCAATTCCAATTATACTTAGGCTTCTCACTCTCAACTTTCCACCAATTCATGTTAAGATTAACAGGCAAGACTCTTAGGAATTCGGTCATCTTCCTAAACTCTAAAGTATCCTCAAACGGGTTCACTTCGATGTCCCTAGCCAATTGTTGTTCATTGAAAGTTGAGTTACTCACGAAGGTCTCTTATAGATAGAAAGGTCGTTGAGGTCCTACAAAATATCTATTGGTCCAAGGTCCATACCTAGATGGTTATCTATCCAACATGATCTCATAGGGTATTTGCTCATCCTCTTTGTAGTAGATATGCTTCTTGACATCATAAATTGACCTAGCACTTCCTTCTCCTACCACTATCTTAGACATCTTACAATCAATTATGGCACTAGCGGTGGCTAAGAATCCTCTTCGTACTTGTTGGAATCACTCCTAAACTATATTTCAAGTGTTTGTAATTAACATGTAATAGTTTGCTTAATTAGGCTTTTATGTTTGTATTAAAGGCAAGGCTTATGTAGAAAGCCCATAAGCCTTAGACCATATCCAATAAGGAAAGGAAGGGAACTTGTGTGTTGCCCTAGTTCCTTTCCCTATATAAAGACTTGTAAACCTTCCTTAGAAGGTTGGTTGTTCACTTTCAATATATTCCTATGCATAACTTTCTTCATTTCATACGTGTGTGTATTGTTTGTGTTCATTCGCTCTATCTCATCTATATTTCTTACATATTGATGCTTGTGTTACATTATGGTGACCTAACAGTGGTATCATTCGCCATCTAGTTGGGTGAAACACTTTTGTTTTTGAAGTTTTTTTATCTATACGCGTGAGTTTTGTGTATTAAACTTTCATACACATAAAAGCTCAAATTTTTACACTTTAAAACTCAAGATTTTTGTGGTTCAAGGTTCATTTAGTGTTAAAGTTTAAGTTTTTAGCATCAAGTTTGAAATTTTACGTGTGTAGAATAGTTTTTGAGCTTAATTTCATTCGTGTACTTCTGTCTACGCGTAAGGTGAATAAGCGTTTTAGATCATCAAATTTCAAACTTTTGTGTTATTTTGGTGATATTGAAGCTCTTTCATCATTAAAATCAGGTTTCTAAACATTTTTAAGCATAAAAATCAGTTTTGGTGATAGTTGGTACTTTCTGCTCGTAACAAAACCCTAGTTTTACTCGTAAGCACAAAGTCTACGCCTAAGCAGCACTTTACGCGTAAGGATTTCTTCACTTGATCTTCACAGCTGTTGGTTTACTCAATGTTTTCTTGCTTGGATAAGCCTGAAAACACTTCGACTTTGGATATCTTTTACACTGGTATAAGTGTAAAGGATTTTTGGTCAAAACCCTAGTTTTACACCTAAGCTAAAATCTTACGCGTAGAATTCTCTTTGCCTAATCATTTCTTACACCTAAGCTTGTCTTACGCATAAGCAAATATTACGTATAAGGATTCTACTACTAAGCCTTTGGTCTACGCCTAAGCTAAGTTTTCCTCAAGTCTACGCGTAAGCTATTCCTACGCGTAAGCTCTCTTTCTACACGTAAGTTGGGTATTACGCATAAGGTGATTTCTACGCCTAAGCTGGTTTCTACGCATAAGGTTACTTCATCAACATTGTTTCATTCGACTACAAAGATCCATCATCAACACAAGTTTCAAGATGTCTCAACCACCATACTCTAGCTACTTTCCTCATGTGTATCCTCAACAACAACAACAACAATTCTATCAACAAAATCCTCCACAATCTCCACAACAAGTGCAACAATTTCAACAACAATTTCCTCAAGGAGCAATTCCTCTTCCACCACAAATGGTTCCACCGAACCCTAGTCAACAAGTACAACATTACCCATACTTTCAAAATCAGTATCCCGCCAAGTATGCTATGAATGTTACAACACCAAAGGAACCATCTTGGTTTGCAAAGATGTGTGAAGCTTTAAGCAGCCAACAATCCATTCATGAAGCTGGATCCCTTGACAGACCTCCAATGCTCACTCCCGGAAACTACGATCAATGGGTAATAAGGTTCTTTAGGTTTTTTGATCTAAAGAAACCACATGGAAATTTTTTGAAGAAGGTCATCCTTGAAGGTCCTTTTCAGATGCCTTCTCTCACTGTACCCGGAGATTCGAATGCTGTTCCACCAAGAGATGATGTTACCAACGTTGTCGGTCTTGATCAACTTACTACTGACCAACTTCTACACTTAGAAGCCGATGAACTTGCAATGCAATATATCCTTTTGGGATTACCCAATCTGATACTTTGTAGTGTTGATGCTTAGAAGACTGCTAAAGCAATGTGGGAGCATATTCATCTTCTGATGGAAGGCACATAACTCAATCAAGAGGACATGGAATCCAAATCTACTTAGCATATGAACACTTCATGATTAAACCAAAGGAGACATTAGAGTCATATCATCATCGGTTTTCAGACATCATCAATGACTTGGAGAAACATAATATCATTATGCCAAGGATTGCAGTCAACACAAAGTTCCTGAGCAGTCTTGGTCCTGATTGGGAAAAGTATGTTATTTTCATCCGTCAAGCGAAGAATCTTCATCATGCTACATACGGATTGTTGTATGACTATTTGAAGCCCCATCAAAAGGAAGTTGACAAAGAAAGGATCATCCATGGAGTCCTTGCTTCGCCTTCACTTCCGGATAATCAAACTCTAGCTTTGTGGGCTCAAGCATGTTATCCTCAATTCCCGACTTTGCCAACAACCTTCACTAATCCTCCACAACCAACTGATCAGATCACACCATATGCTCCCTCACAAGAAAATCAACTGGTTCAAACAACAACAATAATGATCATGCACTTTACAGTGAATTTAATGAGGATGCAGAAGCTTTTGATGCATTGCAACAAGGGTTTGTCATGATTGCAAGAGCCTTCGGCCGATATTCTAACAAATCCAACAATCGCATTCGTACCTCATCCAACACAAGGATTCAAGCTGTTGTTAACAACAAAAGAGTTGAAGTTCAGAATCGTGGTAATGTTCGTCAGATGGGTAGTGGTCAAGGATTTAATTCTAATAGAAGGAATAACATGGGTGCTCCATAACAACAAAGGGTTCAAGTGGTTGATCAGGGAAATTCTCAGACTGGGATTCATGGTCTCTGATGCTATAACTGTAATGAGAAGGGTCATCTGGCTAATGCATGCCCAAAGCCGAGGATAAGAGGCAGCGCTTATCACAAAGAGGCTTTACTCTTGGCTCTCAAGGATGAAGCTGGTGGAACTCTTACCAACAAGGAACAGAGCTTCATGGCAAATGCAGATTCTGATGATGACATTGAGGACTTGCAGGCTAATGCAGCAGTGATGTTAATGGCAAACATGTAAGAACTCCACATGAGTGACACAGGCCCAGTGTATGACACTGACGGCTTGTCTCAAGTACCGGATCAAAATATACTTATTTCTGATCTGATATCTCCGCCAACATCTGCATCCGACGAGGCTCAGAGTGTTCAACATGAACCGTCTACATCTCATTCCGATGATAATCAAATAGATCCCGTAGTTATATTTGACGATCAAGATGACCTTATGGTTAATATTGATAATCAAGTTGACTCCGTGGTTATATTTGAGGATCTAAACAATGATCATGTTAAGAATCACGTTGAACAAAATGAACCTTCGTCTAATCCATATCTTGAGCTCATGACCAACTTAATTAAGACCACCCAATCTCAAATGGAAAAATGCACTCACATCAATAAGAAATTGCAAGATAAAATTGCACTGTTAACTAAGGATAATGAATGCTTAAAGTTCCAACTCAACATTTTTCAAACACAAAAGAAACGTGAAAAAGGTTTTGAAGTCGCTTTTGCTAAATCTTACCAAAATGAAAAATCTTTAGAAAAACAGATCTGTGATCAAGTTGCATCCAAGAATGCTTTGTTGTCTCAAATAGAACAATTGAAATTTGATCATAAACAACAACTTAACGCTCTCACTTTGGAAACTCAAAAAGCCAAGTCTGAGTTGTTAACTTGTCAAAAACAGTTTTGTGAATACAAAAAGCATTCGAGGAAACAAATAGATGACTATCTTGAGGAAATTGTCGACTTACAAAACAAAATCAAAGAGTTTTGAAATGTTTTTTACAAACATGGTGAGTCAATCACAACTATTCAAAAGTTTACTTTTAAACCAAATCCAAATGGATATGGACCGAATCTTGCTGATTACAAACCACGTTTTTCACATCGAGCATTCAAACCAAATCCTCAAGTCTACAGTGCAGAACATAGAATTGATGACTCAATAATGAGTGTTGTTGAATATAATCGTATGTAGGAATTAGATGCAGAAGATGAGAGTCGGACAAAAATTGAAAATGTTGTTTATTGCAAACCATTTAACTATTCAAAAGCCATAACTTTCGTCGCACAACAGGATACTTCTAACACACCTTGGGTTATCACGCCTACTCCTGAGTCCTCTTCTAATGATGATCCATGATCCAATGTTGCACAAATTAATGGTCCTTTACCTTCTTTTAGTGAAATAAAGCCATTAGCTGAACGATGTTAGGTTCTTAAATACTTTGACAGTTTTATGTCTGACATCAAACTTTTGGAACATGCAATTGAAGTTAATTCTGAAATAAAAGCTGAACATTTTCAATCGCCATTTGCGCGACAACAAAGAGATATTTTTCAGAAAGGGCTTTTACCACATGCCCAAAATTTAAAAATGTGTGCAATCTATTGGGAACGGGAACTTCAAAAGGAGATTGGGCTTATGAAACAAGTTTTCGAGCAAACAGAAACATCGATTTCTAATACTAAACGTAAAAAGAAAATGTTAAGAAATCATGTTGACCGACTCTTGGAAGATGTTATCTGTGCTGATACCATCAATGTTGTGTTACTACATTCTGTTACATATGCATTTGATTATATCGCTGTTGATTCTGTTGAAAATGTTGAGAATACTGATACTGTGTCACAAATCAAGTCCTTAAAAATTGAAAATGAGCGTTTGTTAAATGAGCTTTCCAACGCAAAACATCGTCTTCAATGGTGTCAAAAAGATTGTCAAAATAGTGAACTTGCTTTGCAAAACAAAATCAACCAGTTGAGTTCCAAAATTTCTAATCCAAAAATAGAACAACTGGATGATGAAAACGTGTCTTTAAAGTGTCAAATTTCAAAATATGAACAAGAAATTGCCAAAGTAAAACTGAATATGGTGTCATATTTGATTTACTTAAAAAGACTCGTGCTCAAGCGTCAAAAGATGCTGATGATCATCTTGCCTATACCAAAGAAGTTTTACGAAATAATGGAAACACTCACTCTGAAAATCAAGATTTGTTACACACTATCCATGACTTAAAAGCGGAATTGGTGATACTTAAGCAAGATAAGATTAGTAACACTAATGCATTTTCCTCAGGAATGTTTCAAATTGACACTAGATCGCCTAATGACAAATCACAAGATTCTAATGTGCTTCCTTCCATTGAAATAGGAATAGTTGCCTCTTTTCCCACCCCTAGCACTTCACAGCTTAAGAGCAAATCAAGGAAGAATAGGAAGTTGCGACATAAGAAAAGAACAATAAAGACCTCTGAAGTAGAAGAACACCTTAGGAGTTTGAATAAGACTCAAGTTGCACCCACTTTAGACATTGCGTTAGACAAATGTAATAGAAAAAATGATGTAACGAATGCTGAACCTTTAAGTACTTTGAATGTTTTGTTTGAAGCATCTTGTGTTGGTTGTCGTAAAAGCATGTTTTCTGGTTGTCATGATAAATGTGTTGCTAATGCTATCTTATCTCGTAAGCGGAACAATAGAAAACGGAATACCTCTAGGCCCACTAATGCGTCTAAGTCTGTGCTAGGTAAACCGCCTACTAGTGTTCATGCTTCAATCATTGATGTACCCATAGAACCCCCTTCACCTCATAGGAAGAACTTGTCACCTAGTGCATTCACTAAGACCAAAGCTAAGACTAGTTGGAGATGGCAGAAATGGTTGCATAATACACTTGGATTTAAATGGATTCCCAAAATCATTAACATGTGTGTATCGTCTGTAACTATAACAGAACCCTCTAACTCTTCGGGTTCCACCTCTACTTCTATTCCACCTGTTTCATCTTTGTGTAATGAAGGTGATACAGATCATCCTCTGGATTGTTGATAGCGGATGTTCCTGATACATGACAGGCAATCTCAAACTGTTATCAAACTTTGTTTTAAAGTTCATTGGCACTATCAGGTTCGGGAATGATCACTTGACAGCTATCATGGGCTACGGAGATTACATCAATGGGAACATCGAAATTACCAGGGTTTATTATGTGGAAGGTCTCGGTCACAATCTCTTTTCAGTCGGTTAATTTTGTGATGGAGATCTGGAAGTTGCGTTTCGGGAGAAAACTTGTTTCATTCGTGATCTACAAGGAAACGATCTTATGTCTGGTACCCGCACATCAAGTCTTTACACAATCTCAATGCAATACATGATTGCTTCATCCCCCATCTATCTACTTTCTAAGGCAACATCTACAAAATCTTGGCTATGGCACCGACGTCTTTCACACTTAAACTTTCAAACCATAACCAATCTTGCACGTTACAAACTTGTTGAAGGTCTCCCAAGATTTCGGTATTCTAAAGATCACCTATGCTCAGCTTGTGAACAAGGTAAAAGCACTCATGCTCACTTTCCTTCAAAAGTGGAACACAACTCATAGCATGTGCTTCATCTTCTTCATGTGGATTTGTGTGGTCCGATGCGTGTGCAGATGATTAACGGCAAACGCTACATCTTGGTAATTGTAGATGACTACTCAAGATGTACTTGGGTTTATTTTATTCGAAGTAAAGATCAAGCTCCACAAATGATCATCACCTTTCTCACAAAAATTCAAGTTTAGCTCCGGAATATAGTCAGACAAATTAGAATAGATAAAGGGACTGAATTTGTGAATTAAACTCTTTGTGAATATTATGAGAAAGTAGGAAATGAGCATCAAACATCCATTGCACAAACACCAAAACAAAACGGAGTTGTTGAAAGACAAAACTGTACGTTAGTGGAAGCAGCAAGAACGATGTTGATAAATGCAAAACTTCCATAGTACTTGTGGGCTGAAGCCATGTCAACTGCATGCTATACTCAGAACCGTTCAATGACTACCAAACGCCACAGCAAAACACCTTATGAGCTTATCCACAACCACAAACCGAACTTAAAACACTTTCATGTATTTGGCTCCATTTGTTACCCAAATAATGATCGTGATGACTTTGGTAAGCTCAAGGCTAAAGATGACATTGGAGTCTTTGTTGGATACTGTGAAAACTCCAAGGGTTACCGGATCTGGAATCGTCGTACAAGGGAGATTATGGAAACAATTCATGCAAATTTCGATGAGCTTACAAAAATGGCTTATGAGCATAACAGCTTGGAACCCGGACATAACCGTCTAAACTTCCCCTAAACCTCATCATCAGCTGAACCAAGCTTACAGCTTACTCGACGTCAAGTGGAACAGCTATTTGCTCCTCTGTTTAATGATGATAGTGATCAACATGCTCCTGATGTATCAAATGTTTCCGCTGCTCAACCTGATAATAATCCAATACCTGATACACCTGAAACAACAACAACTGTTGAAGAAGCACCTCTGATTGATTCTACAACAACAGCCGAACAAACCGCATCCAATGACGCTGACCCAGCTGATGATATTCTGAACCATGACGTACCTACACGTGCAGATTATGATCCAAATGCGTTCATCAATCCTTTTGCTAATGAAACAGCCACTTCTGATGTTGCATCATCCACAAGCCATTTGAATTCTCCTAATCTGCACAATGTTTATCAACATCAACCTTCCACACATTGTTTGACTAAAGACCATCCTCTAGTGAACATTATTGGAAACTCGAATCAACTAGTCGTAACTAGACAACGCCTTCAGACCGATGGTGAACATTGCATTTATGCACTTACCGTCTGCCCAGCTGAACCCAAAAATATTAAAGAAGCCATGACATATGACAACTAGATTGAATCCGTGCAAGAAGAACTTAACCAGTTTAAATGTATTGAAGTATGGGAATTGGTTGCAAAACCAACAGGGGTCTATGTTATTGGTCTAAAATGGATTTGGAAAAACAAGTTGGATGCTGAAGGTACAGTTATTAGAAATAAGTCACGTCTGGTGGCTAAGGGTTACAGACAAGAAGAGGGGATTGACTACGAGGAATCATTCGCACCGGTTGCTAAACTTGAGGCTGTACGGATTTTTCTGGCATTCGCGGCTCACATGAACATCACGGTCTTTTAGGTGGATGTCAAAACCGCTTTTCTGAATGGTCAACTGAAGGAAACGGTCTATGTTAGTCAGCCAGAAGGATTTGTTGATCCAGAGTTCCCTAATCACGTCTACAAACTGAACAAGGCTCTATACGGTCTCAAACAAGCCCCTCGGGCGTGGTATGATAAGTTGTCATCCTTTCTCATATCTCACAATGCTGTCAAAGGATCGGTCGACCCAACACTGTTCATACAATATCACGGGGAACACATTTTAATTGTTCAAATTTATGTGGATGACATCATTTTTGGGTCAACACATCTAAAGTACTCAAACGATTTTTCAAAACTTATGAAAAAACATTTTGAAATGTCCATGATGGGTGAACTTACATTCTTTCTAGGAATGCAAGCTCATCAATCACCCCGTGGTATTTTCCTGAGTTAGTCCAAATATGCTCTTGAAATTTTAAACAAACATGGGATGCAAAGCTGTGATACTTATGCCACACCGATGGCACATACCAAGAAACTGGATGCTGATTTGCATGGGAAATTGGTTGACCCTACCAAATACTGAAGTATTATTGGGTCTCTCATGTATCTAACAGCCAGTAGACCTGACATTGTATTTGTTGTATATCTTTGCTCCCGTTATTAGTCGAGACCAACTGAAACTCACCTCTCTGAGGCTAAACGAATCCTCCGATACATCAAGGGAACCATTAATTTGGGAATCTGGTATCCGAAGGATTCTGGTTTTAAACTAATAGCTTTTTCAGACGCTGATCACGCAGGTTGCTTAGATTCTCGGAAAAGTACTTCAGGTGCTCTACAATTTCTTGGTGATAAACTGGTGTCATGGCAATCGAAGAAGCAGGATTGTACATAGATGTCCTCAACCGAAGAAGAATATGTAGCCATGTCGGCGTGTTGTGCTCAAGTCATTTGGATGAGAACATAACTCAAAGACTATGGTTACGTATTTGACAGAATCCTGATGTACTGCGACAATCGAAGTGCTATTGCGATCTCGTGCAAATCCGTTCAACACTCAAAATCCAAGCACATCGATCTTCGATACCATTTCATAAAGGAGCATGTGGAAAAGGGTACCATTGAATTATATTTTGTGGGTACTGAACACCAATTGGCGGACCTTCTCACCAAAGCCTTAGCTCCTGCTAGGTTTACTGAGTTGATCCATCGGACTGGTATGAGGTGTTTGAATCCATACGAACTGGACGTACTTTTGACACATTCTTAAAACCAGTCAAACACCAAAACCTCTTTTGTAAATATTTTATTAAAAACAAAATAGAAAAGTATAAAACTTCATAAAATTCAAAAATATTCTTCTATCTAAAATTCTTTCAACATCGCAAGTACAAATCTTCCGTCAACACTTTGCTCTTTCAAACAATTCAACATTTTATCGATCAAGTGTTGAAGGGGAGAATGTAAATATTTTTCTGTTTCATAAAAACGTGTACTTGCATGTTACCCAGTATTGGATGTATCTTTGATAATGGTGAATACGTTTCTTGTTTCTTGACACTCCTCGGACCCAAATTTGTAAAATTTCTCTATTTCTAAAGTCGAAGGGTAGTGTTGTCAAGTTTCTTTCCAAACTTTCACTTCTTGCTTAACCAAAATGGAAGTTATGGGCTATGGATAACAATGGTTAAGGTGGAGGGGCCAAAATTGTCAACAGTTTATACTTATTTTTACAAAACCTCCCACCTAATTTAACTTTACATTTATTTCATACATTTAATACTTCACCAACCTTCATCCACGCTCAAAATTCAAACCTCAAATCCGTGTTATAAACTTCAAATTTGTAAGTGTTTCTAGCTTCTTTGAGCAATTCTAAACATTGGTTTTAAATCGTTTACAAATCCAATGGGTAGATTTTCATCTATGAATGATTTTAGTTTTACGCGTAAACGTATAAACTAGGAATCATTCTTGGTTGATTATGATGAAATGGATTGTGTTTTCAAAGTTAATATCATGTTTTAAGACCATTTTCATCAAGAAATCTTACCCAGAAACGTTTTAAATCACTTTTCAAATTTTAGGGTTTATGCGTGAAAATTGGGTGTTTTCTATTGAGTATGTTTCAGGACAATTAGAGGCTTGTAATGTGCTTGAAATGTGTTTAATTAACCAATTACACTTTTGATTCTAACCCAGAAACATTATAATAGTGAAATTTAATTTTAGGGTTTAAGTATTAGAATATCTGGGTACTTTTGATTCTTGAGGTGTTTGATGTTAAAACTGGTTGAAAGCAACTCATAAGGCTCCTAATACATCCCAGAAATCATTTGGTTGTGTTTGCATGGTTAGATTGTTTAGGCGTAGGATTTGAATCCTCAGGGTTTAACTTTACGCGTAAGCTAACTTTACGCATAACCATGATCAACTTGTGATTACATGTGATTTTGAAAGTGATTGAATTAAAGTGTTAATGGAAATGTTGTGATTAATCTATTTCAAGTTTTATGCGTTTAAAATTAGAATCAAGATTAAAAATGGATTCTACGCTTAAGGAATACCTTACGCGTAGATGTTACACGTAAGAGATATCTTACGCGTAACTCTTACGCGTAAGGGTCTACAAAGGGACTACGTGTATCCTGTGAAGGATATGCGTAAACTTGGTTTCTTACGCATAAGGCTTGCTCTTACGAGTAAACCTTACGCGTAAGTCCCAACCTACGCTTACGCGTAAGCTTTATGCAAAGAGTCTGTTTCTACGCGTAAGATTTCTTACGCATAAGTGGGACTCCTACGCATAAGCTTAGGTTTACGCGTATGGTTACACAAGTGTTTATGTATAAGCTTACATCCTTACGCTTAAGCCAAAACTTTAACTTTACTTATGAATTGTTACGCGTACAAACTTGTAAATAAATTACTCATAACGTCACAAGACCAAAATGTCACTAATAAGCTATAATTGTTAAGATGTTGTGTGAATGAGTGAAATTTTGGACTTTAAAATTCAAAATTAATACTCACGTAACTTATCACATCAACTTTTGACTATTGGATAAACAAGTGACGTTGGACTCGTAACATTCATTAACATAACAAATTCAATAATTGGACAATAAAATCAACTTTTGACTAACATAATGTCTTTCGATATGTTGGTTCTTTTGGCTCAATATCTTTCAGATCACGATATGGACATCACCATGGAAAACGTTAACGCACCAAACGAGCTCACAATGGAAGACATATTCCTGACTGGTTATAGTATGAAGCTTGGAAAGAACAATCTCAAGGTTGATTTTGAGAACTTCACTTGCTCTGAATCTTCATGCCGAATTGCTGTGGATATTCTCAAGACTCATCCTTACAACAACATGCTCACCAACTCAGCAACTGTACCAGAGATTTATATTCATCAGTTCTGGCACACAATGAAGAAAGTTGATGGTCAAGATGCAGTCACTGTGACTCTCAACGATAAACAAGTCATCGTCACTGTTGCTGATTTACGAGCAATTCTTCTGCTTCCCGCTATCCAGCCTACTGAGTACATCCCAACTCCTAGTGAAGAGGCTACTCTACAATTCATGGTCGATATTGGCTATGATGAAGCTGCAGGAATCATTACCAAGCATTCTTCAGTCGATTTGATGAACATTCCTCAAGCCATGGAGAACTTTATACATCATGATCGCAAAGTCTATTTCCGGAAGAGACAGCGGTCATGAGCATCCTAAGCTAATGAACCTGCAAATCTTCTGGGGCATGGTCAACAAAATGCATATTGACTATGCAAGTCTGATATGGTAAGACATGATGTCTCACCTCAAGAAGCCTGGTACAAAGGTCCCTTTCATCAGATACACAAAGTTGTTGATCCAGAGGATACTCGGGAATAATCAAGACATTCCCTTGAGACTTAATGACCCCAACCATCATTATACGTTGTTTAAGGCTACATTAAATGTTGTCAGATTCAAAGACTCATCAACAAAGAAACCAAGTGTCGTTCTGAAAGACTAACTTCTCACTGATGATATTAAAAGTCTTCAATCGTATTCACGATATCAAGAAGCAGTGGCATTAGGCAAAGTTGGCTTCATGGATGAAAAGTCTTCAGCCATCCCAGTCAAGAAGACCAGGAGATCAGGTAGTGCAGGAAGTATAGCAAGCACTGGGAGTACCCTGAAGTATCCAAAGAGGAATCCTCCCCAAAAAAGAAAAGTTCCATCTAAAGGTGCCATTCCTACTCCTAAACCGACACCTAAATTAGAGGATCAAGACTCCGAGGATACTGAGACTGATGAAGAGGTTCACTATTCAGAGTCTGTTACGGATGATACAACAACATTTGAAAAACCACTTAGTCCCAAAATTGACAAGGGTAAAACTCCAGTTGCAGAGCAGGAAGAAGAAGAGAGTTCATATGAAGAACCAAAGGATGAGCAGAAAGACTACCACAAAACACTGAAGCATCTAAGGTTACAGCATGCTGCTACAGAATTTAATCTTCAACAAACTCGTGGCCTTGGAGGTTCAAGTGGTGGTGCACTAACCACACCAGTTCTCGATGCGGTTAATCAACCCGATAAAGGAACTGGTACCACCACTCACGAATCAACAGAGAAAAAGCAGCTAGAAGATGAAATCATCTTTGATTTTGAAGAAGAGGAAAAGGAGAAGGATGAAAAGATAACTGATGAAGACATTGAGGAAGCTGCTAGGAAGCTCAAGCTAAAGCAAATGAAGAGGCTAAGGAAAAGGCTGAAGCAGAAGCCAGGGCTAAAGCTAATGAAGAAGAAAGGATTCGAAAAGAAACTGACAGTTACATTTGTGATAATCCTAATCACAACCTTGAAGGGTCTTCTGAGCCACCAAAAGACCCAGAGCCATCTCATCACTCATCTTCATCAGATTCTTCATCTCATTCATCACCACCACCATCACCATCCAAAGATGCCACTACCAGATCCACATCCAAATCGGTCAAGAAACCAACCGATACTTGGGCATCACGTACCAAGACAAAGATTGTCAAAGCTGTTAGACAAGCAAGGAAATGCAACGTTGTTAACAAGAAACTGAATCAGCTTGCGGACAGAGTCAATCTACTTCAGGATGTGATAAACGAGTCTTCGGAGGAAAGAGAACAGATCCAACAATTTCTCAATCGAGATATCCAAGGGGAAATGGACAAGACGATAAGGGACTACACTCACAAGTTCCTTCTCGACACTGTCCCTGGAGTCACCAGAGAGATGTTCGCCAGACAACTATTTCCACATCTCATGTCTTTGGTCAAGCATACACTGGCTAATACCCCTACAGTTATGGAAATCAAACCAGTTCCATCTCCGGTTGTCTCTGATGCAGAATTGATCTCCAAGTTGGTTATGCAAATGTCTCAATGCTCTGCAACATTTACTTCTGACGAAGCTAAACTCTTTGAGGCATTACTGGAATACCAACTCAAAACATCGTGTAAAGAGTCAGCTGAAAGGGCTAAACGACCAAGAGACGACAATGATGCGGACAAGGATTCTGAGCCAAAACGCAAAAAGAAAACTGACGAATTCTCATCTATGCCACCACCACCCCAAAGGACCACCACCACTAGAAGATCTTCACAACATCCTCCTGCTAGCGACAAACCTCAGGACTCTGAGTCTCCAACACCAAAGGAGAAAACTGGTGATCATTTCGAATACACTGGTGGTGACGACGAGGAGATTCCTGAGCCCCAACAACAACCCCCTTGTTCTACATCAACCAAGCAACCAGTATCATCCTCCAAGTCACAGAATAAAAAGGCTCCAACAGTTGTATTGATATGCTTACGCAGCGCGTTTGGGGTCAAAGGAACTTCCTTTTCTTCGAGCAAGTTTTATAACACTCAGGAAGTGAACCTAATCGTTGTAGTGTAGTATTAGGGTAAGCCACGGGTATTGATATCGTTCTCTAGGGGAATAGGAATGCTAGTAAGAAGTTACTACGCTAAGGTTGGGGTTGAGGAAGATTATTTTTGTATTTTTATATTTTATGAAATGGAAAGGTACGAGTCTCGGGGTTTCGATTTGGGGGTTGGTATTTCTACCGATTACTCTACTTGTCTAATTATCTAGTCTAAGGTGTATGTAGTCTATGTCTAATTATTGTGTACTCATATGATAGTTTAAATATGTGTTTACTTAGGTTTTATTACTCCTTAATTATCTTCTATTGATGGTTGAATTGTCACGTCCTTATTCTTAATCGCGTTGTGTGTCTAAAGTCGTAGGGTATGCGTTTATCCCTAACTCTTTGAAACTACCAAAGGGTCTCGTCTACAAAATCTCTAGGAATTATAAACTCTAACTCTAAGGTACTCTTCAGATGGTTTAGCTTACAACTACTTTAGGTGTTATAGCCTAAGGTTCACAAAGATTAATCAAGCATTAACTACACAACGAATGACCTATCGCATTACTAGATCATTAACAATTAAGATAAGAGACAACCATTCAATATTCAATAATCAAGTTTCATATTCCCTAAGCAAACACACAAGTAAATTAGCCGTACATGGAGAACATGCAAGCATACACACAAATAATTGAAGACATAATTGAATTAATGAAGTAAAGCACTTATCTTGTGGTAAGATAGGGTTTGGAACCCTAAAATACTGTACAAGACAGCCTTGGTTCGGTTTAGGTTTTTACTTCAAAAGACTACACTCTGAAAACTGAAAAATTCGGATTCTATATATAAGATTACAATCGCGACGGCGTCACCTTATGATTTGTGATGCCTTCAGGTTGCCATCATTAGGGTTTCGTCTTGGCCACGTTAGTCTTACGACGGCGTCACTTTATGCTTGTGACGCCGTCCCTTTCAGTCTCTGACGCCGTCCGGATAAAATCTAGGCCGTCTGAGTTGCGACGGCCTACTCTTTTAAAGCCTGACACCGTCACTTGAAAATAAGCAATTTGGCTACTGTCCCGTCGCAGAAGTGCTCCGACGGCGTCGCAATTAACACCTGACGCCGTTCCTTTGTATTTCAGCAGCTTGAGTGTCTCGATTCTTGACTTTGGCCATTTTCTTCGTATATCCGCGCTTTTTCGTCCAAATAAGTGCCATTCCAGCAATTTGCCTTTAAGAGACCTAAAAAGTGAAAAGGAACGATATTAAGTAATAACGGATACAAAAGTGATCAAATAAGGGCTTAAATGACCCCTCAAAAGGTACATTTTAAAACCTTATCAAATATCCCTACACTTGGTATTTACTTGTCCTCAAGCAAATGTGCTTTTAGCCAATTAATTTATAAGTTAGGGTCATGAAGCATTGGTTTAGAACAATCCACAACACATATAAGCCCCGCAAAAGTCATAACAAGCACGGAAATTACATACTTGCATCTCACATGGGGTGTTTGGATACTCACATCTCTCGGGTGTATATGAAATATAACAAGTTGGAAATGGAAGATAAACACTCATTAACCGGTCCTAGTACATAGATTACCATAGGCTTGAGAATAGATCAAACCTCCATTGCTTTGGCGTAAGCACCTAGGAAAGACTATCCAAGAGTTCTTTTAAAGGGTTGTAATGATAGGCTTACGGTAGGGAAACAAAGGGTTTGATGGGATAGGCTATTTAGTGGTGGCAAGTAAAAAATCTTTATGTTACAAGCATATGAAGAATGGCGTTGCTAAGCCAAGACTCGACACTCTAAAATCTAGATAACTAAAACAAACAAACATAAATTTAAAGATAGATGTATGATGGTAGCCCGTATATATATATATTTTTTTCTTTTCTCTTTTTCTATTTTTCTTTCCGATTTTTTTTTTTTTTTTTTTTTTTTTTTTTTTTTTTTATACACTTTTACTCTACCATCCTCTACGGTAACATCAAAATGATTGGGATTTATAGGCATATCCCTACACTTGAGTTTTTTTATTACTCTAACACTAATTTGACCCGAATTGAAAAGATCAAAACACTTGGGGTACGTTATTACGCAAATAAGGGAATTTAGCTTTCCCTTCCATTCATTTCATAAACTTTAACTTTTCCCATGAGTCCCAATTGTCCCAAAACTGTATACAAAGGATATGACTCGACTTAGCAACTCATGCAAGCAACTAGATAATTGAACTAAGGGTTTAGGGTGATAACAATAATTCACTAAAAGTGAGTGCATACAAGGTGGGCTAAGGCGATTTGGGTGTATATTTAGGGGTGGGGTGTAAACAATGCTCTTCATTGATATTCCGGAAAAACCGAAACATCATGAGAACCGCGAAAAGGATAGGCTCTGAAGGGTTAACTAGGGGTATCGTGTACTAAAGATGAGTACAACACAAAGGTGTAGGGGAATTACTCAACCGATGTGGAAGAAGTAATTATATTACGGGTATCAAACAAGGGTTATCCTAATGCCTCTTATCATTTAGTTATTCATAACTACACAAGTGTAGTCTTACTAGCGATCTCGGGATGCATCACAAAACAAGTTCTAGAATCTATTATACTACCGGTTCACACTCTAAGCATTAAAGATGAATGCTTTAATTCCTACTAATCTAAGGGAGATCCTCACATTTTGGGTGGAATTTAGGTGGTAAAGGGTTTTTGTGCTAGTCATATAACTTCCTATCCGTGAGACGCTTTTGTTAAGACTAATGGCCCACTCCTACATGTCATGAAAAATTTTAAATTTGGTGCCAAAATTACCCTAACCGACATTTTCGCATGGTTTATTACACAAATACAATTGGACAAAGCAAATAATCAAGGATAAGCATAGTTTCAAAGTTCCCGTTTTATTTTTCCTCCCTACACTTAAACTGACCATTGTCCCCAATGTTCCCCGAAAGTATCAAAGTTATGATAATAGAAGGTAATGAAAAAGAAAGAAACTAATACTCCCCTGATTAGCTCGGTAGGATCCGTGTGTGAAGTAGTGGTTAAATCCTTTCCAAGAAAAATGTATGCGTGAAAAGCTCCTTCAAATCTTTTGTTTCTTCTTCTTGATAAATAAAACCTGCACACTTGAAAAAAACAAATGAAACTTTCGCGTAAAATCGGCGGTAATAATATATATAAGACTCTACTAGGATATAATGCTTGTGGAATGGATGTTTACAGAATTTCTGGAAAATTAAGACCTGGAAAATTCCAAAATTTTATAAGTAGCTCAAAAAACGAAAAAAAATAATCTGTTGTTTTTACTCCTTCCTGACGCCGTCAGGTTGCGATCCTGACGCCGTCAGGTTATCCTGACAAAAACTGGTCTGAGATTTTCTAGAAAATATTCTGGAAAATTTACATCTTTAGGATCTGGAAAAATTTCTACAAAACATCCATTATGACTCGATACAAGCATTTGAATCGAACAAACTCACATATATATCTTTTAATTAATTGTTATTCTCATGTTTACGTTTCTTTTGAAAACGTTCCTCCCTACACTTATCCTTTATGTAAAATACCTTTATATGCAATTAAGACGAGGTTAAAAACAAAATAAAACATTTTTACAAATTTAAACATGAGAATTAGCAATCACTAAAAGATATATGACACTAACAAGCAAACAATTAAGCATGGGTTGCCTCCCACGAAGCACTTTTCTTTATTTATGAGTCTTGTAGCTAGACTCGTAGTCGTGCTCCTACGTACCGATACAAGTAATCCTATCCTTAACAATATCATAAGGATCAAACTTATCATTTAAGTTCCTAGTAGTACGTTCGGTTCGATATGCCTTTTCAAACTTCTCTCCATCGGGATCATAGATTGTTATCATAATGTGCCATTCTCCATTACCATCACTAGGCGGTCTATCCCAATCCCACTTATGTTTAGGCTTCTCAATTTTCCACTTATTCATGACAAGGTTGATGGGCAAACTTCCTAAGAACTCGGTCATCTTCCTAAATACTAAGGTGTCCTCGAACGGGTTAACTTCCATGTCCCTAGCCATTTCTTTTTCTTGGAAAGTTGCTTTACTAGTAAAGGCTTCATCTAGGTAGAAAGGTCGTTGGGGACCTATGAGGTTCTCAATCCAAGGTCCATATCTAGAAGGTGTTCTATCCAACCTAATCTCATGTGGGATTTCCTCTTCTTTGTAGTACGTATTCTTTTTGACATCGTAAATTGACCTAGCACTCCTCTCTCCTACCACTATCTTGGACATCTTTCAATCGATGATAGCACTAGCAGTAGCTAAGAATCCTCTTCCTACTAGTAATGGGCATGTCGGGTCCTTATTCATGTCTAGCACATGGAAATCGGCCAAAAGAGTCAACTCTCCTACGTGTACTACCATGTCTTTTATTATCCCTACCGGATATGCAACACTACCATCCGCTAGACCTAAGATAGTTTCCGTTGATTCTATCTTACCTAAGTTAAGGCTTCTATGGAGGGACAACGGAACAAGATTGATGCATGATCCTAAGTCGGCTAGAGCATCGAGAGGTTTGGAAGTTCCAAGCCTACACGGAAGAGTAAATAGCCCGGGATCGTCTAACTTATTAGGTAGATTATTTCGCACAAAGGCAGACCCATGTTTTCCAAGTTTAAGTTCTAACTCATATTTTTCTTTTAAAGCATTATAATAAGGTGCATGAGCTAAGACTTCAAGAACCGGTTTTTCTTGATGGAGTTCCTTGTACTCCTCCTCTAGATTAGGCTTTGGTTCTTGGTTGACGGGTTTCTCAAGAGTAGGTTCTACCAATGGTGCAGGGCCTTGGTACCTCATTTTGGATGGCTTGGAACCCTTGTTGATAGCATTTACCGAGTGAACCATTGGGTGTGAGGGACATGGATGTGCACTCTCCTATGGTGAACAAGAACATGAAGTTGACGAAATCGAATTCACTTTTGGGTTCTTTATAGTATCACTTGGGAGTGCTCCAATTTCCCGTTCATTAAAGGCTTTTAAGAGGGCATCAAGCTTATTTGTCATCTCGCTTTGTCTTTGCTTAAAATCGGCTTCAAGCTTATTCAATCGAGTCTCTTGAGATGACATGAATCTAGATGCAATTGCTTCAAGATTAGTGGGGTTCCCGGTGTTTAGAGAATTGAACCTATTAGGTGGACTAGATGAGCTTTGGGGTGTGCTTGAGTTTTGGTTCCACTTAAGGTTAGGGTGATTTCTCCATGAGGGGTTGTATGAGTTTCCTAAGTTGTTTTGTTCGGGCTTGAAAGTGTACCACTTCTCTCCCGCTCCGTCGGTATGCGTGGAGGCGTAGTCCGCAAAAGCTTGTTCGGGGAGTCTTGTGCAATCACGAGTGTCATGGTGACCACTACATAACTCACAAGGTAGAGTGATTTTATTCACTTGATGTGAAGACTTAGGATTTTTGTAGGAACTCATTAGGAATTTAACTTGATCTTCAAGTTCGAGCATCCTACGGTCGGAAGGTTGTGAGTCGATGGGAGGCAAGGAGATTGCCTTAACGGTTTTGGGCAACTCACGGGGGTCATTCCAACTTTCATTGTCATAGAGAGCAAGGTCCTCTATTATACCCCATGATTCTTCCGCGGTGAGATCACTAAGTTTTCCACCGGCCGCTTGGTCAATGGATCGCTTGGTGGGGAAGTTGACATGATCATAGAAAGTTGAACTTGGATCCAAAGATCAATGCTGTTATGAGGGACTTTATGAAGTAAGTCCTTGAATCGAGTCCATGCTTCGTAGAGAGATTCACCTTGACGTTGTTGGAACATCAAGATGTCATTCGTAAGCTTAGTGGTTCTCCCCGATGGGAAAAATTAAGCAAGGAAGCGAGAGGTTAGATCATCCCAACTTGAGATTGAGCCGGCGGGAAGTCGCTCAAGCCAATTACTAGCTTGGTCCCGTAGAGAGAATTGGAAGAGACGTAGACGCGTGGTCTCCCGAGTAGTAGCATCAAGGTCGATGGAATCGACAATTTTGAGGAAATCCCTTAGATGCTGATTTGGATCTTCGGAACGAAGTCCATTGAATGCACATCCGTTTTACACCAACCAGATGGTGTCGGATCGCAGGGCTGTAGTTTGGGCTTGGTCGGGAAGCTCAATGGTGTTCCTATAGCCTAGGTGGCTTGGTCTCGAGTATTCAACAAGAGTACGGGCTCTTGGCGGGTCATTAGGTGGTAGGTTGATGAATGGTGGTCGGTTATCACCTTCCATTATGAAAAGTGATCGGATTACGAACAAAGGTCACGAAGAAGGGGGATAGACTAAGAGAAAGCTAAAAAATGAGAAAAATTTACTTGATAGGAATCAAGCAAAGAAACCAAAACGAGGTGGACTACTAACTAGCTATTCTATTCCTCGGCAACGGCGCCAAAAACTTGATACGCTTACGCAGCGCGTTCGGGGTTAAAGGAACTTCCTTTTCTTCGAGCAAGTTTTATAACACCCTAGGCAGTGAACCTAATCGTTGTAGTGTAGTATTAGGGTAAGCCACGTGTATTGATATCATTCTCTAGGGGAATAGGAATGCTAGTAAGAAGTTACTACGCTAAGTTTGGGGTTGAGGAAGATTATTTTTGTATTTTTATATTTTATGAAATGGAAAGGTACGAGTCTCGGGGTTTCGATTTGGGGGTTGGTATTTCTACCGATTACTCTACTTGTCTAATTATCTAGTCTAAGGTGTATGTAGTCTATGTCTAATTATTGTGTGCTCGTATGATAGTTTAAAGATGTGTTTACTTAGGTTTTATTACTCCTTAATTATCCTCTATTGATGGTTGAATTGTCACGTCCTTATTCTTAATCGCGTTGTGTGTCTAAAGTCGTAGGGTATGCGTTTATCCCTAACTCTTTGAAACTACCAAAGGGTCTCGTCTACAAAATTTCTAGGAATTATAAACTCTAACTCTAAGGTACTCTTCGGATGGTTTAGCTTACAACTACTCTAGGTGTTATAGCCTAAGGTTCACAAAGATTAATCAAGCATTAACTACACAATGAATGACCTATCGCATTACTAGATCATTAACAATTAAGATAAGAGACAACCAATCAATATTCAATAATCAAGTTTCATATTCCCTAAGCAAACACACAAGTAAATTAGCCGGACATGGAGAACATGCAAGCATACACACAAATAATTGAAGACATAATTGAATTAATGAAGTAAAGCACTTATCTTGTGGTAAGATAGGGTTTGGAACCCTAAAATACTGTACAAGACAGCCTTGGTTCGGTTTAGGTTTTTACTCCAAAAGACTACACTCTGAAAACTGAAAAATTCGGATTCTATATATAAGATTACAATCACGACGGCGTCACCTTATGATTTGTGACGCCTTCGGGTCGCCATCATTAGGGTTTCGTCTTGGCCACGTTAGTCTTACGACGGCGTCACCTTATGCTTGTGACGCCATCCCCTTCAGTCTCTGATGTCGTCTGGATCAAATCTAGGCCGTCTGAGTTGCGACTGCCTACTCTTTTAAAGCCTGACACCGTCACTTGAAAATAAGCAATTTGGCTACTGTCCCATCGCAGAAGTGCTCTGACGGCGTCGAAATTAACACCTGACGTCGTCCCCTTGTATTTCAGCAGCTTGAGTGTCTCGATTCTTGACTTTGGCCATTTTCTTCGTATATCCGTGCCTTTTCGTCCAAATAAGTGCCATTCCAGCAATTTGCCTTCAAGAGACCTAAAAAGTGAAAAGGAACGATATTAAGTAATAACGGATACAAAAGTGATCAAATAAGGGATTAAACGACCCCTCAAAAAAGTACATTTTAAAACCTTATCATATATCCTGGCTGGATGAAGATGACACTGCAGAATACGAATGGTTTTCAAAGCTTGTTGATGCAACCCCTCAATTACTGGAAGGCCAATAACCGGTAGATGGTCGAACCATGGAGCATGTCAAGATTATTCAAGAAAACTTTAAGGTGAAGAAGATGACAAAATCAGAGTTAAAACGAATCAAGAACGAGGCTTTTCAACTGCTTAAGGACAGCTCTGACAGTGCCATTGAAGTCGAATATCATCTCGACAACATCGCACGAGCCATGTCCAAAAATATTGATTGGCTCAACCCTGAATCAAACATCGACTTCCCCAGACCTGACAAGGCTCCTTACTACACTGACTGGACCAAGCCCCTACCCACCATTGGTCAACCTGATCAACAACGGATTCCCTACCAGTACTTCTTCAATAATGATCTGGAATTTCTTCAACACGGTAGTGATGTTAGCAAGAAATACGCTACCTTACTCACCTTCCCCATCCCGGCAGCAGTCTTCTCCAACAATGTTGCCATCGAGGAAGAAGCCACACGAATGTTGTTGACAATGTGATAAATTATGACCTCGATGCACTGTATGGAATTCATCATTGACCTGAACGAAGAAGACTTTACTACAGAAGCTGCCAGGTACTCAAATCTAACAAAGAGGTGTACAGTGACCAACGGATCATTGCTATAATGCATGTCAGCCTGTCTACTAAGTGGGACTACTCATTCCTGAAAGCAATTAAAGTCAAACACCAAGACGAACAGGAATATGACTTTACTGAAGCGGATTTTCCGAGATTATCACTTAATGACATTGAAGACATGTATCTTGCTAAGGTACAAGGTCGAATGCGACAGTTCTCCACCAACATCCAACTCCAGTACATCAAGTCATTGCTGATATTCATCAGAAGCATCGTTATCCAGGAACGTATTGAAGACCTTCAACTTGCTGTGGAATCATACCAAAAATGTGTTAATCTCACAAAACCACTACTAAACTTTCCTGATATCAACCAACTGGCTCAATACACCATCATCAAGAAACCAAAGTTTGGTATAGTCTACCACAGTGAACTTCATCATAACTGTTTCATGGCGTGCAAGGAGCTTCACAAGTTTTGTGATCACACTTTGAAGAAGGTTTGGGACGGGTTAGCATATCGGTTAAAGGAGATTCATGAAGGCATCAGGTCAAAGAAGCGGTGGAATTCGAGGGAAAAGAGGGATGTGAAGAAAATCATCACAAGGATTGATGAAAGGTTGTTTCATCGCGATCAGATAAGGACTTTGGAGAGCTTCGTGGGTGGACGACCGAGTATCTCTCTAACAGGCTATCAACGTCCAGAAAGAACTCCTGGTGTTATTGACGGACTGCCTGGTACTCCTTGATTATTTTCTTGATTAATATTTGGATGCGTTGATCTTTATTATTAACTATTGCTTGTGCACACATAACAGTGTACAACCCGTACTTGTAATGAAAGGACCCTGTGGTACGTATCAGTGCCAAAATCCTATAAAAGGAGCGAAAGCTTCTTACTTTTGAGTAAAACTTATCAAAACTTTCACTTTTCAAAGAACAAGTACTTCCCCTTATGTTTTCAAAACCTCAAAAGTTAGTATTACTTGTTGAGGGGGAGTACTTGCTTAAAATCTTTGTTCACAAATGGTTCTTCATGGAAATCTTCCCACAAAACTCGAAATGGACATATATGATATCAAAATTTCGTCAAAAATAACATTTATATGCCATTTTTTAGGGGGAGAAAAATTGTATGATACTAATATGTTGTGAAAAATGTGATTGAATCTTCGTGCTAACGACTTAACCCATGAATTGACGAGATCTGAACTGTCATACATCAAAAAGATTTGTATTTCAAGACTTATCGAAGTAGATTGTACCTATTCGAGAAGCTCTTGATAGACATGAACTTTGACGGGTTTGACAACCTTTCGAGGTTTGTCCACACCTTCAAGGTAGTTATTAGAGCTAGTTGTCACCTAAAAGCTGACAATTTAACTCTTTAACTATGCAACGTAACCGTGTCTCGCAGGAAATTGTCTATCTTGAGTCGATCAATTCAAATGTGTGCGCTCTTCTCTCACCGTGTATATTTCTGTCAAAACACTTAAGCACATGTTGAGGGGGAGTATTTCTGCAAAATACAAAACTCTCACAGTGGTACAAAATGTTTTTACTCATAACCACTTTGAGAGATTTTCATGAAAATGGTTTTATGGCAACATAGGTTAATCTTGGAGTTATAAGGTGACTAAGGTTAGGAATAACCGTCCTATGATCCGCCAGAGCTGGAGGGATCTACCCAAGGACACCACAAATAGTTAGAACTTAGAAGTCCTTAGGTATGATTATAAAATGGAGAAAATGAGAATCGGAGAAAGAAGGAGTTGAAGAATTAAAAAGAAACGTATAGAAAAGGGTGAAAAGAAATAGCCTTCCAAATTATTCAACTTAGGGCAGACACCGGGTTCAATACATATGCTACTGGCTGTCACTAGATGACACCGGTGTTGAAGATCAAAGTCGTCATGGACCTAGTGACGCATGCACTAAACCTTCTTTGTTAGGAATTGGAAATTCCATGTTAAAATGTCGGTCACCCCAATAATGGTCTAGCATATATTAGCTCGTAGATTTGTCATTGTTTACGTTATTTAAGAGTTAATTAGTTAGTCAGTAGCATAGAATAGTTTAGAGCTACACCGTGGAGGAAGGACGGGTCTTTACCCACTGTATACCTGATCCACAGGCCGATAGGAGGTCGTTATGTTTGTAAGTATAAATACCCCTTCCATCTATGGAAGGGGTGGAGCTTTTCATAATCTAACCTTACAAATTTTGTAAACCAAGTCTCTACCAAGAAATCTCCCTCTCTCTACTTTCTCTCTCTAATGGAAAACGTGTATTTTGATCATCCAAGACCACCCGAATCATCAAACACAATAATATATCGATCCTACAAATGGTACCATAGCCAAGGTTTTTGTGTGTTTTGATGATTTATTGTGGTGTTTGATTCTCGTGTTGATTGTTTTTTTGTATCATTTTTATGGTTTGAAAAATGGTCTTACATTATTTTTGGTAAAACTGTTTTTTGTATCTGGTGTTGGTCGAATATTTAAAGTCTGCTTATTGTCATCCTTATGTCCAAACGCATATTTTTAACTTGGTATCTGTGAAATATGTTTTTATGGTCATTTGGTCATTTTATCATTGGTCAAACGGGCAAAAAGCATGATCTTTATGTCACTTTTTCTGGGCTTATATGAAAAAAAATGGTCTAATCTTGCTGTTGTTCTTGTTAGCGACTTGTCATACTTAAAATGTCCTGGTGGCGACTTGTCCTCATTCATGTCCAGATTCAATGTATTTCTATAGCAACTTGGATATTCGTTGACTTTTTAGAAAGTCAACAGCGAGTTATGTCAAAAGCTAAGTAGCAACTTGTGCTAAATGTAGCGACTTGACTATTGACTATTGAGTCAATAGCGATTTGTAATGAAAAAGGTTAGCTACTTGTGAGGTTTGACTTACTAGCGACTTGTGACATAAGTTAGCAACTTGACTCATGTTTTGTAGACCTAGCGACTTATTAGTCTTGGGTAGTGAATTAGCTAGCGACTCATGCTAGCAACTTAACAGAAAGGATGTAGAATGAGAAGACTTGACATCAAAAACCAAATACCAATACCATAAATCATCATCTCGACCTCTGTTTCTGTATGAAACATCATCAGTCCAAAGTAAATACATAAACTTAAACAACAAATCCAACTCCAACATCTAACTACTATCTATCCAAAATCTTGCTCCATCTCAACCAAGACAAAACATCAATTACTTTCATGATCTCAGTTGTCCTTCTTTCGTGGGTATCGAAGAAAAATACAAGACTATTAAAGTCAAGTATACGAAAGAAATAATACATCACTAATCATTAAGATGTTAACCTTCTTTCTTTCTTTGAATATCAAAAAGAAAATTTTGACAAGAATGTCTTTGTTTCGATTCTTTGAACAAAATCTGAAGCGAATACATCTTATCAAACGGACACAACTTATTATGGATCTCAGAAACGTTCCATGGTCTTAATTGTTTCAAAGACTTGCTTTTGTAAACATATGTCATCATTAATCCATTTAACTGTTAATATTCGCGATAAAGAAACGAGTTTAACAATTATGTTAACTCAATTTCTTGGTTCGGTTATGACTCAAAACGAAAAACATTAAGTTAAAACCTACCTGGAATATGTCTCGATTCAAGCCATCCCTGTGGCTTTGTTGACCTCCAAGCCATCTTTGTGGCGATGTCGACAGGTTTAGATGCACGTTTAGGGCTTAATGTGTCTTTTAATTGATTCTTGATTATTGATATCATATGAAATGAGGTGATGAGTTTAGAGGAGTTGTGTGACTGGGTTATGTGGAACATGTCGAATGAAGATGAGATTAGATGATGTCTACTGAGTCGATGTGATATTGATGATTTGTGATGTTTAGATTTTTCTTGATCTGTATTTGATGTGATATGTCTGGTAAGCGAAACGTGGAAAATGAGAGAGGTGGATGTATTATGTTTGTGAGAGGATTAGGGTTTGTAAGAATTGTGTGAGTATCATATAACCCTCGAGAATTAGAGTACCAGCTGATTAGTAAGTATCTTCATGGGCTGAACTCATTACTTTTGAATATTGGATAAGTTTTGGACCTTACGTGGGCTTGGGTGGGATCAGGTAGGATTTGGATCATGTGCTTAATTCAATTAAGTTAATTGCACCATTTATGGGCCGTGTACCAAGAATGTAATATGGATTTGAATTGGACTACAAGATTGATTTAATTATGTTGGGCTGCAGGTGGTAAAATAATTGTGTTATCCGTATGTTATTATCACAAGTAAAGAATTTTGACACATTACTCTCACATTACTCTCGATACTTTGTGATAATGAGTCTTGTTTGGTCATAAAAATTCAACGGATGATACATTTGTTTACGACTAAGGTTGGTACGAGCTTCTCACAATTGGATCGTTAAATTTGATGTGATAATATTTGATTTGGATAATCTGAGATTTGTTGATAAGTTTTGATGACCAGATCCGATGATGAGATTTGATATGATGATGATTGATGTTGCGATATGAGGGTTGATACTTTGGTTTATGCATTTTCACGAAAAATATTATGTTGCGGCTTGAATTGATGGTTGAACAAAGTGGACTTCGGGGTTGTTTGTTCGGTATTTCTTATTTGGATTTGAAGTGAGGTTTTTCGGGCACGGCTACTTATTTCGTCTTTTTTCTTTCTACCATTCCGCGAAGATGACTTGTTTGGGCTTTTAAAGAGTGTGATAAAGACTTGGCTATTTAGTTACTTTTGTGATTCTTGCTCGAGCCAATTTGTAACTATCACTTCGGTGTCTCACACAGTTGAGGATACGTCAAGAGGATTTGTACATTGGGTACACCGTTTTTTTTTTCACGAGGATGAGTACAAGTTTAAGTAACAAATCTGGGGAATTCTACTTCATGATCAAGTTTGGTATATCGGGTTTACTTCTCCATGTGGTCACTACAATAGCCGACAGAATGCGTGAATGATGTGCTTACCAAAGTGTTGATTGGATGGTTGATGATGTTGTTGATGTTGGATAATGAACCGTTGATGAACCACTGCATGTTTCCCTTAAAACATATATTCACTGAAACCAAAGTTGTCATAACACATTCAAGCTAACATTGTTTACGGTTTTGTCTTGATTTTGTAAAATCCCGCGAAAGAATCTATTTCTCGGTTTAAATCATAGACTTGTAAAATCCCGTAACAATGGAAACATCCTGGTATTAGTAAAGTGCATTTCCGGATCTATCTTACGGTTTATTCTTGGTTTTGTAAAATCCCGCGAAAGAAACTATTTCTCGGTTCAAACCATAGAGTTGTAAAATCCCGTAATGATGGAACCATCTTGGAGAAGAGAAAGTGTAAATCTGGATCTTACTTGATGTTGATGCTACGGTTTCTGCTTCGAAGAAGGGATAAAAGGGTGTATTTCATGAATTAGATGTGTGTTTGGATATTCGTCATGGTAGTTTGGTTATTACATGATTTTACGGGGTTACGTGCTTTTAACCATGGTCGGGATGATACCATTATCATAGTTCACTTAAAACGTCAAAGGAGGCTAGATTTGAGCTTTTAACCAGAAGATGTGACAACGGCGTTAATTCAGTATTATTTATTTGAGGTTGAAGTGAAATATCACGGGCGAGTGTACTTAGTATCTGAAGGTATCGGGGATGGATGGATGAAGATTCTTCATGATCCTTGTTCGAGCTTATTATCAAAAACGAAGACTTGGAAATCTAGTTATTGTTGGGTGTCTTTTACCTTTTCTTTTACCACTTGGGGAAATTGGGCTCTTACCACCACAAAATAACTATCACTTTAAGGAGTTACGTTGTAGTGCTCAGTGTCACATTCAGTTGTGGATTTTCAAGAGGTGATGTACGTCTATTACTTGATGGTTGGTTGGATGAAGAGTATAGAGTACTTAGAGATGCTAATGGAAATCGGCACCGCTCTTTGTTACATATGTGCAAGTATAAGTCACGAGTTCGGGTTAGTTTACTACAAGGTCAAATTCATCATATTGGGTTATCTCCATCAGCTGCCACTACAAAGAGCCTACTGAATGATAATGGTTGATTACATGTTTTGCCAAGAGAGTTGAAAAGAGAGAGATTATGACGTATGAACACAACAGTTCATGCCTCGTTCTCAAAAGAAAAGAAAAGTGTACGTTTCAGCGCGCTTTATCTTTTGAAGAAGCGAAATCTTCTCAATTATGACCATTCTCATCAACATGCTTCATACTTTTTCCATGCGCTTTCAGTCATCAAGTGAACCGGGCTACCATTGATTGTTTTCTTATTCCACTTTCTCAACTATAATGACGATGGCGACATCATGTGCTAATTTTGCGGGGGAGAAGTGTGAATAGAATACTTTTGGATGATTTCACTTATTTAGTCAAGAATGGCAACTTCGTCTGCAATTCTTGAGGGGGAGAAGAAGTGTGATAATACTGCATGGTTGATTGATATATGAGAATAAATGGTCAAACAGCTCCAAACTCATGTAAGAACCGAGCTTTTTCTTATCGGGTCATCTTCACATGGAGTTTCTTCTAAGAGCTGTTGGTTGACATCTTCACACGGGCTAATGATTTAATGACAAAGTGCTTCTAGTTACTGGGCTGATTTCTTTGATGAACATCTCTCTGTTCTTGTTTGAGTGGGAGGGATTTTAGTTAAGGGGATTTGCTATTTCAAAGTTAACGGGAATGCATTTGGTGAGTTGAAGATGTTAACTATTTATTCCCCAACTGGACAATCTTGAAGAAGGTCGAGTCTACAGTCGGTTCTACATTTTCTGCTACATGTTAGAAGACTAAAGACGAGTTGCATTTAACGATCTAAAGACTTCTTCTTAATTCAAGCATTCATCATAAAGATTGTCGGTTTAGGGGAGAGCACTAATTGGGGGAGGGTGAAATGTTTGATTTAATCCCCAATTAGACTTGCTCACATTTTGCAGCAAGTTGATTCTCACAGATACATCTGAGCTAACGATGTTCTTCTCAAATGATTTCTAGTACATGGGCTTATATGTTGCTGATTCTGAAGTATCAAAACCAGCAGGGGGAAGGAGACACGTATCTAAATGATGAGTGTCTAAATACTCATCATTTTTATTCCATCTGCACTGCAAAAACAGTCAAAAACACTTTGAAAAGTCTTAATAAGACAGAAAAAATATTTAGACTGTATTTTATGCTTAAATTGTCAAATCTAGTCCCTGGTTATTCAAAACATGTTAATTTTTCATAAAAGACCCTCAGGGATTTTCAAGTTGTCAAAATTACCCTTATAAAGTTCAGTTTTGCAAAATGGCAACTTTAGTCCTTGAAGTTTCAAAGATTGACAGAATTTACCCCTGGACGTTTTTAATTGGAAAATTAACATTTTTAGTCCTTTGGTAATTCAAACTTGTCAAAAAAATGGTCCTTATGATACACTTTGGAAAATTACAGATTTGGTCCCTCAAGTTTGGTGGAATTGCAATTTTGGTCCTTGTGTTATTAATAAACAAACCCAACCGGATCCAAACTTAAGCCCATGCTACAAACCTGCAGCCCAAACCACCCAAGCCCACCAACACTTGAACCTTGAACCTTAGCTTGGACCTTGAGCCTTGACCCTTTTTGACCCTGCCAATATACCCCGTGAACCCTTTCCCTATTAATAAAAAAAAACTCGGTCAAAGCCCGACCATTGTTTTCCCTCCTTCCTTCTTCACCAACTCTGCAAACCATCTCATATCGCCATTCTTCCAGCTCACAACCCACACCCTATCTCTTCCACCTCCACAAACCAACAAGGAGCATTAATTGCTTCTTCTTCTTTGCACTCAATCAAGCCCAATTGGCAAAAATTCGTTTTGGCGCCAAAAAGCCATCAACGGCTAATATCAATTCTACTAATCCAATGGCCCAGATAAGAAGTGGGAAATGCTCAGAACACAAGTGGGAAGACTTTTGTTGATAAATAGAGGTAAGAGAAGCTAGAGAAAGGAGTAGTTAATTTTTATAATTTCTTGCAAATCGTTTTTATTATGAATGTCTTAGTTTAATTCTTAAATTGTAATTTCCAGTTTCTATGTACTAAACTTAAGTTGTTTAATCACTTGTAATCGAATTCAAGCATCAATTCAAAGTTTTATCCAAATTTCTTGTTTTTAGATTTCCTTTTATTTATTCAGTTCTAAATGTGTTAAATCCAAGCTCCAAAGAGCTTATTTCTAAATTCAAACAAGCCCACTGAAGCTGTTGATAGCTTTCAGTGAGCTTTAGAAACAGATTCATCAAATTTGGTACTTGGTCAATGAAAGTAAAAGGAGGGGGATAGCCTATTCTTGGACATTGGAGCAGGTCTGGAAATGTTTATAGGGAACTTGTGATCTTGTTTGAGCCAATTCCAGATAATAGTCAAGATTCTACTCTTAAATATTACTCAGTCTATATAATTCAAATTCAGAATCATAATAATCAAATGATGTTGTTCTGCTGATATGGAGCTGGATAAGGGTTGAGATTGTATTCGATTTGGGATAAGATCAGAGTTAGGATTAGTGGTTAAGTAATCTCAGTTAAGCAAGTCATTGTGACTGGACTTATGTAAGTTTTGATTGTTTTACCATTTCTATTTCATTACTGTCATGTCTGAATAAACTGCATCATTGATTAATTGTTAGTTAATATTGGTTTTATTGCATCATTTAGTTCTTATAATCTCATTAAAATCTGTTTGGATTGGAATTATGGTGTAGACTAGTGGTTTATTAGTTAAAATTTGCTTATCAGTTGGAAAACTAGTGTTTGGTTCAGTGTAGAAATCAAAGAAAGGTTTGTTCAGAGGTTAAGACCAGTTGCTTGAGTCTAATTTAGGTTCATTAGAGTCAACTTAGTAATTTATTTGCACTAGCATCCTCTTAAAGTCAAAATCATGGTTTGGTTTAAGTATGTTGCATAACAGTTAGTATAAGGCTTGTGTTAGCTTACATATAGTGATAGAAATATATAGGTTAGCTTATCTAGTCCATTTTACATCTGAAAACATCATTTATAGTGAATTAGGAGTGATCAAAGCTGGAAAAAGTCAGATTTCAAAGTTTCAATAAAAGTCAAAAATTCCAAATAATGTTCGAATAGGTTATAGTTTTGATTTTTCATTCCTTCAATATAGGTCCAAGTTAGTTGAAATTCTGGATATAAGCTCTTTGGGCAGTTGTCTACTGCCTGGTCATTTTAGTTAATTTTTGTGATTTTTTCTTGCTAGCTTAATGTTGGCTTAAAGTAGATGCATAAGGGCCGTTTGGCATAAGTTTGATAGAACCTGTTTTATAGCTATAACGCTTCTAGCCTATGCTTTTAGGGTCCCATTCAGTTGCATTAGCTCATTTTAGGTTAGATTTGGGCTGTAGTAGCTTATGGTAGCTTTTGGATAGCTTATTGCTTATTTCAAGTGCTTATTCATAATGGTTATGTGCCCATCTCATATTTCTTGCACTCCATAGTTGTTTCTGTTATTTTTCCTTGCTTCTCCATATTATTTTATAAGTTTCTGGAAGTTTTCATATTTTTCCCTTTTCATTTGCTATTTTTCTGCATTTTATTTCATTTTTAGGCATTTTTAATTAGCGTTTAATGCAAATAATTCAGAAAAAGGTCTAAAAAATAAAATTTCAATTTTCTCAGTTTTAGAAAAATAAAAATGTACTAAAAAGTATTTTTCCATATTTTTCCTAGTCGTTTTAGTATTTTCTAGCATTTTAATTAGATTTAAATAGTTTAAAATTCATAATAAATAGAGAAAAAGTCAAAAAAATATGATTCCAGTTTTTAAAATTATTTTTAGTTATTTTTTATTTTTGAAAAATATTTTTGTAATTTGCTTGCATCTTTTCCTAATTTTTAGCATTTTAAGCTATATTTTAAATGTTTAAAATTAGTTTTTAATTCAAAATAAATCAAGAAAAATCCTAAAAATTAGTTTTAATTCTTAAATAGTTTTCAAATATCATTTTTAGTTTAAAAATAAATGTAAAATTCTGTAAACGTATGCATTTTAGGTTTTAATCGTTAAACGATTTTAAATATAGAATTAAAATGACTTCAAAGTCTTGATTAGATTTAATTTCCTTAGTGTAATCAATCATAAACCCTTTCCTATTTAATATTCACCCGATCACTACGCGTTTAGCTATTCAATCGCACAGCTCGTTGAGACTTAACGACCCGGGAAAACACTAAACTCCTCTGGACTTAATTGCATTTTGTTCTGAGCTGTTTGACTTTTATGGTTGACCATTCACAAGTGGTTGACTAATAAAAGATAGACCGTTCGGAGCGAATCAAATTTTGGCGCCGCTGCCGGGGAGCTGTGCTGAGCAAGTAGTTGTACGTTTAGCAGATTGGTGATATTTGAATATCCACTCTTTGTTCATACCATCCTTATATATATATATATATATATATATATATATATATATATATATATATATATATATATTTATATTTTCTTATAAAAATTCCAAAAATTCAAAAAAAATCACAAAACGTATAAAACACAAAAATATTTTTCTTTTGTTTCTATATATATATAAGATAAAAATACAAAAAAATTTGTCGTTTTCTTTGTTTAATAATAACAACAATAAAAATTTACCATCGAGAACCAAGACAGAGTACTACCTAACTGGGGGTACGACCATAATAAGTTCCCAAACATAAGATTAAAACTTGCCTTTGTATCCTTGTGAGTGGTGTACTTTTTTTTAAAGAAGCTATTCATATTGTGATTATTGGTTTAAGTTCACTGTCGTTTTGCCTCGATATTGTTTTAATTGGATTTGTTATTATCTTTTACTTTTCAAAAACAATAAAACCCAAAAAGATTCTTCTTTCCCCATTTTCATAATTCTCTTGTTTCCTCGAGTTACGTCTAGTGCATGCGCACTCGTTCTTCTAGATCATTGACTCCTTTTCGTGATCTAGCAGAAATTCCTAGAAGACGTTCTCGTAGATGTGCTGCCCGAATAGTCGAACCCGAGATTCGTACTATTCCAAACAACAATATGGCAGACGAACGAACTATGGCGGAAATGCTCCAGGCACCCACCGAGGGTTATGGAGATGCCATAGTTTTACCAGCAATCAATTCTGATCACTTTGAATTGAAGACACATTTGATCCAACTTGTGTCTACGAATCAATTCCACGGGTTTGATCGAGAAGACCCGTATGCACACATCCGTTGGTTTAACAAGTTGACCTCAACTATCAATTACAAGGATGTGCCACAAAAAGTGATCAAATTGATGCTATTTATGTTCTCACTTGAAGGGGCAGCCCGGATTTGGCTGGAAAAAGAACCCCCTCGAACCATCGAAACTTGGGAGGATCTTGTTCAAAAGTTTGTCAATTATTTCTTTCCTCCATCAAAAATGACTAATCTTAAAAATGAAATTTCTGGATTTCGTCAAAATTTCGATGAAAACTTTGGAGAGGCATGGGAGAGATTCAAAGATCTCCTCAGGAAATGCCCCCATCATGAATTCACGGAGCTTTAACAAGTTAATATCATTTATAATGGGTTGAACGGTAACGATCAAGATTCTTTGAACGCAGCCGTCGGTGGCAATATCTTGAATCGTAAGCCTAAAGATGTGATTGAGATTTGCGAGAAAAAATCAAAAGTTCCTATTTCTCGCAACAAAGTCAATATTCCGAACACTCCTGCTTCTTCATCCGGTAACTCTTCCGAGTTAGCCGCTCCGTTAGCCGCTCTAACGGACGTCATCCGTTGTATGATGAAAGAGGTAAAGGAAATCAAAAGCGAAATTCATAAGCCGGAACCAATCAAAGCCGTGAACAAGGTGTGTGAAACTTGTAGTGGTCCACACGCGTATTATGATTGTCAAGAAACCGATGCTTCTTTTTACCAAGCTCCCGTAGCTTCTGTAAACCACAATCAATACCGACCACAAGCTGATCCTCACTACCGTGCACCTAGCGGTATGACACCACCTGGTTTTCCTCCTGTGCAAAACCATGGCAATAAAAATCGCTTTGTTCCGAATCAAGGACAAAACTTCAATAACTCTCAAAATTTCAATCAGAACCGGAACAATTTCAACCAACCATATCAAGCTCCAAATCAGCAAAGTTATCAACAACCTTCTCAAGCTCCCCTACCAAATGACTTCATGAAAATTACTGAGTCAAGCATACGTTCAATGCAATCTCAGATCAATAACATGAGAGTTGAGCTAAAAAAGGAAATTGATACCACAATGTCTCGGTAGACAAATGAGTTGAAGAATATGATGAGCAGTTTCATGAACATGAATATGAACAAAGCTTCGTCATCTTCTGGAGGACTCTCAAGCAATACAGTTCCAAATCCAAATGCCGAGTTGAAAGCCGTCACCACTCGTAGTGGTAAGACGCACAATGGACCTTCGACTCCAATGCCTCCTCCACCAGGAGCAATGAGTCAAGTTACCAAGGATACAACGGACAAGGTGCATTTCTCAAGCCCACGAAGTACCGCACACGTCCCACCTTCGGTAGTCCAAGCTTTAAGTCCGGAACCCGAAGTTCCGAAGACAAATTCTGAGCCAGAAATGACTTCCGTCCCGGCTTAAAAGTCTAGTCAGCTTCCTTACCCATCAAGATTGCATGATGAGAAGCTCAAAGACAAAACCAAAGAGCAAATGGAAAAAATTTTCCAAATTTTCAATGAACTGCACTTTGATATAAGCTTCGTTGATGCTCTCGTTCTAATGCCCAAATTTGCATCCACGCTTAAAGGCTTACTGAGCAACAAAGATAAGTTATCTGAGATGGCTAAAACCCCTCTCAATGAGCAATGCTCAGCGGTCCTTCTCAAGAAGCTTCCCAAAAAGCTTGAAGAACCCGGCAGGTTTTTAATCCCGTGTGATTTCTTGGGGATGGTTCAATGCTCCGCCTTGGCCGATCTTGGCGCAAGCATTAACCTCATGCCACTCTCAGTATGGAAGAAACTGTCTCTTCCTAAACTTACATCCACTTGTATGACACTCGAGCTAGCGGACCGTACCATAACTCGTCCACTTGGGATAGCCGAGGATGTCGTGGTGAAAGTAGGAAAGTTTCACTTTCCTACTGACTTTGTTGTAGTAGACTTTGATGCAGATCCTAGAGTTCCCCTCATCTTAGGGAGAGATTTCTTGAGAACGAGCCATGCTCTAATTGATGTATTTGCTGAAGAGTTGACCATACGGGTTGACAACGAAGAACTCACGTTTAATATCAACCAGAACTCCAAACCTCTATCCAAACATAGTGTTGCCACAATTGATCAAAAATCTGAAAGAATCAATGCAACACTCTCAAATTTCACGGTTAAGAGGAGTCACCAAAAACGTGCTGAGCTAAAAGCTTTGAAAATCAACCCTGGTTCAAACAAATGGTTTGAAAGTTGTACCAAGGAAGTCAAGAGTGTTCTTGATGATGATGATCTAGAATCGGAGACTTTATCGGAAGTGGTGGAAATTGCTAGCTCTAAGAGCACACCACTTGTCCCACCTCCGGAATCAGTTTATCGTATCGAGTTTGTTAACTCTGTGGATGAAACCAAACTCTCTTCAGTTTCATCTGGTTGGATGATGATGTTTGTGATCCAATGGGAGACATTCTTCCCATTGAAGAATTGCTCAAAAATGATCCATCATCTCCTAGTCTTATTATTTCCGACTCTTCCATCCCTTCTCTCACTCCGGATGAGGAAGATGACAACTTTTGGAATGAAGTCGATGCCTTTCTTAGTGATGAGTCGATTCCAACAGGAATTGATAATACTTACTTTGATTCGGAGGGGGACATCCTTTTTCTGGAAAATCTGTTGATTGAAGAACCGTTTCCAACCCTCCCTACCGGAAATTCTGTTGACAATCACCATACAAACTTCAAGACTAAGCTTAAAAATGTCAAAAATGGTGATTTGCTTTTTACTGATGAGGAATGGACTTGCATTCTCATGCACATCTTTATTCCATTCTTCACAGATGGTGTGGTTGCTCTTTCCCTTTTCTCTTTCGGGAATGAGGACACCATCTTTGACCCCGGTATCATCCTTTATAGTTTCTACTATTAACAATATTGCGGTTGTATCTTGTCGGTGTGGAACTTTCTGATGTTCATATGTTTATTAACACTGTGAACGAAAGTCCGATCGAGATTGGTTTTCCACGTTGCTTCCCCAAGAACAAATGAATACGGGGTCGAGTCAAGCTAGCGACTCGGGAATCAAAAACAGTAGCACACTATATGGGTTTTCACCCGTATTTCTGACTTCTTTCTACTTTCTACCACCCTAGTGTGGGGGAGTTGCCCCCCGCTATTGTATATAAGTTTATCCAAAAAAAAAAAAAAAAAAAAAAAAAAAAAAAAAAAAAAAAAAAGCCGTAGTATTTCCCTTTTACGTTCTATGTTTCGGCATAACCGCCGGTACTTTGAATATTGAGGGCAATATTCATTTCTAGTGTGGGGGGGGGGGGATTCTCACGAATTTTATCATGTAATTATACCACCCAATTCCCCCATTTTTGGCCAAAATTTTTTTTGGAGTAAGTGTTTTGCACTTACTCAGCTTACGATTATCAGTCCGCCATGTCTAATAAACAAAAGGATTGGCTAATCCAGGAGCAAACGGCTCTTGGTAAAGATATCTCAAATCCGTTGACGGCTTGCAATTTGCCCAAAATTGTATGGTGTTCAGCTCACCATATCTTTAATTAGTGAAGAGTTGGCTAGCCCGCAAGTTTATGGCTTGTGGTAAAGGCAGTTGGAAAACCATAATTGGTAATTGACTCACCAAAGATAGTATATATTATCTAAGAGTTGGCTAGTCCAGAAGCAAACGGCTTCTGGTAAAGACAAATCAAAACCGTTGAAAGCTGGTGATTTGCTCAAAATCATTTGGTTATCATTGTACCAAGGTTCTTACTTGAACTGAAACAATTGGCTACTCTAGAAGTAATGGCTTTTGGTAAAGAGATTCAAATCCATTAAGTTTTCTCAAAAGATTGCTAGGGACTAGCAATAGTTTAGTGTGGGGGATTGATGAGTGTCTAAATACTCATCATTTTTATTCCATCTGCACTGCAAAAACAGTCAAAAACACTTTGAAAAGTCTTAAAAAGACAGAAAAAATATTTAGACTGTATTTTATGCATAAATTGTCAAATCTAGTCCCTGGTTATTCAAAACATGTTAATTTTTCATAAAAGACCCTCAGGGATTTTCAAGTTGTCAAAATTACCCTTATAAAGTTCAGTTTTGCAAAATGGCATTTTTAGTCCTTTGGTAATTCAAACTTGTCAAAAAAATGGTCCTTATGATACACTTTGGAAAATTACAGATTTGGTCCCTCAAGTTTGGTGGAATTGCAATTTTGGTCCTTGTGTTATTAATAAACAAACCCAACCGGATCCAAACTTAAGCCCATGCTACAAACCTGCAGCCCAAACCACCAAAGCCCACCAACACTTGAACCTTGAACCCTAGCTTGGACCTTGAGCCTTGACCCTTTTTGACCCTGCCAATATACCCCGTGAACCCTTTCCCTATTAATAAAAAAAAAACTCGGTCAAATCCTGACCATTGTTTTCCCTCCTTCCTTCTTCACCAACTCTGCAAACCATCTCACATCGCCATTCTTCCAGCTCACAACCCACACCCTATCTCTTCCACCTCCACAAACCAACAAGGAGCATTAATTGCTTCTTCTTCTTTGCACTCAATCAAGCCCAATTGGCAAAAATTCGTTTTGGCGCCAAAAAGCCATCAACGGCTAATATCAATTCTACTAATCCAATGGCCCAGATAAGAAGTGGGAAATGCTCAGAACACAAGTGGGAAGACTTTTGTTGATAAATAGAGGGAAGAGAAGCTAGAGAAAGGAGTAGTTAAATTTTTATAATTTCTTGCAAATCGTTTTTATTATGAATGTCTTAGTTTAATTCTTAAATTGTAATTTCCAGTTTCTATGTACTAAATTTAAGTTGTTTAATCACTTGTAATCGAATTCAAGCATCAATTCAAAGTTTTATCCAAATTTCTTGTTTTTAGATTTCCTTTTATTTATTCAGTTCTAAATGTGTTAAATCCAAGTTCCAAAGAGCTTATTTCTAAATTCAAACAAGCCCACTGAAGCTGTTGATAGCTTTCAGTGAGCTTTAGAAACAGATTCATCAAATTTGGTACTTGGTCAATTGATTGGTGCTGAAAACAGTCAAGCTATCTCACACAAGCTAGCCACTTGTGAATGGCTAACCGTAATAAACTTAAAACTGCTCAGAAACCAAACGCAATTAAGATCAGAGGAATTTAGTGGATTCCCGGGTCGTTAAGTCCCACGGAGACTGAATGGTGTTTAACACAGACAAATGTCAAATAATCACTAAGGATAGTGATCAGTAAGGATTTTGAGATATTTATACCTAAAGAAAAGATTTGTAAATTACAGGGGCTTAAATGCAAATTAAAGAAAATTAAAAAGTTAAAATATATTAAATAAACGCTATCACTATATTTAAAATCGATGAACGTTTAAAACATAAAACGTACGTTTAAATAAAATTACGTAAACGTACAAAATAAAACGTGAGTTTTAAGAAATAAAAGGCCTACAAATATAAAAATGACATTTTTGGAATCCTAAAAATAAAAGAAAATTATTAGAAAAAGAAAATTATTTTTAAAACTATTTATTTAATTATTATTAATTAAAAACTATTTATTAAGTATTTAAAATGCACTAAAATATAAGAAAATACAAAATTAACCTAGAAAAATGAAATTATAACTTAGAAAAATCTAAAATATGATAAAACTTATTTTAAAACTGAAAATATATTTTTTAGACTTTTTATGTATTTATTATTAATTTAATACTATTTAAAACTAATTAAAATGCTAGAAAATACTAATTAAACCAAGAAAATTATGGAAAAATATTTTTTTGGCTTTTTATATTTATCTTAATCTAGGAAAATTGAAAACATATTTTTTTAAACTTTTTCTGATTTATTTGTATTAAAAGCTATTTAAAAAGGATTAAAAACTGTTTTAAATAAGGAAAAATACTAAATAGTGATGGAAAAATCTGAAAAATTCAGGAAAATACTAAAGTATTATTCTAAGTCTAATAAAAATATAAAAACATATGCTTATGTGTGAGAATATGAGGCTGCAGTGAAACTGCTTATTAATAAGCACTTCAAAATAAGCCAAAGAACACAAATGAGCACCAAATTATTACAGAAACTAGATCATGTTATAACTACTTAATAATAACTTATTCCAACCATACTAAACCTCTGAAAAGCAGTTTAAGCTAAGAATTAAGCAAAGCAAAACCAGATTTATTTCAGAATTGGGACAACATTATGGCTGATCTAGGAGTGGGGTCCACAGAGCTTAAGCTCAAAAGCTTGGCTGAAATAGATAGTCAGCTGGGTGGTGAATGCTATGGAACCATGTTGGGTTTTAGGTTCTTTGGATTTGATGAGACAAAGTAAATAGAAGAATGAAACATCAAGGGCTTAAAGAGAAAGAGAAGAAATCTACAAAAAGATGGAAGGACTTGCTTGCAAAAGAAGATTTACTTATTAGTCCTTCGTAGTATCTTGTAACAGGGATCCTCTAGTATATAAAGAGGACATGGGGTGTAGGTTTTATATATAAGTCTTCCAATGTAGACGTCTAGTTAAAGGTGTGTGTGTAACCTAGACGTGTTTCTATAAACGTCTAGGGTTAGTGTTTGTTTTGTATATCCCTAAGATCTGAGATGGCTTAGATCCCTGTTACAGTTAGGTAACACGTTATATTCTGATCAATATATAATTGGGGAGATAATGATGAAAACCTTGTGTCAATAACATAGTTGTTTGTTCTATTCCGCTGTGCATGATTGTTTATGTTATTGTTAAACCCTAAGGCTCAAAACGATCTCAAGGAGTCATATCAAACTCCACAATTGGTATCAGAGCTTGGGGAGCTCGTTACCTAGGGATTCGCAAGGTTTTATGTGGCGAAAAGATGAAAAAAATCGAAACTGAAAATTTCCGTATAGCTTCTGCAGGACTGTTTTAGTTTATGTGCGAAAAGATGAAAAAAAATCGAAACTGAAAATTTCCGTATAGCTTCTGCCAGGACTGTTTGAAACGGCGATAACTTTTTCGTTAACCGTTGGATCGGGCTGAAATTTTAGGTGGACGTTCTCTATATATTCATCTAACTTTTCACCGAAGGAATTTTCGATCTGAGCTTCCAGTAAAAAGTTATTCATTGTCGAAGTTGGCTGCTGAAGGGTTTTCAGAAATTCGAATTTTTTGGGTTTTCATGTATATTCAACTTCTTGAATTTGTGTTACTTGTTCTAATTCTTGATGGAGGTTGTTTATACATTGTGTGGTGTTTATGATTCATGGTTAGAAGCAGCTTTCCTAGTGTTTTTACGAAACCACTTCTAGTGTTTTCTGCAACCACTTCTAGTGTTTTCTGCAACCACTGATAGTGTTTTCTGCAACCACTTCTAGTGTTTTCTGCAACCACTGATAGTGTTTTCTGCAACCACTTCTAGTGTTTTCTGCAACCACTGATAGTGTTTTCTGCAACCACTTCTAGTGTTTTCTCGAAACCACTGCTAGTGTTATCTCAATTCCACTGCTGGTGTTTATTGCGTTATTCGTTTCTGCTGATTAGGTTTTGGAATTGAGGGGAAGCTGTACATGTTTTTGGTACTGAGAATTTTGACGACACACACACAGGAGATTGATTCACACACACAAGGAGTTTGGTTTTTGGAAGTTGTTCTTAAAAGATTTACAAAGCTCGTTTTTGGTTTCTATTGAATAATTGATTACGAAGGCAATTATTTATCACCTATTTGAAGATGAAGTGGAATTACTTGGATACGTGTTTTATCATATCTTAAAAGTATCATACTTACTTTTAAGATAACTTGTTCGTGCTTTAATGATTGTGACGAAGAATTGACAAACACTTTAAGGAGTGACGTTATTGTGCTCAGTGATTATTGTCAAGAGATTGTGGTCTCCTTATACATTGGTTAGTATACGTTCAGAGTCACGTGGATAAACAAGACATAAGATGCAAGTTTGGGTGATTTTACTTCTTCATCAAGTTCGTTATATTTGGTTTTCTTCACAAGTGATCATTACATGGAGCTTACAGATTTGAAGAATCTTTTTATGTTCGTGCACCACTCAAGGGGAAGTTTCTACTGCTTAATTTCTCTATTTGTTGATAACAAAAAGGGGAAGATATATTGGAGTGGCGTGGCATGGATTAAGGTGAAGACAAAGGAAGACAAGATTGTTTCATTCATGGAGATGTTTACATCTCAACTTCTGCTACTTCGTCTAGGGAAGTTCGTACACGACTTTGTTTGTTTTGTCATCATCAAATAGGGGAAGATTGTTGGGTTTTAGGTTCTTTGGATTTGATGAGACAAAGTAAATAGAAGAATGAAACATCAAGGGCTTAAAGAGAAAGAGAAGAAATCTACAAAAAGATGGAAGGACTTGCTTGCAAAAGAAGATTTACTTATTAGTCCTTCGTAGTATCTTGTAACAGGGATCCTCTAGTATATAAAGAGGACATGGGGTGTAGGTTTTATATATAAGTCTTCCAATGTAGACGTCTAGTTAAAGGTGTGTGTGTAACCTAGACGTGTTTCTATAAATGTCTAGGGTTAGTGTTTGTTTTGTATATCCCTAAGATCTGAGATGGCTTAGATCCCTGTTACAGTTAGGTAACACGTTATATTCTGATCAATATATAATTGGGGAGATAATGATGAAAACCTTGTGTCAATAACATAGTTGTTTGTTCTATTCCGCTGTGCATGATTGTTTATGTTATTGTTAAACCCTAAGGCTCAAAACGATCTCAAGGAGTCATATCAAACTCTACAAACCAAGAACCACCACTGGGGTCCACTGATGTGGCCTGTGGAACCCACCAAAGTGGTGGTGATGCCCACTGTTGTGGTGGTGCAGGGCTGCACAGAACATGTTTTTGAGAAGGGGTTCAAAAGAAAGCTAAGAATAAGTAGTATATAAGCTAGGAAGATACAAGCTAGTATTTTTCTAATTTAGTTAAGCAACTAAATATTGATATCCCAAAAGCTTAAAGGCTAAATCTTAGTAAATAACACACACTTAAATTCTAAAGTTTATTCAAAAACTGAATTTAGAAAAATTTGACTTTTTAAATTATGAACTATGTTGACTTTTATGAACTTAGGATTGATTTTACTCACTAATTATGTTATACTAAGCTATGATAGGATTGATTTAAGCTAGAGTACTAAGTTATAAGCTAATATGATGAATTTCATAATCTCATCCCTAACAGTGAACTGTTTAAGTAAATTTAAAGGAGATTTTGACTTTTTATAAATTGAACACTGGTTTTATTGGTTTGACTGATCTATTAGGAACTAATGTAACTCAGATTAACAACAAGTAACAACTTAACAAGCCTCTAGCATACTTAACTCAGCAAATCCAAACATTCTTTAATAAGGCTGTTTAGAAGCTTTGAGTACTTAAACAAACTTTTAAACCAAGAAATCTATCTATTAACTTGTAATAACTATATTCAAACATGATTAAGCTAAATTTAACAGGAATTAAACACATATTCTAGAAAATGCAAATTGCAAATAAATGGCTTACAAATTGAGTTTAGGCACAAAACAGAGAAATGATGATCAATACTACTTCCTATAGCTTTCCACAAAGCTCTATACCCAAAAGCAATCCATATCTTACCCTGCTTCAGCTTCATTCACCATTTTCCTTTGATTTTTATTTTTTCACTAATTTATTGGAATTTTTGGAAATTTTTTAGTTTTGAGTCTACACTAAGTTATTAAGGTTCTAATAGCTTAGAAAAGCTTAATAAGAGCTTATTTGATCTTTTTCAGTCCTTAGTAACAAATAATAACAACACTTAAGTATTTTGAGAATTTAGACAATGAAATATTCATAAACTGGATTTGTATCTAAAAACTGAAATTGAAACTGTAAGTAGAGTTTTATTACACTGAGAAATGATTAAAAAGTCTTTAAAAACTTAAACATACACTGGAGAACTTAAAAAGCTTAAAACGACATAAGTAAAAATAAAATTACACTACTTGCTCTTTTACACTGCTTCTTTCTTCTTATTTATTGACTTCTTAGCATCCTTGTCGACCTATGAAGCTTTCCCACTTGATTGAACCTTTGAATTCATCATAACCGTCCACTTGGAAATTTGGCGGGAAAAGTCTTTGAGTGGGTAGTAGCATTAATTGAGGATATGGGTTGGTATGCAAGGTGGAAAGGTTGAGGGTGATAGGTAGTTTTACAGCTGGGGTTGATGAGGTGGTGAAACAGGTGAGGTGGAAGCCAAGGATTGGTAACAGGTGTGGGATGAAGGAGATGAATAGTGCTATGCGGGTTTTATTTTTAAAACACTGGGTCGGGTTGGATATTGGGCCTGGGCTTGGCTGGGTTTATTGGATTTGGGTTTAACAAAAGGTCCATTTGGTTTAGTATTAATAACAAGGACCAAGTTTGTAATTTCTGAAAAATTGAAGGAACAAAACTGCCATAATACCAAAGTTATCACAAGGACCTATATTGCCAATTATGAATAATACAAGGACCACTTTTGATTATTTTCCATTTTTAATAAATCCAAGGCCTTTTATGTCATTTTTGAAACTTAAGGGACCAAACATGTAATTTTCCAAAAGTTCACTATAAGGACCAATTTTGTCATTTATGAATAGTACAAGGTTTATTTTTGATAAATTTCCATTTTTAAATTTACCAAGGACTATTTTTGACATTTTTCAAAGTTTAGGGACTAAAGTTGTCATTTTGTAAATTTTAAATTTTAAAGGGTTTATTTTGACAACTTTTGAATCCCATGGACCTTAAATGACATTTTACAAGTTTTTGAATTACCAGGGACTAATTTTGACAACTTTTGTAACTTGGGGGACTAAAACTGCCAATTATGCAAACTTGATACGTTTTTCATCTGATTTTGGTATTTTTGCATTTAAAACACATAAAACACTTGTTTGTGATATTTTCATCATTTTGATGCATTTCTGAGTATTTTCAGATGTTTTTGGCATTCTAAACAGTACAAAAATGATGAGTATTTAGACACTCATCATCAATGAAAGTCAAAGGAGGGGGATAGCCTGTTCTTGGACATTGGAGCAGGTCTGGAAATGTTTATAGGGAACTTGTGATCTTGTTTGAGCCAATTCCAGATAATAGTCAAGATTCTACTCTTAAATATTACTCAGTCTATATAATTCAAATTCAGAATCATAATAATCAAATGATGTTGTTCTGCTGATATGGAGCTGGATAAGGGTTGAGATTGTATTCAATTTGGGATAAGATCAGAGTTAGGATTAGTGGTTAAGTAATCTCAGTTAAGCAAGTCATTGTGACTGGACTTATGTAAGTTTTGCTTGTTTTACCATTTCTATTTCATTACTGTCATGTCTGAATAAACTGCATCATTGATTAATTGTTAATTAATATTGGTTTTATTAAATCATTTAGTTCTTATAATCTCATTAAAATCTGTTTGGATTGGAATTATGGTGTAGACTAGTGGTTTATTAGTTAAAATTTGCTTATCAGTTGGAAAACTAGTGTTTGGTTCAGTGTAGAAATCAAAGAAAGGTTTGTTCAGAGGTTAAGACCAGTTGCTTGAGTCCAATTTAGGTTCATTAGAGTTAACTTAGTCATTTATTTGCACTAGCATCCTCTTAAAGTCAAAATCATGGTTTGGTTTAAGTATGTTGCATAACAGTTAGTATAAGGCTTGTGTTAGCTTCCATATAGTGATAGAAATATATAGGTTAGCTTATCTAGTCCATTTTACATCTGAAAACATCATTTATAGTGAATTAGGAGTGATCAAAGCTGGAAAAAGTCAGATTTCAAAGTTTCAATAAAAGTCAAAAATTCCAAATAATGTTCGAATAGGTTATAGTTTTGATTTTTCATTCCTTCAATATAGGTCCAAATTAGTTGAAATTATGGATATAAGCTCTTTGGTTGGTTGTCTACTACCTGGTCATTTTAGTTAATTTTTGTGATTTTTTCTTGCTAGCTTAATGTAGGCTTAAAGTAGATGCATAAGGGCCGTTTGGCATAAGTTTGATAGAACCTGCTTTATAGATATAACGCTTCTAGCCTGTGCTTTTAGGGTCCCATTCAGTTGCATTAGCTCATTTTAGGTTAGATTTGAGCTGTAGTAGCTTATGGTAGCTTTTGGATAGCTTATTGCTTATTTCAAGTGCTTATTCATAATGGTCATGTGCCCATTTCATATTTCTTGCACTCCATAGTTGTTTCTGTTATTTTTCCTTGCTTCTCCATATTATTTTATAAGTTTCTGGAAGTTTTCATATTTTTCCCTTTTCATTTGCTATTTTTCTGCATTTTATTTCATTTTTAGGCATTTTTAATTAGCGTTTAATGCAAATAATTCAGAAAAAGGTCTAAAACATAAATTTTCAATTTTCTCAGTTTTAGAAAAATAAAAATGTACTAAAACGTATTTTTCCATATTTTTCCTAGTCGTTTTAGTATTTTCTAGCATTTTAATTAGATTTAAATAGTTTAAAATTCATAATAAATAGAGAAAAAGTCAAAAAAATGTGATTCCAGTTTTTAAAATTATTTTTAGTTATTTTTTATTTATGAAAAATAGTTTTGTAATTTGCTTGCATCTTTTCCTAATTTTTAGCATTTTAAGCTATATTTTAAATGTTTAAAATTAGTTTTTAATTCAAAATAAATCAAGAAAAATCCTAAAAATTAGTTTTAATTCTTAAATAGTTTTCAAATATCATTTTTAGTTTAAAAATAAATGTAAAATTCTATAAACGTACGCATTTTAGGTTTTAATCGTTAAACGATTTTAAATATAGAATTAAAATGACTTCAAAGTCTTGATTAGATTTAATTTCCTTAGGGGGTGTTTGGTTCGCCGTAATCCTCCGTAATTGGATGTAATTGTAATTTGATTACATTACGTAGTCTGTTTGGTTCGCAGAATGGAGGGAATGTAATTCAGATTACATTACGTAGGTTGTTTGGTTTGCGTTTTAATTGTAATTCAGTCATTCCAATTACATCTAAGGAGGGAATTCAGATTACATAGGATGTTGGATGGAAAGTTTTGAATTACGTTGTAATTCAGAATTTTATATTTATTATAATTATTATTATTATTATTATTATTATTATTATTATTATTATTATTATTATTATTATTATTATTATTATTATTATATAAATACTAAAATAATAAAATTTATATAATAATAAAAGTAATAGTAATAATAATAATTATTATAATTATAATTATAATAATTTTATATATTTATTTACTTTAATAATAATAATTAAACTAATAAATAATAATAATAATAATAATAATAATATAATAATAAATTAATAATAATAATAATATAATAAAATAATAATAATAATAATAATAATAAATAATAATAATTATAAAATAATCAAAATATAATATTAATAATAATAAAATAATAATAATAATAAATGATAATTAATAATTAATAATAATAATAATAATTAAAAATTAGAATAATAATAATAATTATTATAATAATAATAATAATAATAATAATATAATAAATTAATAATAATAATAATTAATAATATTAAAATAATTATAATAAAAAAAATAAAAAAAATAAAAAAAAATAATAATAATATAATAAAATAATAATAATAATAATAATAATAATAATAATAATAAATAATAATAATTATAAATAATAAAAATATAATATTAATAATAATAAAATAATAATAATAATAAATGATAATTAATAATTAATAATAATAATAATATTAAAAATTATAATAATAATAATAATAATAATAATAATAATAATAATAATTATTAATAATATTAAAATAAATATAATAAAAAATAATAATAATAAAAATAAAAATAAAAATAATAATAATAATAATATAATTAAATAATAATATTAATATTATTTTTTATTTTTAATATTATTATTATTACTATTATTATATTATTATTTTATTATTATTATTATTATTGTTATTATATTAACTTTTTAAGTTTTATAAAAAAAATTGAATTACATTACGTTCGAGTCAACCAAACACATTGGCAGATTTCATCAATTACAATTACAATACATTACAATTACAACACATTCCAATTCTTTAAATTACAATTACATCAAATTACAATTCCTTCCAAAGATTACAATTCTTCAAAAACATTCTGTGAACCAAACGCCCCCTTAGTGTAATCAATCATAAACCCTTTCCTATTCAATATTCACCCGATCACTATGCGTTTAGCTATTCAATCGCACAGCTCGTTGGGACTTAACGACCCGGGGAAACACTAAACTCATCTGGACTTAATTGCATTTTGTTATGAGCTGTTTGACTTTTATGGTTGACCATTCACAAGTGGTTGCCTAATAAAAGATAGACCATTCGGAGCGAATCACTAAACGCGAGTAAAACTTGATGAACTTAATACTTCTAAGTAATTGAAGATATCCCGGGAAGACAAATGTTATTACCGCAGAGAAACTCAAGGTTTGACTCATGGCGAGTAAACTTGATGAACTTAATTCTTCTAAGTGATTGAAGATATCCCGGGAAAACAAATGTCATGACCGCAGAGAAACTCAAGGTTTTACTCATCAAGGCGTTTAGTGTTCTTATTCCAACTATGTGGGGGAAGAGATGGAAGAGTTAGTTTCTGAAGATGAAAGAGGTACACAAGTGTGTGATGATTTTGATGTTATCACAATCATCAGGGGAGAGATATTGTGTACATTGGGAATGCTCAGCTGTTTTACTTGAGGGCTTAATCAGTGATTCAGAGATATAATCACTTATTCCGGTGTTGACATCCGCAGAGATTGTCACCCGCAGAGATAATCAGTGATTCGGCCTGCTTCTTCAATGTTATCGGTTATTCTCTCTTTGGGCATTCGGGTACTTCGGGTTCTTGAGCTTCATACGCTTTCTTCAAGGGAGAGAAAAGTATACATCGGGGTTATTCTTTGGCTATTGGACTTAATCTGCTACTTCGATGGTATAAGTTTCTTTGTCTTTGGGTATGTGTATTCGGGTTCGTGAGCTCTAGTCTAAGAGACTGACTGCATCAATTCATCTACTTGGGGGAAGTGTTCTCTTGACACCTGTGGAATGAAATTTGAGAAGAGTATTTAAAAGTGGGATGATACGTAGCTGATCTATTTTGATGATATAACCCCGAATGGAGATTCTCGATTATCGTTCTTAAAAGGAGCAGCGGGATTTATGATAATGGTGTGCTTCTCTGTGCATCTGGCTAAGGAAAGCTTGAAATAGAGCTTCGAATCTGCTCATCTAATGGATCTTCGGTTTGGGGGGAAGCTGCCAAAGTCTCTCTTTCACAAAGGCTCATGTTCTATCTTCTATTCTGGAGCCTCGGAAGCTTTGGTGGTGGAAGTTTAAGAGATGACGTATTCTATATTCTACGACGTGCTGCTTGATATCCTTATCTCGGTACTCGTATCACCATCCTCTTAAATTATATCATTTATTCTATCTCTGTAAATAGTTTTCAGAAAAACAAAATACAAAAATATAAAACCAACAAAAAGAAAATAGAAAAATATAAAACCAACAAAACCCATAAAAATCAAAAAAATTTAAAATACCAAAAAAATGTTTTCTAAAGACATGTCTTTTGGTATCGATAACATCTACGGTCTTAGAAATGTCATTCAATAATGGCACGGGACCATAGATGAAGTTCGAGCCGAGGTGTAAATATTTCTTTCAAAACATGTCACAAACGATGGCTTGCAGTTATCTTAGACTGTAACCCGTTCTTCAAAATTATGGTTTGCTATTATTTCAGATAGCAACCCGCTCTTAAAAGGAAGGAAAGTGCTACGCTTAAACGATTTTCACAATTTTCGTGCACTTATCCTAAAACAAATTAAGGAAAGTATGTCAAAGGACTGCTGTTCCTACACAAATGTGTTTCCGTCTAAAATTCTTCAGAAAAGTATTTGTTTTGTTCAAAAATGGTGGTAAATGAGTTGCTTGAAAATCAATCAGTTTCAAAGTTTTTCATATAAATTGAAAACTCAATCAATGACTTCTGCGCTTTTAAACTTTTCAGAAAATGAGTCATTGATTGAGGGGGAGAATGTTTTCAAATCTATATCATCTAACGGGCTTTCTTAATTATCCTAATATGCTTAATTAAAAATGATGTTAACCTACGTTGAAGGACTAGGTGCCTAGGATAAGATTGTTAGGATTAGATGATTAGAGTTTGATAAACACATTGTTCCGATACCTTATATGATCTGATTGATATGTTGAATTGACTTTTATTAGTCGATTGCTGTTTGGGTGATGTCGACCACCATATATTTGTATGTGTGTTCACTAACATATGCAGGTATATTGGTATATAAGAATGTTCCCGATCCGGATCCCACAACGAAGATGATTGGATGCCAAAAGGAAAGGGTAACTAGATCTTGGGTTGACAAATGAAGAAACGGAGCTTAATTAGACTTCAATGGAGAGTTGGCATAAATGCAACGTAAGAGGTGTCACTGCATCAGCAGATGGTTTTCTTCTAAGTGATTGAAGAAACGGAGCTTAATTTGACCTCAGTTGGCATTAAAATGCAACGTAAGAAGTCTCACTGCTTCTGCAGACGGTTTTTCTTCCAACCCTCAGCAACAACAACAAAAGCTTCTCAACCAGTAATGTATCTTTGTGCGGGATACCATTTTTAAACAATTTTTAAAAAATTTGAATAAAATTGTTTTGAAAATGGAAAAATATTGTTTTGAAAATAAATTAGACTAAATTTTGAAAATCACCGGACTTCTTTTTATCAAAACCTAAGTCACTCAATCAACGACTTCAGTCATCGATTGAGGGGGAGAGTGATTTAATTTAAAGTATTTTCAAACAATATATCTTCAAAAGAGTCCGTTTGTACGCTAAAATGTGGTGATCTAAAGATTTAATGTTATGTCATGGTATGATTTTCTTTAAAACTCAAAGATCTGTCAAAATGAAATTTTTTCTGTTCTTGTTTGATTGTGAAATTATTTTATTTTACTTAAAAGGTCTCTTAAAACTATCATACCTAACACTAACAATTTTAATGTCGAAAAACTATTCCTTATCTGTCATTTTTCAATAACAAATCTTGCCACGTCTTTCCCCAAAATTTTCTAAATGATTTAAATCTTTTGGGATCACAAATCTCAATTGGTTTGAAATTTTTGATCGGGGGAGAGATAGTGATTTAAATCTCTTATCTGTTTAAATGGAATTGGTTTTAGTCCTTTATAGGCACTCCTGCCTCCATGTGCCAAACGATTTCATATATACAATGCACATGTTGAGGAGGTGGATTTATCCAAAAAAAACAAGATGAGTATCTAAACAAGGCCACAAGTTCTCCCATGTTTTCTAAACATAATTAAATCACTTGAGATCCAAAATCTCAAATTTGATATTTTTGATCGGGGGAGAATTTGTGATTTAATATGAAATTTGATAATGATGATCGTTTTGATTCAAAGTGTTGGCTCTCTCTAATATGTGCTAAACTCTTTCATATATTGATGCACATATTGAGGGGGAGCGAATGGTTTCTTAATAGCTTGTGTGATCGTAATTGTGCTTCAAAAGAACTCTTTCCTCTATGTGATAAAAAATGATTTCAAAAATCCTATGCACATATTGAGGAGGAGAATTTACCAAAGAAAATCAAATGGCTTTTTCCATGGAAATTGTGATCAAGAAATTATTTCAAAGAACTCTTGCCTCCATGTGCTAAACAATTTCAAAATCATATGCACATGTTGAGGGGGAGCATTTCTAAATGATCAAAACAATTAAGGTACAAAATGCTTTGATTTTATATCACAAGTACCTTGATTGTTTTTCCAAATGATTTTTCAATTGGTTTCAAGGAAGAATGAATTGTACCAAAAGACCGACCATTTTACTTTATGTATGGAGATATAAGGATGGTGAGGTTAGGTATTAGTTCCCACTATCTGCCAGAACCGGAGGGATCTTCCCAGGGACAATCCACTAGATAGTGTAGAGTCCTTAGGAATGTTGAAAAAATGAGAAAAGTGAGATATGGGAAGAGTGCGGACTGAGACAGAGCTAGTACTGGAATAAACCCAACAAGGTTTTAGTTATGAAGTCTCGGTAAGCACTGAAGGGGTTGAAGAATGAAAAAGAATTGGAATGTGAAAAGGGTGAAAAGAAATAGCCCTCCAATAATTCAACCGTAGGGCAGAAACCGGGTTCAATACATATGCTACTGGTGTTTACTAAGGTAACACTGGTATTGAAGACAAGACATCATGGACCCAGTGATGCACTACACTAAACTTCCCAAACTACTCAAGTTTCTCTTAAAAGGGCTTGTTTCATTCTCACGGGGAACCGGCATTATCTATCGACTTTCTCTTAGAGATTGTTGATATTGAAGAAGGAGACCCTCTCCCTAGTCTCCGGCATAGGAAACCAAATTGCACGATTGAGTCTAGAGCCAAGAGATCATCCACAATATCTCGTTAGGACACAAAATTAATGATGACTTGCTATTTCACACAATGTGGAAAGTAAGAATATATTAAGAGTCCTACGCATTATCCTTGTGGTATTACCAGAACATCCGAGTGATATGTAAAAGTATTCACGATGAAGATGGAAATCCTTCTAGAGCCAACATCAAACAAGCTCTTGGTGGGTGACATGTGAGATCACGGGCAGTACTTGTACTGATCAATGGGGAACCGTGGGCCGTGTACCTCAATTCAACGAAAGTGATCAAAGACACTTTCGTGTGTTTTATTGCTAACTGTTGTTTGCAGGTACATTTGGACGGTTGCAGCTGATCAAAATTGAGGCATCAATCCAAAGCCGCATGCTCACAGCATCCATACTTAATTTGAAGAAATCATGACTGGTGCATATCTACATAACCTGGTTCTTATATTTTTATACTATGTTTCTGCTACGCTGCTGCAAATATCATGAACCAGTAAAGCTTCCGCTACTCTGATGGAAAGATGTCATGATTCAAAAGTGTGAGCACGTCAATCCGAAAGTAACAACTTCACATGATGGCAACACAATAAAGGGTGATCCAGAGATTTACTGTGGCCGATGATCTCAAAGAAAGCTCAAAGATCATCAAAGATGTGGATCAGTTAAAGGCCTCCACTAAAAGTACAAATCAATGCGGACTTTGAAGAATCGCTACTAATGCACAAAGATTGCAGATCTTGAAGAATTAAAGTCTACGAGCTCAAGAACGAAGTCAAAGATAGAATGCTAGGAAGCAAAATGTATTTCATGGGGTGACCTCCCTTAGGGGGAGATTGTTAGGAATTGGAAATTTCATGTTAAAGTGTCGGTCACCCCAATAATGGTCTAGCATATGTTAGCTCGTAGATTTGTCATTGTTTACGTTATTTAAGAGTTAATTAGTTAGTCAGTAGCATAGAATAGTTTAGAGCAACACCGTGGAGGAAGGATGGGTCTTTACCCACTGTATACCTGATCCACAGGCCGATAGGAGGTCGTTATGTTTGTAAGTATAAATACCCCTTCCATCTATGGAAGGGGTGGAGCTTTTCATAATCTAACCTTAAAACTTTTGTGAACCAAGTCTCTACCAAGAAATCTCCCTCTCTCTACTTTCTCTCTCTAATGGAAAACATGTATTTTGATCATCCAAGACCACCCGAATCATCAAACACAATAATATATCGATCCTACATTCTTAGCCACTCAAGTTTCTCTCAACAAAAGCTTGTTTCATTCTCATAGGGAACCCTACGTAAACTATCGGCTCTCTCTTAGATATTGCTGGTATTGAAGAAGGAGACCCTCTGCCTAGTCTCCACTTAGGAAAACCAAAGCGCACTATTGAGTCTAGAGCCACGAGATTCATCAAAAGATCTCTTAGGAACACTCGACATTTCATCACTTATTGTTCAACGATAAGGACGCAAGTGATACTATTCTAGAGTCCTACACATATCTTAGCAATCTATCGAGAACATTTTTGAGGGGTTCACAACTGTGATCCTCAGTGATTGAATGGAAACTCCTGCCAGGGTCAACATCAAACATCCCTAACAGCAGGTCACTTCGGTAACTCCTTATGGGTTACGCTTAGTGTTATCTCAAACGGTCTACAATCGTGGGGTTTATGCTTCGGTGTACCTCAGCGACTCACCTGAACTGTAGGTGTACTTCGGTACATTGTGTTATCCTACTTAAGGGACTCCAGTTCAGGAACATCCTTTGCTAGAATTAGAGATTTGTTTTCACACTATGCTGTTAACACACTCGAAGTTCGAACTTGTAAGTGCTGGAAATCCCGCTAAGGAGATTCCTTTCAAGAATCGAGTCCTGAAAATGTGGGTCATTACTTGAACTTGTTCAATGTAATGCCAACTGTCCATTATGGGATTCGGACGGCTGATTCGCCCGAACAAGGTGAATGAAATCAAGACATTCATCAGAAGAACAATCGTAGTGGTCAATTCTTTTAGAAACAGCTACAATGATCAATTGGTGTTTATCACTAACCAATTCTTATGTTTTCTTCTTATGGATGCTCCTGGGAGATGATCGTGCAGATTCTCCACATGCTCATACCAACAACAACACATATTGAAGTTCTCTCGAAAGGCAACACAAAAGTTAGAACGATTCTTCCTCAAAGCCAAAGAATCTACAAAGTATAAAGACTAAGAGAACTACATCTATCCTGATATCCAACTTCAAAGAGCGTGTAAGCATGTTGAAGAAGGACGTGGAGACACCTGAGCAACGAAGCGGACTTGATGCAGATAACCACAACATAACATCACCATATCCACACCTGAACAAAGAACAAAGATAAATGAAGATGTCAAAGCTGGAAACTTCAAAGAATACAAGATCCTCACACTGGGGAGATTGCTAGAATCAAGGCACTTCTTCTCACAAGAAAGAAGAATGTCAGAAGACGTCAAATCAACTATTACATCAGCACCAAAAATGTTTAAAGATTACTTAAGTCATTAATTACCAAAACTTAGGGGGAGATTGTTGGAATCACTCCTAAACTATATTTCAAGTGTTTGTAATTAACATGTAATAGGTTGCTTAATTAGGCTTTTATGTTTGTATTAAAGGCAAGGCTTATGTAGAAAGCCCATAAGCCTTGGCCCATATCCAATAAGGAAAGGAAGGGAACTTGTGTGTTGCCCTGGTTCCTTTCTCTATATAAAGACTTGTAAACCTTCCTTAAAAGGTTGGTTGTTCACTTTCAATATATTCCTACGCATAACTTTCTTCATTTCATACCTGTGTGTATTGTTTGTGTTCATCCGCTCTATCTCATCTATATTTCTTACATATTGATGCTTGTGTTACATTATGGTGACCTAACACTACTAACAATGGGCATGTTGGGTCCTTATTCATGTCTAGCACATGAAAATCCGCCAAAAGAGTTAATCAACCTACGTGTACTACCATGTCCTTAATTATCCCTACCAGATATGAAATACTACTGTCCGTTAAACCTAAGATGGTTTCCGTTGGTTCTATTTTTCCTAAGTTAAGGCTTTTAAGGAGGGACAACGGAAGAAGGTTGATGCTTGACCCTAGGTCGGCTAATGTGTCTAAAGCTTTGGAATTTCCAATGCTACACGAAATAATGAATAGCCCGAGATCATATAACTTCTTAGGTAACCTATTTTGCACAAATGCGGATCCACATTCTCCTAATTTTAGTTCTTGCTCATATTTTTCTTTTAAAGCATTATAATAAGGTGCATGAGTCAAGACTTCAAGAATCGGTTTTTCTTGGTGGAGCTCCTTATGCTCCTCTTCTAGAGTAGGTTTGGTTTCTTGGTTGATAGGTTTCTCAAGAGTTGGTTGGACCATTGGCTTGGGTCCTTAGTATCTCATGATGGATCGTTTGGAACCCGTGTTGATGGCATTGACAGAGTGGACTTTTGGGTGTGAAGGGCATGGATATGCATTCTCCCTTGGTGAGCAAGAACATGAAGTCGATGAAATCGAATTCACCTTTGGGTTCTTTATAGTGTCACTTGGGAGTGCTCCAACATCTCGGTCATTGAAGGCTTTTAAGAGGGTGTTGAGCTTGGTTGTCATCTCGCTTTGTCATTGCTGGAAATCGGCTTCAAGCTTCTTGAGATGACATGAATTTGGACACCATTGCCTCGAGACTAATGGAATTCCCAGTGTTAGGAGGGTTGTTGTAGGAGGTGTGGTTTGGTTGGGACATATTGGGTGGACTAGATGAGTTTTGGGTCGGGTTTGAGTTTTGGCTCCACCTAAGGTTAGGGTGATTTTTCCAAGAGGGGTTGTAGGAATTTCTTAAGTTGTTTTGCTCGGGCTTGAAAGTGTACCACTTCTCTCCTGCTACGTCGGTACGCGTGGAGGCATAGACCGCAAAAGCTTGTTCAGGGAGTCTTGTGCAATCACGAGTGTCGTGGAGACCACTGCATAATTCACAAGGTAGAGTGATTTTGTTCACTTGGTGTGATAGCTTAGGATTCTCGTAGGAGCTCATTAGAAATTTGACTTGATCTTCAAGTTTGAGCATCCTACGATTGGAAGGTTGTGAGTCAATGGGAGGCAAGGAGATTGCGTTGACGGTTTTGGGCAAGGTCCTCTATTGTACCCCACGATTCTTCTGTGGTAAGTTCACTAAGTTTGCCACCGGCCGCTTGGTCGATGGTTTGCCTAGTTGAGAAGTTGACATGATCGTAAAAGATTTGGACTTGAAGCCAAAGATCGATGCCGTGATGATGGACTTTATGGAGTAAGTCCTTGAATCGAGTCGACGCCTCGTAGAGAGTTTCGCCTTGACGTTGTTGAAACATCAAGATGTCATTCCTAAGTTTGGTAGTTCTCCTCGGTGGGAAAAATTAGGCAAGGAAACGAGTGGTGAGATCATCCCAACTTGAGATGGATCTGGCGGGAAGTCGCTCAAGCCAATCACTAGCTTGGTCCCGTAGAGATAATTGGAAGAGACGCAAACGTGTAGTCTCCCGTGTGGTAGCATCAAGGTCGATGGAGTCAACAATTTTAAGGAAGTCCTTGAGATGCTGATTAGGATCTTCAGAACGAAGTCCATGGAATGCACATCCGTTTTGCACCAACCAGATGGTGTCGGATCGCAAGGCCATAGTTTGAGCTTGATCGGGGAGCTCAATGGTGTTCCTATAGCCTTGATGGCTTGGTCTAGAGTATTCACCAAGAGTACGGCCTCTTGGCGGGTCAATTGGTGGTGGGTCAATGGGAAGTGGTTGATGTGGTGGTGGATTATCGTTTGGTGGCGAATTGGCACCTTCCATGATGAAAAGTGATGGGGCTACGAACAAAAACACGAAGAAGGGGGATAGACTACAAGGAAGCTAATGAAAATGATAAAAAAATCTTACTTGATAGGAATCAAGCAAGGGAACCTAAACAAGATAGAGATCTAATTAGCTATTCTATTCCCCGGCAACAACGCCAAAAACTTGATGTGTGTACGAATCGCGTTAGGGGGCAAAGGAACTTCCTTTTCGTCGAGCAAGTTTTTCAACCACCTAGGCATATTACCTAATCGTTGTAGTGTAGTATTGGGTAATCCTCGGGGATTGATATCGTTCTCTACGGGAATAGGAATGCTAGTAAGAAATGTATGACGAGAAGGTGGGGGTTGAGGATGATTCATTTTTTTATCTTTTTATTAGTTTTTTAGAAAGCTAAGGTAAAATCTCGGGGCAATTGGTTGGGGTGTGGTACTTCTACCGATTACTTCTACTTATCTAATTATCTAATACTATGGGTAGTCTTATGTCTATTTGATGTGTGCTCATATGATGATTAAAAATATGTTTACCTAGATACTATTACTCCCTAGTTATCCTTTATTGGTCGGTTGAATTATCACATCTTATCTTAACGCGTTTTATTCTTAAGGTCGTAGGGTATGCGTAGTCCCTAGTTCTTTGAGGTTATCTCTCGTTTATAACATACGAAGTCGACAAGCCTTGGCTATCTCATTCATAAGCCACACATTCATAAAGCATACTCAAGCATTAAATACAACTCAAATGTTGCCTATTTGCACTCCTAAGCCAATTTACAATTAAGATAAGAAACAACCTAACATTAATTAATAACTATGTTTCATAGATCTAAGCAAACACACAAGAAATTTAGCTAGACATGGTAAACAAGCAAGCATACACACAATCAAACGAATAAGGGATAGACATAATGTTACTTTGGATTAAAAGACTTATCTCGATATGTAAAATAGGGTATGGAACCCTAAGATACTGTCCAAATCGAACTACAAACGATTTAGGGTTTTTTCTCCAAAAGTCTACCTCCCTAAATGCAAAAAATCGAATTCTATATATAGATTTACACTTGCGACAGTGTCACCTTTTCCATGGGACGCCGTCAGCTTGCCGTCATTAGGGTTTCGTCTTGGCCAAGTCATCGATGGGACGACGTAACCTTAGAGTTGTGACGCTGTCAGTCTTCAGTTGGGACGTCGTCTTGATTCTAGATCTGGGCCATCTGAGTTGAAAACTGTGAGTGACGCCCTCTTTCTTTATAACGTGACGTCGTCAGTCTTTGTGTCCAGAATCTTCACTAAGCCGTCTGGTGCTTGTCTGATCACGTCTTCATAGAGTGGCGGCGTCGCCCTTTGATTGGGACGCTGTCGGGTACTGTTGATTAGCTTTGAGTGGCTTCGATCTTGACTTTGCCATTTTCTTCATGAATTTGCTCCTTTTCGTCCAAATGTGCTTCATTCCAGCATTTTGCTTCCAAGAGACCTAAAAAGTGATATAAAAGTGGTCGATTTAGGGCTTAAATGACCCCCTAAAAACGTACGTTTTAAATCCTTATCACATACTCGAGGAGGGGTATAAGGGGCAGAGAGTTTATGTTCCACCTGTCATGGTTTTATATAAAGTCTATGAGGCTGAGCTTGTTCAGCTGTAGAAGGTGAGCCTATAAGCAATTAGCGGCCTAGCGAAAGACGTTCGTATTTAGCCTTTTTAACTAAAACTTTATATGAGTCCAGCCATGAGGAACCAATATAGGTTTGTTCTAGTGGTTAACTATTTTTTAGAACATATTGAATTTTGGTCTTTATATAACAGGAAAAAGTGGTCATTTGTATGATTCATTGATTTGAACCATGAAGGTGGCACGTGATGGGTAGAGGTGAGCGTGAGACCTCGACCTCCATTGCATCTAGTCTTATGGGAAACAATCATGTCTTTTGATAATTTGATTATGCAACTCTATTGTGGTATTTGCGACTGAAATATTGTTCAAATGAATGTGTTATGCCCATGTCCATCATTTTCATTTTACATTCATTTTGTTCCTAGCCTATTAGATTTAGGCCCGTTTCAACTTGATAACCTAACTAAACAACATATCTAATAGTTTGTAGTAGTTCACATTTTTTTTTTCAATATTATTAAATGGCTTGTGCCACTTATCGGGCTTGAACCCTTGACTTGAGTTATAATGTGTGTGCACGCAAACCTTCTGAAAAGGGAGAGCTTTAGCCGGTTTGAATATGTGTGGTGATGGGTTCAAACCATGTGGATTAGTCAGCTAAGAGGTCAGAAACCATCGTTAAAAAAAATTGTGTGTATGTAACTATATATGGTGACATTGGCTAATGTTCTGTTGGTTAGTAGTTCATATATATATATATATATATATATATATATATATATATATATATATATATATATATATATATATATATATATATATATATATATATATATATATATATATATATATATATATATATATATATATATATATATATATATATATATATATATATATATATATATATATATAGGGTGAGGTTATTGTCAGAACCAAATAAATTGCGAGAACTGCGAGAACCAGCATCAACCAATCAAATTTTTTTAGATATTAAATTTTATTATATAATTCAAAAGGGTATAATGGTAAAAATACTTTTTGTTTTATTTTTTATTTTTTCTATAAAAAAACATTTTTTTTAGTTCCGTAATTTTAGGTTTTTTTTTTTTAAAGTTATACATGTTTAAAAAAACACCATGTGCACATGTGTTTTGCATTATATGGCTATTGTATTTTTCATTTATGCATAGTTGTTTTGTATTTGCACATGTATTTTTAAGAAATATTACACTAATTTATATACAAACAATAACATTTTAATAATAGATTTATGCAATTTCAAAATTTACAAATTGTATTACTCTAGTGAAATGATATTCAAATTTATTACAAACATCAGTATGTTTACACTTGAATTCAATTTTATTACACATATATGAAGCTTGCACATGTGCATAATCTATTGTCTTTAACAGCTGGTTCATCTTTTAGGCATGCACATGTATTCCTCGCCTAGTTCAAGAAACCATGAAATCTTCAGATGTATTTTTAATCCTTGTGCACATATGTTTTTATCGTCTCGCTCATCTTACTTGTTATAAACACATGTGCACTCTTTATATCAATCATGGTCCTCATCTTTATCAAACATGTTTGGTACCTGAAACTACAAAAAAAATGTTTTTTTTTTAATCATAAGCAAGTAGCAAATACATATGCACAATTTACAACATAAATGCATACTCAAAAACACATGTGCACACTGAGACGATAAGAATAATAAAAAGTATATGCACTTTGATAACACCTGCAAATCCATGTAAACTTCAGAAACTGTAAAAACACATATGCCCACTCAACTGTAAAATTCACAACTGTAAAAACACATATGCATAGAAGGTTTCAAATTCACAACTGTAAAAACACATGCACACTCAAAAACACATGTGCACACTGAGATGATGAGAGCAATAAAAAATAATTGTGGTATACAGTTTATTAAAACTACTTACGGTATACACCTAAACACCATTGAAACACCATAATGAAATAAAGTGTAGTCTAGAACAACAACCTCTATTTGTTAACTTCAACAAAACACACATGATATACAACAAATTGCAATTGAAAGCACCAAAGTAATAACAACAACCTCTATTTGAACATATGTGCATTGGTGCCCATAATCCTTAATTTTCATAAAATGCATTAATCTTGAAAATGCACATGTGTGCATATAACATGTTTCATTTTCAAAACATAAGCCAAAAAAATTTAGATCCAAAGCCAAAAAAAAAAAAAAAAATTAAAGCAGTTTGACGAAAAGGTGACCACATCAACACATCTACTGGCAATTAAAAGAAAATACGTTTTGATTCTTTGTACGGAACTCGAACATCAAATCGGTATGACGAATAAGCGACCACATCAACACACCTACTGGTATTTACTAACAGATTGTTTAAATATCTTAAATACTTATATTGATTTTCACAATAGAAAATAACAAAAGCGTCCCTAAAAAGAAAAGAAGAAAATAAAACTATTGGTCCCTACTTAACATAGCATCTAGAAAGCATTTGCTAGTTTACATTAAAATCAATCTTTGACAAATCCATTTCGTTTAATGATAAACCAATAACAAAGCAAATAATGCATTCAAACAAAAACAATGGAAGTTATAGATCAATCAAACAAAAAAAATGAAAATTTCATCCACCGAACCATTAAAAACCATTGACCAATCACAATTGAAATAAAACTTGCACTAACCCCAATCACAGAGTGGTACAACACAAGAGATCCGAACACCAAACCAGCATCGACATCTTTCCGGCAACAAAAGTGGCAGCAGCAGTTTTTTCCGGCGAGACATCGACTGTAGCAACCCTGTTCATGGTCGGGTTTCATTTTCTTTCGTCGTTCACTGTAACAGCAGCAGTTTTTATTTTACTAACAAGTGGAACCAATGGAACTAATACAATTTGAATCTGATGAAGACGATAAATTGACACCATCATTCTATTTTCGGAGTCTTTGTTTCAATTGAAGAGATTGACGCTATGGTGTTGTTTTCATGACTTTATTTTCAACTAAAAACAATTTTACATGGTTGAATCTAGTTGTAGATCGGAATTTGTGGATGCAGGCTGTAAAGTGATGGCTAGGGTTTGTTTGTGGGTGAGATCCATGAAAATAGGGTAGTTTAAATGAAATAATAAGGGACGGTTTTAATGATAATTTAGGTACGAAATACCAATAATGCCCCTCATGCTTTTTTAGAATAGCTACTAATCTTCTAGTTTATTACGAAAATGCCACAAGTGTTTTCATCCATTGATCAAATATTTAATGGCTGAGATTGGTTCTCGCAGTTCTCGCATTTTTTTTTTGTTCTGAAAATAACCCTTCACTATATATATATATATATATATATATATATATATATATAGGCTCCGGTTCCATTGAGCCTTCTCAATCGATCCGGATCGATACATATATATATATATATATATATATATATATATATATATATATATATATATATATATATATATATATATATATATATAGTGAAACTTTATTTTCAGAACCTACTTTAAATGCGAGAACTGCGAGAACCACTTTTTAGCCATTAGATCATTTTATCAATGGATGAGATAACTTGTGCCATTAATGTAATTAGTTAAAAGATGTGGTCATTATTTGTAAAGCACAAAGGGTACTATAGTAATCTTATTATTATTAACTATCCCCACTAATTAAGGATCATATCTAAATTAAAAAAAAAATACACCAGTTCATTTTTCAACCCTAATTGCGCCTCTCTTCTCCGTCTCCCAAAAAACTGTCGCCATTAATCAAGAAACACAACAGATCTTGTTATTTGTTCGATTGTAAATTGTCGCACCAAACCAACTGATGACATAGCCATCCCCACAACCATCGACCAAACAGCCGCCGCCACCAAGATCCGTCACCACGTGTGATGGTTCATCTGGATCCGTCATCGCCACCAAGAATCGTCTAAAGAAGACGAAAGTGATGAAAAAGGTAAATCTAAAAGATGTATCGAGTTGCTCATTTTTTACATGATTTCTAAAACTTGGTTAATCGGAAAATTGCTTAATGATTATGTGTAGGCAGTGGCGGATCTGGGAATCCGAAATAGGGTATGCACTTTTCGGTAAAAAAAAAACATATTGTTGATCTTGATCCTTTTTTTTTTTTTTTTTTTTTTTTCAGTTTTTCGTCTTTCAAATTCGAATTGTGCATGGAAAACCTTTTTTATTGATCATATTGATTTGGTTTATCATGCTTACGTTTGAGTTGATTAATCCAACATTTTTTAGTTGATTTTTAATTAATGTTAGTTTGGTTTTTTGGTACCAGTTGCATATAATCAGAACCTTCTCAAATTAAACTAAGTAATTAAAAAGAAACACTCTCGCAAGAACAAATAAATAAATAAATAAAAAGTTTTTAGATAAAAACATATAAAGTATGTGGTAGCAAAATTTAATCAGTTAATATCTCATTTTACGACATAAATTTTTTTTAGATATGAATGTGAATTGGGATTGAATTTGATGGGCTGCCTGCATTTTCTCATGTCGTGCATACGTGTTTTAAGAAATAGTGCCTACGTGTTTTAGGGTGCATATATGTTTTAGTGTCGTGCATACGTGTTTTAAGAAATAGTGCATACGTGTTTTAGGGTTTATATATGTTTTAAGATGCATATGCGTTATGCTAGTTGTTGTGATTAATTTTTGTTTCTTATTTTGTTTGTGGTTTAATTGTTTTCGTGCATGCTTGTTTCAGATTGATTGATGAAGATGATGATATAAAGACCGAGAAGTGGATGAACATGATTATACATGAAGATAATTTGCGACTTTTAGAGATATATAATTATTGCATGTGCTTTTGTACTTGTAATCAATTGAAATGTAACATTTAAGTATATCAATCTTGTTTTTCTTTTTATTATAATTTATGTTCTTTAATTTGTGTTTCAAACTTAAAAAAAAAATATTGATCATGTAAAAATATAGGTAGGTTGATAAAAAAAATGTTAGCTAAAAAAACATGTATGCACTTTAACTAATTGAAAACATGTATGCATCTTGACTATTTGAGAAAAAAAAAACATGTATGCACATTTGCCTGTAACATGCATGCTCCTTGAGATTAAAAAAAATAATAATGATTAGGTATAAAAAAACATGTATGCACTATGACTATTTGAAAACATGTTAGCATAAATAATAAAAAAAAAAAAAAAAAATCCGAATTTTAAGATTTATAAAAAACTGAGAATTATAAAAAAATAAAAAATAATATGAAAATGTCTTTTACTATTATACCCTTTTGAATTAAATAAAAATAACAAAATACTATGGAGCATTAAATGATGTACATTATGTATTATTAGTTGTAAAAAAGTGGTTCTCGCAGTTCTCGCACTTAAAGTGGGTTCTGAAAATAAAGTGCCTCTATATATATATATATATATATATATATATATATATATATATATATATATATATATATATATATATAATCCAGATCGATTGAGAAGGTTTTATTTTGAGAAGATTGAGAAGGTTTTCAAAAACGATAGATTTTTAACTTTGATTCATGTTTTTCAAGCGTAAAACTCATTTTAATGTGATTAAAATTCAAAATGTGTAAATTTTTTTTGAATCAATGTTAAAAATCTCTCGATTTTGTGGTATATGTAGATTACTAAATCATCTGTACAAATTTAATGAATCATCATCATAACTCGATTTTAACAATGATTTGTGAATCAAATTTGTGATTTATAGATTCGATTCACCATAAAATAATATTTACTTGTGAATCAAATCAAAAACATGAATCAATTTACTCAAACGAAGATTTCTCAATCTTCTCAAAATAAAAACCTTCTCAATGGAACCGGAGCATATATATATATGTATAGATATATATGAGACTAAGCATAACACATCATTAATGCTGACTAGGCACCATAATGATGACATGGAAATAATGACATGGCACCATTCCCGGTTAAATAAGAAAAAAATTGGAACTAGAAAGGTTCGAACCCTGGGCTGGTAAACAACACACGAGCACCTCAACCAATAGAGCATGCTACAACTTGTGATACAAAGTTGCATCCACTAAGTGATAAATAAAGCCAGGTCATAAAAAATTCAAAAAAACTGCTCAATTTCATCAAGATATTTATGGAATTAATTTTGAAACGTCAATCTTCAGTTTTTTTAGGAACACATTTTCAAAATTCATGTTATTTAGGAAACATGTTAATAAAGTAAAATATATATTCCGAAACTTATGAAGGAAACCTCACAAAATTTGGCGACCCATTGGTAATTTTTATTTTTAGTTTTTGTTTGAATTTAATCCGAATTAGGTTACTTTTTTGATGAATTATAGATCTACCTTTTCTATCCATTTACAAATTTTGATTATTGATTTCAGTACTTGTGATGATACCCATGAGCTTGACTGTCTGTGTTGATACCCTGAGCAGATCACCAGGACACATATGGCTGCAACTGATCTCGAGCAGGAACTTAGCAGGGTATTGTTCTTTTCAGAAAATATGTCATGAGTTTGATTTAGACTTATAGGTGACAATGTTCTCCCCACTCGATCTTTATATTGCTACTTTATTTTCTGATTATGAGTGTTGATGCATAATCCATTTATTCTAACATATACAATAAAAATGGTGCCAAGTGAGAAAGATTATGTGCCAAGTGATGTTTTATTAATTGTGATTTGTTTGTTTTATATATGAAGGTTCCAAAAATGTCTTCTACATGTAAGCAAGGAGATGTTGTTTTGAGCTACGGTAGCGAATGGGTGTCCATTGATGGTAAGATACTATTAACATTATGTGTTTTAAATGGAATAATATTATGTTAGCGAGTGTTTGGATCATGTGTTTGGAACTGATTATCTTGATTACCATGCTTAGAAATCGGGACAGTCAAATTGTAATGAAGATGTAATGGTAGATAGATAGATAGATTAATGCTTATGATGATTTGGCTATTTACTCAGAAAACCAAAGAAAATTGTAACCCTTTTTCATGTAAACTTCTTTAGTACACTTGAAATCTAATGATGATGATTCAGTATCACGTAATTTTTAAATAGTTCCTATCCAAGCATCCTATAAATATGGTGTATTTTCTTATAAAAAAGTTGGATGAATTAGCTTTTGGCTTGAAAAGTTCTCTTGCATGTGCAAATCCGTACACATGCTATAAAATTTAAACATTGTGTCTCATATCATGTCCGACTTATTAATTCATTTACTAGATATCTTTTTGAATTGAGATGGTCATTAAACTCTATATATTTATATTTTTACACTTCTAATCTACATGTGATCCATATATTTATCCATAAAACCTAACATCAAGTTATTTCTTTGAGATAATCCTGTCGAAAGGGAGATACAATAAATTGTGAGTGATAAAAAATTTGATTACTTAAGCATGCCATTAAGTTATTTACTCAAGAAAGATAACAAGTTTGAATCACTTGGATATTAGATACTACAAAATTTTGGTGTTAACAAAACTTTTAAACCATTCAATTGCTTCACATGTCTCAATTATGACTAACTATTTGTTCTTTTGTTTCATTCATGGGTTTTGGTAGTAATATTTTCATATTTTTGGTGGAAGGTACGAAGTAACCAAATTTGTGAAGATAGTTCAGGATGCCATTATGCTTTTAATTCTCTATGGAACTTTGTGGGTGAGTCGATGACTATTAGTCTTAATTTTCTACTATATAATAGAATAGAAAGTTATGAATTATATGAAAGATAAATGCCATGTCAATTCTTCGAAAAAAAATGGAATTCCGAACTTGTTGCTTAATTTACCAACTATAACATTTTCATATTTGACATGAGCATTTTGGGCAGCCCGCACTTTCCTTTAAAAATAATTACCCGTTTAATCTTCCGACGATGAAATTCTAGAGACGTTGTTTTCATCCTAATGTGGAAACCCATGGATACTTATGCTCAGATATTTTGAAGGTAAGTAAATGACATCAAACACGTAACCCTTTTTCGATTGAACATGTTGGTGAAAAAAATAATCATTCACTTTAAAAAATGTTAGTATGTTTATTATTGATTTATTTTCTCTTATTTTTTTTCCAATAAGATGCCGTTCAAACTCAACCTTAGGCAATACCATTTTTCAATCTGTTTTGCAATGACAATTAATAAAAGTTAATGTCAAACTTTGTCGAAATTTAGGTTGTGTCAACAAAGCCAGTTTTCTTACATGGACAACTATATCTGGCTGTCTCAAAAGTGAAGAGCACAAAGAGATTGAAAATTCTTTTTTTGATAAGGATGAAAATTATCCAAAATCAACAACCGACGTTGTATACAAAGAATGTATTCACAACATCAAAGAAGGTATGTTAGAGTGAAAATCTTACCTGTTGATGATCATATTCACAACATCACTTTTGACCTATTTGGTTTAATTAGCGCCTTCTATATTGTAGACTATAACTGGTATTTTTGTGTATTTTTTATTCAACGGCATGTTTGCTCAGTACATATTATTCCACATTCTTATAAATTTACGATTTCCTTTGTTAATCAATTTATATTCTTATCAACAAATATAATGAAGCTAGCCCACCCATCCCGGTATAACTGGTATTTTGACATCTAACCGGCTAAGATATATGCCTTTAAATATATAAGTTTTTAATTATGTGGTATGTTATGAATACTTGACTTTTTTGTGATGCAAATAATTTGATTTTGTGTTTTTTTTTTATTCAACGGCATGTTTGCTCAGTACATATCATTCCACATTCTTATAAATTTACGATTTCCTTTGTTACACATTTTATATTTTTATCAACAAATATAATGAAGCTAGTATATATATATACACATTATATATAAGAGGAGGCATGCCACGTATAATGCCACGTCATATTTCCACCTAAGCAACACATGCCCAGTCATCACATTTGATGCACAGTCATTAATTTAAATTAATGCCACCTCAGCAAGCATGCCACCTAAGCAGTTTTGGTGTAGCTAAAAATGGATTAAGAAAATGTTTTAAATTTCGGTCATTTGCAGGATTCAAACCTGGGTCTATTAGACCACACACAAAGGCTTCAACCAATGAAACAAGCCAGAAGTTGTGATACACATTCCAAAATCAAAATATAATATCTTAGTCATACCACACTAAAAAAAACCCTACAATATAAATCCCCTGTTATATTGTTACAAGCATTACGATATTTTATTCATTCGTTCCTGGCAAACCCTAATATCATCTAATCATCATCATCATATTCATTCATATCAATGATACATTTTTATTGTTTAGGTACATCATCATCATCATCATCATCATCATCATCATCATCATCATCATCAGGTATTTAGCCAAAAACCTACACATATTCTTTTCATTCATTCGACCAATGAGGAGGGGGTATTATATTCGGTTAATATTACTTCAATAATTATAATTTGTGATTGCAGTTTGAATGTTAAAACTCTGATATTATATGTGGAGGCAAGCATGTTAGGGATCACAACGATTATATCTACAGACTCCATTCGGCACATGATGAGGAGCTTTGTTGAAGAAAAGCAAAATCTGCTTCTCTGACCATCAATGAATCAAGCCCGTTGCAGGCTCATGTTTTTTCTGGTGAGCGGTGCGTTGCGGGTGAACTTTTGTGTGTTGTTTTTTTTAAAGTCATATCAGTCACCGATCAGTTGTTCTTTGTGATACTAATTTATGTTTGGCCATTATTGTTATAGCTCAAAGTGATGTTCCTACCAACAGCTTGCAGCCGGACTTTCCTGAATTTGATCCGTATGATGCCAAAACAATGCTACTATGTGTAAAGATTTTTCTATAGTAGAGATATTGCTAAATCATTCTTTTTCTAATATTTGTCATCACCTTTAATTTTTATGTTAAATGTTCGACTTTTTTGCAGCCCAAACTCACCATATCTGGCTTCAGTTGTTAATGGTCCTGGTAAGAACAGCCTGGCACCCCTGGTTCAATGCACAATACATATGTGCCCAATACGTGTTCACTGGCACGTGAAGCTTAACTACAAGGATTACGTCTATCTGGTATAATGGTTTTCTCTTTTATTTGATTTTATCCTACCTTTGATGCTGTGACACAGGCCTTCTGTAGATGTTATTTTTGAGGTCCTTTTAATGAGATATATATCACATCACTACAAATAAAGTTTAACTAAAAAAAAATGAAACATTAATTTAATCTGGTCTTCTTTTTCTTTGTCATGCACAGTCCTAGGTGAAGATTATGGGAAAAGCATATTATTCATGTTTTTTTGGAGGTTAAGGTAAGACGTTACTAATATTTTGTTTTTATTTATTTTACGTCCATCTCATATTCTCTATAATGAGTCGGTTTTACCGTTTGCAATGGATGGGCCAACTACACGATGATAGCTACAACAACTGTGGTTAGTAATAACATTTAGATCTCTTTTTTTAACAACTGAATTTGCCTATTATAGTTAGTCGTTGCATTTTATGCACGATTGCAATAATGACTATTAATTCCATATTCCATTGCTTATCAAGGGCTCTTAGGGAGGAGAACCCAAAACTACTTATGGCTGCATCTGCCTTGTGTCTCCCTATCCAACCACTCATGGTTTCAGCTGTTCATACCGGGATGATGGAGGTACACATTTACATCATCAAGACTGTTTAACTATTCGGTATCTGTTTATATTTTTAATATAAATGTGGTAAATTTGAATCTAGAAAACAAGTGGCTAAAGGTCACAGTGTTTTTAAGTAGGCGTGGAAATTACTAATATGTTGTTATGTGACTGAATAGGTGCTCTTTGAAGATCACAACTGCCCAACATTATGTGCCCAAACAAGAAATTGCTATAAACCTCTGATAAGTTAAAAATATTGATCGTAAATGTTTTATAATTAGGAGTGAATGATTCATTAAATTAACCCAAAGCAAAACCAATGCAATCGTAATACATATCCATTAGTATTTTTTGACTGATTGTTGAACCGGTGGCTTCTGCATTGCAGATAGTTGCAACACGAACTATATGGATGAAGGAATTACATATGCAGACCAAGCCCGAATCATAATATTTTGAGGGAAATACTCCACGGACAGTAGATAGTCGTACAGATAATAATACCTCTGCATCAGATTCTCCTTCTGCAAACATGTCAGAAAGAAAACAACATGCTTTTGAACCTACAACATATCACACAGTTACAAAGACACGACCACCAGTTTCAGCCAAAGAAGAAGTGTCGACAAATGGTGCATCAATCAGAGGGTTATTCCATCTTATACAAAACCAATTGAGGATTTTAGTGATGACAAGGACAATTGGATTCATGATAAGTCAGAAGAATTAGATCGGTACGAAGGGCCTCATATTCCTGTTGGAACTGATGAAGAGATTTCATTTACTGATCTTGAAGATGATGATTGTACCATGCCAGTAAGATCCAGCGTCATCTGAAAGAAATTTCCCATAACTATGGTGATTTCTCACATGGGCTCATCCGGTCTGGCAGATGCTGATTCTTTGACTACTGATTTAGGACCATCATTGCCATCCAACAAGATGACAGTGTGAGGACAGTCGTTCTCTGAAACCGATTCATGCGAGTTAAAGCACAAGAAAGAGTGTGCTCATCATTTTTCAAATATGGGGTCTCATTGCAAGAAGTGTACAGTGAACACTGTGTGGGCATGGTGGCAATGGGTTCATGCTATTGGAGTGATTTCTTCTTAAAGATTGAGCAACTGGAATTTAAACTTGTCTACACTTACAGTTCCCTTTTTTGTGCTTTTCATCACAGATCGATCTTAGAGATTGTTTGGTGATGAGTTCCACTCGAGGAGATCAAATTGGCCACTAGAAACTTCAGTAAAAATCTCAATTCGAAGCCAGTAGATCTGGTCACTTCTTTAAAGGACGACTCTAAAGACGCTGGAATAACCACAGAGCTATCTTCAAATGCTACTATAAGGATGATACCCGAGGGGAATGGTTCCGCAATGAAATTTAGATGTTATCCAGTTTTAACTATGAAAACATCATTGGTTTCATTGGTTACTGTGATGAAGGGGAAGAAAAGGTAATAGTTTACCAATATGCTTCTAAAGGTAGCCTTGATCGTCTTCTCTAAGATGAGAATACGAGAAAATAGAAAGCAGCATATAGAAGGCGATTTTAAGCTTATCATAGTCCAACATAATGGGAGAGACTTTCCACCATATGTAGCTAATTACAAGGATTCCATCACCAATGGTATAATTTTTACTTATATTAACTACATAAGTCATCTTTGGTCTTATTTACTTGATATGTGGCTTGTCAATATTGGTCAGGATGATTAAATCTTTGTTGCTCTGCATTAATGCTTTTATCAAGTATATCTTAATTTAAATTGGTTCTCTTTCAAATTATCAAAAAAAAATATAAAAATCACTTATTACTTTTACGAACTTAATCCTGGTTCTCAATATGATTTTCCATGATCCTTACAATATAGGTCATCTGTAACAGAACAGCCACAACAAATACAGTTGCAGTTTGTTTCTACAGAAACAAAAGGAAGGGGCATGGTGTCTTTGACTGACGTACCTCAAGCCACTTTGCTTCATAGTGAAGAACCATATGCTGCAGTAAGTACTACATCTAACATCAGAAAAGTTACCATTTCATTTTTGGAATTTCAACACCTTCCTATTATTGTTGTTCTTTCTCGGTATTATTTGAAAATACTTATTTTTTCTGCTGACCTGGTTCATTAAAATTCTTCTTTTTACAACCTCATAGTTTTCACTTGGATGATGATTGGAGATAGTATCAAAGCATTGTCGTAAAACTCATTGTCATAATCGTTATGCAGCCATTAAGCTTTCATGAGCATGTAAAGCATAATGAGTGTCAATTAAATTAAGCTATAAGTACTTAAGATGAAATGTCCAACCTAATTTGTGAGGATCTTGCATGTACAAATGTTCACTACAATGGGAATGATTTTAGTGACTGTTGTTTTGGTGACACACGAAAGAGTGTCCGTTGTATTATAATTTAACTCCCCTTTATAGAAGAGTAGCAAGGGTGTGTTTGGATTAAGCTTATTTGAAAAGCTAATCATATTTTCAAAACACAATAAGCTCAACAGCAAAAAGAGTTAATTGACTTATTTGTGAAAAAGTATTTTGAGGCCTTTCTGAAACAGCTCAATGCTGTTTTAAATAAACTAATTGAAACACCCTTTTTATCCCTTACTCTATATTAGTGTATTGGATTGGATAATCAATTCTTTTTTTGGTAAATTCTCTTCCTTCTGAATTTAAGCAGAAAAGATGATTTTATATTCACGTGTGTATGCATATTTTAATTGTTTTACATCATATTGACAAATCTTATATAACTATTACAGAATTGGGGGTGAGATGTGCACAGCAAATCAAGGGTATGCTTGCTTTTAGTGCCTGATCATCTTCAATAATCATCTATACTGTTGTTAAAATATAAAGTCAAATAATAGATAATCCCATCTTTTTTAGACTCTCTCAAAACCAGTTGAGCATCCTTCTGAGCTTCCAAAGTGGAACTATGATGGATCAAGTACCGGACAAGCACCGGGAGAGGACAGTGAAGTTATCCTATACTAAGTCTTATATGTTATACCAAGTCTTATATATGAAATAAAATTAGAAGTCTTACCTCTTGTGGTGAATTAACTGTGGCTAAAATTCTAAATTTTTACAGCCCCTAAGCGATCTTTAAGGATCCCTTCCGTGGTGGCGACAACATTTTGGTGAGTGTTTATATATAAGCCGCAAAGTAAATGCAAGTATAGATTAGCTTAACTTTGTTCATTTTTCTGAAAGGTCATATGTGATACATACACACCACACAGCGAGCCTATCCCTACAAACAAACTTTTTATGTTTATTTCAAGATAAGTGATATACTTTTGCTTTAGTGATCAAGCTTACCAGTTTTGAATTTTATAACTGATATTGATTTCTTGAAATCTCTTAAGAATTTGATCACCACATCAAATTTTTTGTAACATGTTATACAAACTGGAAATAGTTGTTAAATCCATATCAAAAGTATAGACCATAGTTGAAGAATTGATACATATGTTCGATAAAATCTTATTATAGGTTTGGAATTGAGCAAGAGTACACTTTGCTTCAACAAGATGTGAAGTGGCCTTTGGGTTGGCCTGTTGGAGGCTACCCTGGTCCTCAGGTACTATTCATCATTTTTCTTTGTTAAATTTTTTATCATGATAGTTAAATGGGATTAGATGAAAACAAACATTGTTTAATTTACTTACAAACGTATCAATTTGGGTTGCGTTATTATCTCAAATGGGTCAAATATAAAGATAACTAGCCAAACAAGCTGAAAGTCACCCAAAGTCTATTTTATGCATACAGCCTCATAACTATTCAAAGACTCAGATTACCTATGATAATCTATATTATTGTAATCATGAATAATGCAATAATTAATAATTATTTATAAATATACTCCAAATACTCTAAAAAAGTGGACGAGGTTGCTGGTCAACTTGGCTCATTTCAACATGTACAAAAATGACCTGGTGTACCCTGACCACATTCTGACCTGTTACATAAGCCACTCATCTTGCCATCAATCTTATTTATTTCCTTTCACTATAGGGTCCATACTCTGGTGGAGCAGATAAGTCATTCGGAAAACACATTTCTAATGCACATTACAAGGCTTGCTTGTATGCTGGAATTATCATCAGTTGAACCAATGGAGAAGTTAGCAGTTTTTTTACAGATGAAGGTGTTATAGTTATTAGTGGCTAACCCCGTATGGCAATAGATTATAATTGCCACGTCTAGCTAAAATGTTCACAACATGAGAATGAGCTATTTTGCAGGCTCGAGCAACCCGTCCATGTGTGATCTTCTTTGATGAACTCGATTTTCTTGCTCTAGCTAGAGGTGCTTCTGGTGATTCTGGGGGAGTTAGGCATCGTGTAATTTCTCAGGTTAGGCATTACTACATCATAAGAATTTACACTCTGCATGTCTCCTCATTTATTAATACACCACTATGTCTGTAAATGCTTATTTTGGTTTCGTGGTATCGGATGCTTGCAGAAATAGATGGATTAAATGATTCTTCCCAGGTATGTCACTTTATAATAGTTGATTTCTTCTTTGTTCAAATAGTTCTTATGCTATGCTTAGTTAACTTTTCAACACTTCTACTTTTAGGACTTATTTATAATAGGTGCAAGCAACATACCAGATCTTATAGATGCAGCGCTCCTAAGGCCTGGTCGTTTCGATAAGCTACTTTATGTTAGAGTTGCTACAGACCCATCTTATACGAAGAGGTTATTTTCTAAACCATGGTTCTGGCTCATTTATTTTGTTTATCCTATTAAGGCGATTGAGGTATGCATTTTTGTTTACATTATTCCTCAAAACTTACTCGTCTCTCTTAGTATTCTCTTAAATTTCAAATGCTAGAAAATTAAATATCAATTTGATGGTAGTTTTGGTCACATTATCTGTATATTGTTACAGCATAATTTAATGAATTTTCTTCAAGCTCAATTGCCATTGTTGTGTGCCCTTTGTACAACACAGCTCTAACATGCGTTGCATCTCATTTAATGCCTATAATAGGTTGTTATGTCACTGTTACAACTTATATTTTTGAAATATTAGAAGTGTAATCAATTTAGGAGTGTTTAGACAATGCTTCTTGAACACCTCTAATAAATCTTACTTAGTCTAAGGGTAAAGGTAAAATTTAAATACCTTTTTCTATTAATTACAAGCTCAACAATAATAGAAGTCAAACCCTTAGGAACACATGTTTATATGAAGTTTTAGTAACTGTGTTCATCGATTTGAATATTTGATGTTGAAAAACACTTTTAACATGAAAAGCTCTTATGGTTCAGTACATATATAGGTGGCAATCTTTGGCCAGTTTCTTATCAATGTGTTGATTAGGCTGATATTTCATTTCTAAAGGGTCAAATGGGTCAATATACACCAGAATGTATATTTTGTAATATCTTCATATGGAGATCGAGTTGATGCATTGATTATCGATCTCATCTTTTCTTTATGTGCTTGATTGGCCACGAGAGAGAGTTGGTTTCTTGTCTAATGAAGAAGTGCATTGATAAAGCTGCCGAGATGCAGATTAGGTCAGTCATTGCCCTTGACCATTTGAAGAACTATATCTTAAGAATTTATCTCATTCTATGCAGTGTATGTCCACATTTCCAGATTTATTGTCACAACATCCTTCACCTTTTAGCAACTTCATTGACTGAAATATAGGCTCGAGCTGCTGGGCGAATGTTTCATACAAACTAAAAATGTCTACTGAAGCTACAAACTTCTTGCCTGAGAACTCTCCAAATGCTACTTTCATCATGAACTTACCTGAGGTACTTTCTTTAGGATGTTTTGTATTTTAGTACTTTTATTCCCTTTTTGTTGTTTGTACTTAGTAGTAGGGTTTAGTCGTTGATCGTTCTATTCTTTGGTAACTGATCGTTTTAAGCGTTCCTTATCATCTTTAGGTTAATTTTCAAGGTTTTGTTTGTAATTTAGTTGCAGCCATTAGAATAGAACTGATTATCGTAGAACGTTATTATAGCAATGAAGGCGAAAGCGGCTAGGGAACAGAATGCCAAACGGATTGCAGACATCGAGCTTCATATGCAAGAGCAGCAGAAAAGAAAGTAGATATTGAGAATTTTATGACAGAACTACAAGTATGGACTGATAATAAAATGACACAGACTATTAAATTGAAAAAAGCAGCATGTCAGAACATTCATTAAAAGTTTGCCTAAGCGACAGATGGTGGTGATAGAATCACGTTACTCTCGTCAACTTGAAGAAATAGAAACATTGTGTGATGGTCTACGTTTAACCCCTGAAGATGTTTGTAAATTTATGCAAAACATTACTGATGATCTTGAAAAGAACACGGCTGATAAGACCTTAACTTTTCAAGATGCTTCCAGTAGCAAACTTTTACAAGCGTCAGGACAATCTTCTTCTTCCTCAGCAACTGTAAGTTTACGATTGACCTTAGATGTACAATTTTAGATCTTGTAATAAGAGGGTATTTGAGGACATTAAATTTTAGAATGGACCAAGTGACATTTTGTTAAAATTTTCACCCACCACCTACAAAAGCAATGAAAGAAAAACTGGCTAGGGAGAAAAAGGCCAAACTGGTTGCAGACTTTGATACACATGAATGAATTGCAGACTTCACTTGATCAGGAAAATATACATTTTACTGAAAGAAAGCATGCACACGAAAAGAGGAAAATAGTCCTTGAGTATCTTATGACAGAACTACAGATGAGGTCCATAAAAGAAATTATATGCAAACTTGATAATAGGGCTCAGATGGAGGAAGTAGTGTATGCACTGAAGGCACTGATCACTGGCTGTTTAGGGGAGATTCTGGATATGGCTCACCAGGAAAATAAGAAAGCTTTATCCTTTTTTTTGGTAGCTTTGCCTTAGCGAAAGATGGCAGAGATGGAAGCACGCTACTCTCGCCAACTTGAAGGAATTGAAACACTATGTACTCGTCGCTGCTCAACATCAGAAGACTTGTATCCTTATGTAAAACAAAAAGTTGAAGCTTACAAAATGTTTAAGTTTGATAGCATCTAGACATTCAAAACCCATCTTCTTCAGCAGTTTTAAGTTGTCATATTCATAGTTACATCCTAAAAATGTAATATTTCTGAGTTTTCAACTTGGTTGATGTCAGGCTCCGGCACCCTCGTCTTTGAGTATCAGTATTATGCCATGAAAAATCGACCCAGGTAAACAATCTTCTGTACAACACTAAAATATTACTGTATAAAATATTAGAACCATTAGTGCAAGTACTTCAATAAGTTTAACAGAGAAAATTACTCTGCGTGGACCATGTCGTAAAATGGGTATTACTAAAATGACCATCAAAATGTTTGATGGAATTACCACCACTAAGTCTATGTTTCCTATTCATGGTTATATTGTTATCGTCTTGAAACAGGTTATGCAATTTAGAGGTATCTGATCAAAGATATACACAAGAGGTCAATTGCTAGGGATGTACAAATATTGCCACTCTATTTTTAGTTCTAGATATTGAGCGGTCAGAGTCTACGTAGAAGAAGTTATATACATAAATGTGTATTATTGTGTATAACTTCCAATTCATATTGTAGTTTCATTAAAAGTCTTAATTATTTTACTAAACATATCAGAAGACAACGGTTCTTAAGGAATATGAACTTTCGTCTTAACTTGTGTATGTCTTAATATGCAGGTAAAAAGATCCATAAGCTTTCCAAGTAACTCCTCCAACAATTAGAGCAACATGTCAAAGAAGAAAATAAAAGATAAGTTAGACGGTCTTTGTCACATGGCACCAACATAAAAAGCCAGTTGCAGAACCTTGGTGCAGAAACCCATGACGACAACTGGAAGAAGGCTTGGATGAGGAAACGCAATAGCTGCTAGCCAAGCAAAATTCTTATGGTTCTTTGACAATATAAACTTGGAATATTGTGCCTCATTTGGATTTATTTGCTTATCACAAATCAAATTTTGTCATTATGAGATTATGTACCGACTATCATTACAATACTTATCATGTTAACTATTGTTGTTAATCAATCATAAATAACAAAGAAGAGATCACGTGAAGCTCGCCTGCCCATCGGGCGGGTCATTAAGCTATTGGGCAAGTTATTGCATATATGTCTTCTAAAGTGACTAAAAATAATAAAATTTATGGGTTGTTTGATCGAAAGAGAACACTATAATCATAGGATCAAGGGTTGAAAATGTGAGCCATCTATGAATAGGGCACCAAGTGTGAGTACTTGCTTATTCTAATCCTATTTTTGTTACACTATTATGAGATATACAAAATACGAAAAAGGCAGTTAAGATACTTGATGATTAACTCTATCTCGGTACTTTAGGACTAAGCATTCAACAAATTTGTAGGGACTAAAAAACGTTATTGATCACCATTGGCAAAATACTTATTAAATCTTACATATGTAAAGTGTTAAGGGGTTGGAAATTTACCATGAACTAATCCAGTAACAAATTATAATTTTGGGATAATGATTCAAGGGTCAACTAAACGATTTTATTATATGAACATCCGGATATAATTCTATCATATATGTTTCAGTTCATTTGGTTTTTGGATATACAAACAGAAGGTACATATCAATTTTTCAATGGGAATAGGGACAAAATGATCTCGAAGATAACAAAGGCCGATGCACTTATCAAACAACTACGTGAAGTTGGACACGAAATAAGTGATCACGATGTCTTTGACCTCAACTTCTTCAGTGGCGATGAAAACTAATTGTCTATCTTTTTATACCTCATTCGACACTTCTTTTTTAAGGATTATGATCATTAAAAACAAAGCAAATTAGAAATATTCGTCTAATGAATCAATGTTTTTTATAGTTGTCTTTTTTACGATGTTCATTTGTTTTATAATTCTTTCACATTGTTTCTTGAGATATAGTGCTTTCATTTGGAGTTATTTGTTTCTCAAATAACAAATATTAGTTGGCAGGTGCATGTTACATAGTATGTATGACTACAAAAAAAAAACCATAAACATCCCTTATACATAATTTTTATTTCATATTATAAGTGAAACAATATTTTATCTTCTAAATGATAAATTTAAACCTATAAACAGTTTAATAAACTACAAAAATACACACACACACACACACATATATATATATCTTTATATTCGTAAATTAATCCATTCAAAAATAAAAGTACTTACCCGCTTTTAGTCGTTTTATGAATTATGATAACATCAATTATAGATTTTAACCGTTTCATTTTTCTTAACTTTTAACTACTTTTTAGTATATATTTGTTCTACTAAATCCTAAAAATAAAAACAACAAGTCATACCCGTCCATTGGACGGGTTTTGACACTATTATATATATATATATATATATATATATATATAGGGTGAGGTTATTGTGAGAACCAAATAAATTGCGAGAACTGCGAGAACCAGAATCAACCAATCAGATTTTTTTGAATATTTATTTTTATTATTTAATTCAGAAGGGTATTAAAGTAAAATTACAATTTTTTTTTTTTTTTTTGCATTTTTTTAATAAAACACGTTTTTTTAGGTCCTAAAAATTAGGAAACTTTTTTTTTAATAATTATTTTTCCATCATGCATGATTTTAAAAGGTAAAATGCACATGTGTTTTTTTTATATAAGGTACATTTACATATATTTTTATTGTTCAATTGCTTTGAATGACAAAACATATATGTATTGTTATTGTTCAATTGCTTTAAAAGGTAAAATGCACATGTGTTTTTTTTTATCTAATGTGTTTTGGCCAAAACTATTTACACAAGTGCATTGAATGACAAAATTAATATTTTACTTGTGCATATACATTTCAAAACAAAAACATATACACAAAATTAAAAATCATGTCACATACAATTCAAATACAAAACTATAAAACTAAAGAATAAATGAAAGTTTCGTTGATGTATAACAATGTCTACTAATCTTCTCGCATGCACTTGTGTCTTTACTCTTTACTTCTTTATCATATCTATTTTCTCGCTAGATAGTATGTACAAAACACATGTGCACTCTTGACATCGTTCATCATACTCGCACCTGTAACCACAACCAATTAATAAACGGATTACTTAATCATAACATCTAACATAACACATATGCACAATTGACTTGTTCACAAGAGGCCATTTTGATAAATTAGTACATCTTTAAAACACAAAACACAAGTGCATCCTTATACCAGAATTAAACAAAAAAACATCCTTATATAATAAATAAAAATATATATATACACATTCAATACATTTAAACTTGTAAAAACACATATGCATAAAAGGTATCAAATTCACCAAAAACTGTAAAAACACATGTGCACTCTCAATAACACATATGCACACTCATTTCATCATTTTAAAAAAGATTTCAAACGCAAAGGATTGTAAATTATAAAACCCTAACTAGATAAAAAAAAAATGAACTTTTAACACTTTATGTAACTTTATCATTCCCATCAGTGTAACGGAATGGAAACCAAAATACAAAATCCTATATAAAATGAGTAAAAAATAAAAAGGACATAAAGGATATGCATAAAAAAGTTATTAAGGATTACGGATATCATCAATAAATTAAATCCTAACATTTTGATTCATAATTTTTCAAGGTTGTAATATGTGAATAATCATCAAACACTTAACAACTATTTTTGAATCTCAATATTGATCCAACCGTAGTATCAAAAAAACATATATTAAAATCTAAAGCACACATTCAATCAATATCATCGAATTTCAAACATATGTTATCAATAATGAACCTACATACTGACATATATTAATTAATCAAGCATATCCACTCAATTAATTTAATACAAGAATTGTTATACAGACTATATATGATCATGCGTTCCTACTTTATTAAGATTGATCCTTGTATCAAATTTTTAACGACTTACCATTTGATCACCATTAAAGATTCAGATCTGAAATTAACACCACATCTCGGTGCTCCATTGGCTATGGCAGTGAATCATGATGATGGTGGTGCTTGCGTGAATGGCATCCGAATTCAAGAGGTTGTGACAGACAAAAGTCGGTGATGGCTAGTTGTATGAAATATGGTGATGATTTCTATGGTGGCTTAGTTTTTTTGTGTGTGGAGAAAACAGGTATTGGTGTGAATCCCAGATCTGAATTTTTATTAGAGTAAATATAGGACGGTTTTTAAAATTGGTGCGTGTACAATTACAAAAATGCCCAAATTTCATTTATTAACTGTATATGGTTTTTGTTTTATTTACCAAATTGCCACAATGATTATCATCCATTGATCTTTTCATCTAAGGGTTTAAAATAGTTCTCGCAGTTCTCGCAATTAATTTGGTTCTGAAAATAACCTTACACTATATATATATATATACTCATTCTTTCTGAAATTGAACTCTTTTAAGGATGGGCTTTAGGGAATCATGAGGCGAAATAAAATGAAATTCTTCTTTTAACAAATTAATGAGTCTATTTTATTATCTTAGTTTGTTTTAATATAAATGCCCATTTCAATGTTTCAACATATCAAAATTTCTCTAACAAGTAAATGTGATATCTTAGTAGTTGAAAAAGAATAACAATTTTATTATCCTAAAAACCGCGAAACATGTACTTAGCGGACACTTATTATAAGACGAGAAATACATTCTTAACTTAAAGGTTCTTTTCGAGTTATCAGCAGTTTTAAAGGGCATAAACGAGACGAACAGCTAAAATTGGAGGGCGTAACGCGTCATCTTATATTTTTAGCATTTGTTCATGCCACATGTATACATTTCCGTGCCTAATGCGTTACATACTATATGTCGTAATAAATATGCCGTAGTCAAAACACACGTACATTTCCACATATTTCTCAACTGAAACTAGTTAAAGTTCGTTAAGAAAACGTTAGGGTTTCTCCCACTTCGATATCAAGTTTTACTCTCATCGTTCATCATTTTTCACATATTTTTGTCATAAAGTGATGAACAATAAGCTAATTTCTTCATCAAGATCTAATATGGGTATTTCATTTCTTTGGGTTCTTCACAAAACCCTTCAAGAAATTTACATGGAATCCAATATATGAGGTGAGTTTGATCTTTCTTCACTTTTGCTCTCTTGTGTATTGTTATATATACATCATTTTTACTTTTGTATTCATCTAGATATTGAAGTATGTATGTTTATTTTCATATTTTGTGTTGCTCAATGACGATTATATGTAGAAATATTGCAATTATGTAACTTCTAAACTAGAATGCCTTTGGTTACTTGAATGCATTCGATGTAATTGTGATTGCCGTTAAACGATGTAATTGCGTGCCTTTGCTAATTTTATTTGGCTAACTTTTAATGACGCGGAAATGCCCGTTTATGTTCACAATATATAACATGTGATAAGCTATCTTTCGAATTTTTAGTTATAGCCAAAATTGTAACTTGATATGGAGTGCACAAGTTTGTAACCCATGGCGTTTACAATTTTTGTTGTATTGTTATCATTCTACTTCTAGCATTTTGCTAGATTGCTAATACAATTTTAGCCGTGTTAAAAATATGCATACCGTTGGTTTAGTTTTACAAGCTTGTAGCGAGGAAATGCCCAATTACCTTAGCAGCTAGTTTAGTATAACAAGTGAGTGGCCCGTTGTTTTCTCCGCCTCATTGACCTAGTAAATTATAGCTTCGGGCGCAACTCACCAAACACATTTTTTGTGCATCATTTCAAAAGATAGGTTTCCGTCTATCTACGCGACAAGATCTAAACCTATCAATCTCCTCTTTAGATTTTTACCGCATTTAAAAATAAAGTAAGCATATCTTCTTCATCTTTCGATTTTTTATGTGCATCAATCAGGATTTTTTGTGCTTGAAATAAAGTGTTCACGATTATCCATGTTTCGTTTTCAACTTTGTCAACTTTCTAGTTGTTGTGCGATTGAATTAGGGTTTCGTCCATGAGAGTGGTGTTAGCACACATTGCTTCTAGCTTTTTTTGTGCTTGTTTCCGTTGATCGTTTACATTCATGATTGTAGTCTATTCAATAATCATCCATAATTGCTATTCGAGAATTGAATGTAGATCTATCTGTTTCTTTGTTGTAAATTTGATCATGAATTGAAGTAATCTAAAAACCCGTCTTTGCATTAACTGTTGCATTTGCTATATATGATGTGTACGTGTACAATTATTTTAGATTTCAAGGGGGCTTATGGAGTGATTCCTGCCGTTCTTTTTATAACTGTGTTGTACATTATTTTATACTTTTGCATACTGTGAAGCTTGACGTCAGATAATTTGTTTATTATACTCTAGTTGAAATATTGGAAACAAGTATGAACTAAATCTTGTATGCCACCCTATTAAAACCCCCAACAAAAGAATAGTACTAAAAGAGTAGAAGATTTACTACACAAGAGGTAATTAAAGCGCACTGGCTGCTAGAAATTCCAATGCTTATAACCCGGCCCATAAAGATACCTTAATGGAACCTTATAATCTCAGTCATCATGATCAAGGTTTTTTAGTTGATGAATGTTTATGATCAGCTGCATAATACAGTATAATTTATATGTTTTTATGCACAATTTTGAGATATACCCTTTATTTTACAACAATGTTGACGGTGGACACTTGGATCCAGCTTCGAGAGACATGCCGGACACCGATGAGGAAGCAAGGAAATATCGAAAGTTGAGTATCATATACAAAGAGGGTGAACCTATCCGTGGTGCTGCAAATTTTTGCAACAGTGATAGTGAAAGTAGTAGTCCTGATCAAGAGGATTCTGACGAGTTTACTTTGAGGAAACATTACAAGAAGTCCAAGGTAAGAGAGTTGCACCTAATAGAAGTGGTGCTAAACGAAAGACGCCGTTGTTGAAAGGCTCCGGTAGTAAAAGGCTAAAGGTTGTATCTAAATGTGAGTTAGATAAACGTGGCAGAAAGTCTTCGTCTTCTGTAAGATGTGAAGCAAGCACTTCTGGAACCAAAAAGGTACTTGTGTTCTGTTATTTTTATTTATCTATCCCCATGTTAAGAAAGGTTCTCAATGTTATGATCCATGATCATATCAGGGACAACTGTATATTATGATCCTCCAAAATATGTGTCCACTTACAAATCACGTTAAATTAAATTCGACATTTGACTAGTAGAGAGTTCAATAATCGCAAATTATTAAAACTGTGTCCATTTGTCTAATGGACACTTATTTTGGGACAAATGTTAATGTCTATTATTCTTCTGTGTTTCAGGGTTCTCTGTCTGGTGGAAGTAAAAAGGGCAAAAAGATGCTTCAAGAAGAAACGTCAAAAAAATCTAGGCTTCAGCTGGGTGGGTGTAACCATCAGATTACAGAAACAAATAACTGTTCAGTATCCGCACATGGGGTAAAAAAGGTCCAACTGGCTCAGCCTGCCATGACACTTTCGAAGTTTATATTAACATCTTCGAATGATGAAATTATCTCAACACTTCAGTTGATTAGCCTCTCTAATGGGCCGCCTGCTTCAGGTACTGGTTTACCTCAGTCTGAGCCAATTGAACCTGAGACTTTAGTGTGCGTTATGAACAGAAACCCGTCTGAGTTCAGCACAGAAATTGCAAAGAATTACATGAGAAGTGGTTATCCCAGATTGTAGGGAGCAATTTAGATAGGGATAGATAGGCATGGTTAGATTTGTGGTAATATAGGAACTATTATGTTAGTTTGGTACTTTGGTTAAGTTGCAATGGTTCTGTGCTTCTTTTGAATTTTCCTTGCTACTAAATTGCTTACTTTATTTTTATCTGCTATTTCAAGTTTTGGTGGTTCGGATTGTCTTGCATAAGAATTGGGTGCTGTTGTGCCTTTTTTTTTTCAAATTACTTTGTGTTGTCCTTGCGCGGTTGGGTATTGGAGGTTTTTCGTTCTGGTTCGTTTGTTGAACATATTTTATTGTCAGGTGGTTTTGTTTTTTGGTTTAAGTGTTTGATAAAAAGTCTTGGATCTAGTTCTTTCATGGTGGCTCGGGGTCCTTATAATATGCTAGCTTCTTTCAGCATCTTTGAAATAATGTTTTTCGTTTGAAAAAAAAAGCTACAAATGATCTACGGTGTCCAGCTGGCTGATCTCCTCTGTAGACTATATGGTCACGTATGTTTTCCCCTGCTTCAAATAATCTGCTGCTTATTTATCTGAGTGACCAGGAGGTAGCTACTCGTATTAGCTAGGAATGAATATCTTTTTAACAACGAACACTTCATGATAACAAGAGTTAGAACGATTAAATTTCTACAAAACGCTACCCATTGCTCAACAGATTTGTTTTTTTAACGGAAACCTATGAAAGATATTGGTAAATGAAATTTGGATATAATGATTTGAGTCAATACGTAATTTATTTTCTTGTTGAATATTTCAGCCATGGTTCAGATTCTACTCTCATCCTACAGCAAGAAAACCATCACATTAGTAATTTATGAAGTTGTGATTTTATATAATAGCTAGTTATATCAGTGACTATGTAAACAAACAGATACCAGAAGCTTTTATCCAAAAGACTGCAGTGCAAATATGTAAATGGCACCAAACCATGAAATCCCCGTTCAGACAAACAAACTAATGTAAACTATGAGTGACTCGCACAATCTCCAATAGCTGACATATGATCTTGAGTTTTGGTAGACGTACGCAACTGGCCATGTCTAGTGACGTCCCTTTTTTTATTGTGTCCACCAAAGTCCAATCTTCTCAAGAAAATAAGAGGAGCAGCGAATGGGACGCCCCAACAAGCTTACTGGTCCCAAAAACCAGACAACGTGATGATTAATTTATGAACTACAAAATGGATATCCCTTACACATCACAACTGGCAATGTCTAGTGACCTCCCTCTTTCAGTTTTTTATATGATATCACAACTCTAAAGGATGCAGAGTTGATTTAAGGGTTAATGGTCCAAAAAATATACAAACTTTCTACCTTTTACTATTGTGACAATAAACTTTTAATTTTCCTATTAAAACAAAAAACTTTCTTAATGACTCTTATTGTAACCAAAACTGACACGTGGCAACATTAATTAACCCTTAACCCAAAAAACGCATTTATTCTCGTTTCATAATTTTGGGGGACCATTTTTGCCAAGTTACCAAACCTAAATACTAATTTAAAAAAAAAAAAAAACACTTTTTATTAAACATAAAATAAAAATTGTTTTCTTCCCCAAACCTGCTACAAACCCAGCTGCTATAAACCCTAATCAATGAGTTCCTCAAGTTCAGCACAATCACGCCTAGTTGGTGGTAACATTCAATACTACTGTAACTGTAACCGTCTACTAAAGGTTCATACTTCAACCACAAGGAGGAATCCGGGCAAGAGATTTGTTAAATGTAATGATTGCAAAGTGTACGAGTTTCTTGATGAAGATCTTCCTACTAAGTACTACAAAGAGTTGGTGTTTGGATTCTTTGAAAGGCAGAAACACATCAGCAACAACACGTATTCTCAACACATGATTGAGGGTCTTACTATGGAAAAGTCATTGTTGGAAGATGAGTTGAAGGCTACAAAGTCCAAGTTGCAGTTGTATGATAAGTTGTTTTACATTATGATAGGATGCTTGTGTTTAATTTGTGTTGTATTAGGTATGACAATTAGCAAGTAATTAGGGTCTTGATGTAATGGTTTTATCTTATGGAATGAAAATCTTATCTTTTGGTTACATTCTCTTATATTTATGTTGCATTCTATTATCTGTTACAAATAGAATGATTTGTAGACCAAAAACAGTGAGCATGGCATTCATGATAGGTGATACAAAACACATTATTTTAGGGCCATAAAAGGCATACATAAACTAAATTGAAACCATGAAAGACCAAGTGCTGATAAGACCATAAACCATGAAAGACCAGTGCTAGGTACTAGGTGCTTCTAACCCATCATTTTATTTCCCTTCCCCTTCCCTTTTGGTGCTGCAATTTCAGTTGGTGCAACATAAGGTTTGACACCAAATTCTTCAAGAGTGGCCTTTGCAGGCAATCCTAGAACTTTAGGCCTTGCATCAAATAGAATCTTTTCAATCTATTTTTGGGTTAGTGGCTTATCATCATCCTTTGCATTTTTGATTGGTTCAACATAATGTGAGCTTGAGCCCACCTTTGGTTGATAAAACTCTAGCTCAAGAGGTGGTTCTACATACTGCAATGGAAAATACCCTGTCCATGTGTTACCTGAACTTGTGTCATCTGTAGTTTGTGCGCTATCTAATGTATCACTGGAACTGCAGATTACTTCTGAAAGAAAAAAAAACAAACAAATAAAACATAAGTATGTTTAACAGATAAGAGATGGAAAAGGCACATGAAGATGTTTGACAATTTATAACCTTTTCTTTTGTTGGAACCCTTGTTTCCTGAACTCATGTTTGCAAAAGATGGAATAGATGAGGAAGATGTTTGATATGGTTTTGTAACCTCTATATCTGCCCTTATATAGAGGTGTGGTAATACATTCATTCATTGACTGCACACATGTAGAAAAGTGATGCATTGATTCATTGACTGCAGAAATGTAGAAAAGTGTTGCATTGATTCATTGACTGCACAAATGTAGAAGATAAGTTGGTTTGTGTACTAAATAGAGTGAGAAAATGCAATAGTCAACTGCAAATGCATAAAAGTGAGAAAATGCAATAGTGAAATTCATAAAAGTGACTGCAATTGTAGAACAGTAAACTGCAATAATGCTACAAAGTCCAAATGTTACTGCAATAGTCAAATTCGGTGACTGCACAAATTGTACAAAAGTGATTCATTGACTGCACAAATGTTACTGCATTCACAGTCATACATATCTAACATCATACAAGAAAGTAGTTTAATTTTGACCATCTTATGCCCTCATATGATATACAAAATGGGCTATTTGTAGATGGTCATTTTAAACTGTTAACATACCTACAGGACCATATGGCAGTTAAATTGTTTACACATCCAAAAGATGATTAACTATGCCCTCATAAGATATACAAAATGGGATATTTAATTGTTATTAAGCTGACATACAAAAGCTAAAATAGATGTTAGTTGCACTTATATATCAAGTGCATTGTCTTTAGTACTTCCCTGACCATCCTTTTTTTTGCCCAACTTCTTTAGTATGATTCTTTCACTTAGTCTTCTGATTTTAGGAGGTTGTTTCTTTCTGTTCTGCACTTGAAAATTATCAATTTGAATCAAAATATCATAAATTTCAAACTGTAGTTTAATGGACACTAACCTTTGTTGGTCTTTCAGCCATTCCAATCTTTTTTGAATGTTGGGACACACTCCAGGAGTCCACTTCACACTAACCTCCCTCATCTTCTGCATCCTTTCCAGGACAATAACTCTAATAGCTTCTAACATGGTGATCAGTGGCTTATGCCTAACACCCACAATCACACTATTGAAGCATTCACTAAACCCATTTTCAACTGCTTCACAACCTCTGTCAACCTCAAAGAATGCTCTGGACCATGTCTTAGGATTCTTATCCATGAGCCACTTATGTGCACCAGGGTTAGCCTTTTTAATCTTATCCATTATTTTATTGAACAGTTGAGGGTATGATGCTTTAGATGCTGCCCAAAATAGATTCCTAAACTCCAATCCAGTGTAATGTTTCTTAAAGCCTTCATATATGTGTCTTGCACATTGCCTATGCTCAGCATATGGCATGACTAGTTTCACAGCTTCAATAAGACCCTACAAAGGCATGTTAGTGTGTTAGATCATTTTTAATATTATATTAACAATTGGGGGGAAAAAATAAATGTCTAAAGCATACCTTGTGTTGATCAGATATCAGAGTTAGACCTTGACCTTTAACTTTACCCAAATCTTCTTCAAGCAACTCTAAAAACCAACTCCATTTATCTTTATTTTCAACATTTACCACAGCCCAAGCCACAGGGTAAATGTGGTTATTCCCATCTCTACCAATTGCAGCAAGTATTTCCCCTTGATTAGGACTTTTCAGAAAATAACCATCTAAGGCTATAACTAGCCTACATCCTGATTTCCATCCATTAGCTAATCCAGCAAAACAAACATAAAACCTATCAAAATATGTCTTGTTATCTAGGTTGACTGTCACTCCCAACTTCACAGTTGACCCAGGATTGGTGTCTAAAATAGCTTTCCCATAAGATCTTAGCATACCATAGTGTTCTGCTACAGTCTTTTCATTCTGATTCAAAGCAAACTTTTTTGCATTTACACATTGATTAGCTGTAACCTTACACTTATACTTTTTCATCACTAGATCAGCAATACTATTCAACCTAATCTCAGGGTTATCCCTAATCTTTTCACCAAAGACTGTCCCTATCCACTTATAGTTGACCAATGAGCCAAACTGGAAATTCCTAACACATGTATGCTCATCAACTAATGTTTTAACCTGAAAAGTTTTCTCTTCTGACATCCAACTAGCATAACATCTCCAAGGACATGGTGGCAATTCATTACTACTAACACTAGGATACCTGATTTGCTTCCTTTGTTTACCAGTATCTGGATCAACCACCCTTTCAGGTCTTTGTCCACACCTAGCCACTACCATCTTTGAATTACTCTTCTCATACCATAGTGAGAAGCCATTAGCCAAAGCGTAGAATGTCAGACACCCCTTGAACTTGTTCACACTCACATACTTTAAACCTTTCTGCAATCGTAACACAACATTTGTTAACATTCATCATTAACAAACAACATAACAAATTTGAATTTGAATTTAAGTATGCTCAACATACTCACCTCTGGTTTCCTCAGTCTCCAGTGTGTACTTTCATCATACATGGGGTACCTTTCAATACTTGTTTGAGCAGTAATGAAAGGGTCTTGAGTGTTTCCCTCCTCATCAGTAGCCTTAAGCTTTCTTAGTAGCTCATCCATGAACAAATCATGATCAGTCCTAACATCAGGAGCAAAAGAAGAATTTAAAGGCATACTATGTGCTTCATTTGGCTCTTCCATCTGCTCTACCTTATCCCTGTTAGCTTTGATCCTATTTCTAAGCTCAATCAATTCCTCTTCACCAGGACTAAGATAATCAACTGACTTATCACTATCATACTCCCAATCATAATCACTATCAGAATCATCATCATTTTCAATCACCCTAGCACCCATACTAGTACTAGCTCTATGACTTTGCTCAGAAGATGCACCACTAGTACCTACACCACTAGTCCTAACAAGGTCATCACCACCTCCATCAGCCTGGTGAGAAGATTCACCTTGAGTTTCAGCATACTCCATCTTAGCCCAAGCCTCCATCTCATCTATGCTAAAATCATTGCAATACCTTATTTTTGGATTGACTTCACTCTTAGCAACACTAGCATCCATACTTGTTCTATCTACTTTACCTAAGTACTCAGATAAGTCCATATCAAAGTTCTGGAGATATACATAAAGCTCACCAAATACAACAGCCACATCAAACATATAGTTTAACTCATTATCATCAGTGACTCTAACTAAACCAACCTCCAAGTCATGATTTGGGACTCTGTAATACACCCCTTCAATCTCTGTTTCAACTTTATCTTTAAGATATTGGGCAAACTCTAAGTAAGGAATCCTTCTAATAGACATATGACTGACAACACCATGCACATACCTAAGGGGACCATGGCTGAAATACCCATCCCAGTTTATAACTAAGATGTGTTAAACAGTATGAGGTATCATTCTGAAACAAATACTATACACTAAAATTAGGGCTAGCTAACTATTTAGGATTAAAACACAATTAACTGATTCAAACGATATTACATACCTGAATTGTTACAAAAACCATAAACAATTGGAAAGGGGGCAACGCAGATTTTTCAATTTGGTGGATTAGGGTTTTTCAATGGAAAACGGGTTTCAATTGGGGGGACCGATTTGGGGGGGGGGAATGGTTTGGGGTTAATAAATGCGTTTTTTGATTAATATTAGTCCCCAGTTTTGGTAAGTTGACAGAAATGGTTACGAAACGAGTATAAATGCGTTTTTTGGGTTAAGGGTTAGTTAATGTTGCCATGTGGCAGTTTTGGTTACAATAAGAGTCATTAAGAAAGTTTTTTGTTTTAATAGGAAAATTAAAAGTTTATTGTCACAATAGTAAAAGGTGGAAAGTTTGTATATTTTTTGGACCATTAACCCTTGATTTAAAACCTGATGGCTAAATGGTTTGAATCATAAAAGGAACTTACGATTGGTCAATTTGCCACCAAGACAGAAGCTTGAACTAAAGACCACTACTTGAGCAACTACTGTGCAATTAGAGAAAAGATGGTGTACATTTTCTGTAACCAGATTGTAAAAAGTCACCATAGCTTTTTCAATCTATTCCTGCTAACAAAAACAGTCACTGAAGAAACCTATAATAAAATTAGGGAAAATTGCATTTTTATGACACCCAAGATGACATTTATTTCCAACTTGACTAACGTTTGTGGCATATTACTAAAACTACTATTTTTTTTAGTATTTTAAGATTACCTCTATCATTGTGTACTTTAATATATTAAACACGTTTGTTTTGTTTGTTTAATGTCTGACACTTAAATGCAGCTACGTTTGTAGCTTCTGCAGCTACCTATAAGTTACCAAATCTAACATTTTCAACTCGAATATCATTTCGAAGAAAAAATGATGAATGCAATGAATTCAAAACACATGACATACGCATATGATAGATTAGTGGATGCTGATTGGTGTTAGTTACATAGATAAATATGAATTCTTGCTACATACAATGAGTTGCGAATGTGTTAAATTATAGTTTCTGAGTGAAATCAACTAAAATCTACCAACAACAAGGTATGCGGGTCGAATTACTAATAGCACGGATACAACAAATGTGGATCGAATACTAGAGCATAGAAACAATATAAGTACAAATATTATTCAATACTTTTTATTAAATCGAAGAAAATAAACATAACAACAAAGTTGTCTATAAAAACAACAAAAATAAACTAAATATACGCTTTTCAAACGTATATTACAACCAGTTTTTCCTTTTCAGCAATCTCCCTATTTAGACGTTGGACTTTCTCCATAAGCCGCCTCCATTTTGTTTAGAGATTGTTTAAAGACACTGAAAGTAACGAAACGATGTTTTTCGTGAGATCAATTAGCGGAATTAGATTGTTGTCATCCGGTGCATTTGGTGAACTAGGTTGTTTTTGTGAAAATGGGGAATACATATCTATTTGTTAATTTGTTTTTCAGCTGGTGCTTAAGAATGTTGTTGGACGTTGTCTATATAGATATGAGTTGAGCCAAATATGGTATGGGTAGGGGATATGGTATCCGCTTACATTTCACTTATTTACGATATTATTTGTTGAATAACAAAAGTTCCATACGGAGCAATTTTGTCTAAAGAACAAACCATGCAATCTCAGCTATTCATTTCTTCATCAAATAAAAAAACCCCACTTTCATCATTTTTTTAAATTAAAATATCTCACAAAATGTTAATAGTTACACGAAATTAATTATACCATCGCGAAAAGAATTAAATTATCTTTCTATAGATATGCACTTCTATATACTTTCGATAAACTTTTTTTTTCTGCCCAGAAAAATCACATGTGATTTATTACTTTAAAAATCACATGTGATTTGTGAAAAATAACAAATCACAAGTGATTTTACAAATCAGAAAAATAACAAATCACAAGTGATTTTCTGAGCGGAAATTTTACAAATCAGAAAAATAGCAAATCACAAGTGATTTTACAAATCACATGTGATTTTCTGGACGAAACTTTTGACAAAAAAATCGTAGAAACTATATAGACGTGCATATCTATATAAAGACAATTTAATTTTTGTCGCGATGGGGTATTTTTCGTAGCTTGAAGATTTAACATTTGCAAGATATGCTCTTTTTTTTTAAAAAAGGTGGAAAATGGGGTTTTTTTGTTTGATTAAAAAAATGGATGGTTAGGATTCATAATTTGTTCTTTATAAAAAAAGTGTTCTCTGTTGATCTCACCTATTTGTTAAATAATTAAGGTAATTAGGTAAATACAATTACAACACACAACTTGTTTAAAAACAGTTACAAGACATGTTCAAAAAAAAAAAAAAAAAAAAAAAAAATTGCCAAACGCTTCTACGACATTGTTTGTAAATTTTCATTGATAAATTTCAATATTCCAACCGGATTTAGTGTCGTTAGTTTTCCTATTTTATGAAAATAACGTCTTACACGTAAATTGGACTAGATACGTAAGATAGTTGTGCCCGCATGGACTTATTATGTACACGAGGCAAACTATAGTGGTAATGAGCCTATAAATACCCCTCATGACTCTCCATGAGGGGTGTAGGAAATCATTAGTGTTACATCATTTATTTAATAAATCAGTTTTAATTTCTTTCACCATTCTCTCTCTAGAAGCTAATTATCTACTTTTATCAACCTAAACCGCTCGATTCTTGATGATATCAATTGGTATCAGAGCTCCTCAGGGGTGATATGTGGTCTTTGTTTTGAATCAAAACGTTTTAGTATAAATTTTTTGAGTCTGTATGGTTTTTGTTCAAAAAGTGTACCTATTCATCATAAAACGAGTTCTTATGCTTTAAATCATGAAAAGTTTCATTTTTATGATGTCTTAAGTGTTTTAGATGGATTTTACGCAAAAAGAATGGGCAAAAACGAGCTTAAAATGAGTGTTTTGAGTTGATTTTGTTGAAAAGGTGTGAAACCGAGTTTCTCCGAGTTCATATGGTTTTCTACAAGTTTGTATGCATTTCACAGAGTTTGCATTCATTTCTCCGAGTTTGGTATGCATTTTTCCGAATTTGAGATTCCGGAATAGACTTTCGAGTTTCTATCGATTTTGAGCTCTTCGAGTTTCTCTTTCTGAGATTAATGAGCTCTGAGTTTAGGGATTCCGGGTTTGGTCACCGAGTCTTGGTGTTCAAAGTTTGTTTCTCCTAGTTTCAATACTTCCGAGAATGGTCCTCCGAGTTTCACCATTTTCGAGTTTTGACTCCGAAAACAAAAGCCAAAATTCTCAGAGTTTCACCAAAATCCTCCGAATTTCTAGGGTTGTTACCAAGCTTATAAGTATGGAATTCTTCCTAGTTTCTTAAGGTTTTACCGGATTTGTAACATATAAAACCCTAGTTTACTAAAAAAATCTTTCGGGGGTGCGTTGCCCTGTTGAACCCAACATGGGGTATATACAAAATTAGGGCACATACCAAAACACATCGGATATTATTGCTCAACGCTTATCAAACATGATTCGTTTAATTGTTTAACACCAATTTATCCTATTTCAAAACGAACCACACTTCACTTAAACGATCCTTGTCAAGAATCACATCAAATGACAACGGCTAGTATCGGGATAGTTTGTGACTACGGAGTTTTATACAATATTGCTTATTTGGGTTTGAAGTGACATTTCTCGAGTGTACTTATTTATCTTAGAGTCAAGTTGGTTGGTTAGTTGTCTCAAGATAACTTGTCTGGGCGTGCACCTGATACTTTAAGGAGGTACACTGTAGTGCTCAGTATTGGTCTTAAGTCACAATTATGTTTCATAACAAGCATTAAGTCACAATGTTAGGATGTTTACTTCATATTCAATTCGGTTATATTAGGTTATCTCTAGACGTAGTCATTACTGGCTGGTTGGATTTTGAAGGGGTCGCTTATAGGTTGAAGAGATGAGATGAGATAGTAATAGAGAGTCATAGTTATCAACATATACTCATGGGATATTGAGCTATATTTACTACTTCGATTTGATTCTATGGTATGTAAACAATATTATGATGATTCTGATAACTCATAACCATCAGGAGGGAGAAGTGGTGTACACGGGGATTTATCAGGTCAATGAAGAAGGGATATATAAATATACACCATTGATTTTTCTGGCAGAAATACGAGTATTATTGTTTCGTATTCCATGATTGGTTGATTGATGGAACTGTGCTTCAATAATGTATACTCCGGGGCTTATTTAACTTGGATGCATTATGTTTGATTTATGTTGATACGATGCTCCCAGTATATACAACTATGGTGCTACAGTCTATAGTGTACTTTCTTTGTTGCGTATTTGAAGACTAAAGAGCTTTTATGAAAGGTTTTCAGTTTGGGAGGGAGCTAATTAAAGAAGAAGTCTCACTAGTTAGAAAGAAGTAATAACCCAACTATTTCATTACAACACATGAAGTTCAGAGTTACAATGATCAGTGCATTTACTGCCAAAGATCGATGCATAAGTATTTGGAAGAAGGAACTTCAACGATGATGCATAAGAAGTTCAGAGCTTCAAAGATCGAAGCCGTCAGTGTAGAAGATCAAAGCCGAGATCGTCGAAAGAAAGAACTTCAAGTCATCCTCAGTATCTTGTCTACAGTGACATCATCAAAGACTCTATGCTTCATCAAACATCTTTATTTTACTTTGTAATTTACTTATAGGACTCACTGTAACCATTCACATGTGACACTATCTTGGAGGGTGATTGTTAGATTTGCTATTTTCTGAAGATAACGTCTTACACGTGAATGAGATTAGATACGTAAGATAGTTGTGCCCGCATGGACTTATTATGTACACGAGGAAAGCTATAGTTGTAATGAGCCTATAAATACCCCTCATGACTCTCCATGAGGGGTGTGGGAAATCATTAGTGTAACATCATTCTTTTAATAAAACGCTTCTATTTCTTTCACCATTCTCTCTCTAGAAACTAACCATGTTTATTTACTTTTATCAACCTAAACCTTTCGATTCTTGATGATATCAAGTGTATTCTTGCACGGGGATCAGGGAAGGAAGATACAAGAAACCGGATTGAAGTTGTTCATGGGGTCTTTCTCCTCTTTTGTTCCACATTCAATCCTTATGTAGATCTTGAACTCTGATGTTAACCTTTGCGTACGGGTGGATTTTCATTGAACTTATACATGAAACTAAATTTTATGGTTAAGATCTAAATGGTTGCGAAACATAAATCATGTTGATTTTTTTATGCTTGATTTGTATAAAAGGAGGGATTATTCTATATGTATGTATTGATTAACACATTACAGCATCATTCGTAATATATAGTGATATCTAACATGTCTTATCAACCTGCCATCCATGGAACATGTGTAAGTGTTCCGGATAGTGTTACACAGAAAAAAAAGTGAAATAGCAATGTGGTAGCCTTTTCTCACCTTGATGACCGTGGACGAGGATTTCAACATAGACATAAATGTCATAATACAATAGAATCACCATTGTTTGTGATTTTAATGCTACATAAGGTATTATTTCATAATGTCTTGTTGTTGTCTTGTTGTTCACCGTACCTATTGATGGGTTAGGCCAGACGATGAACCATCGCCAATTCCGTTCAGTTTTGTGTTATAGGCTTACCATACCTATGTTCTCTGAAGGCAGTATTTGTCCGAGCTGCAATACACATCGTATGGACCAATGGGGAGACCATACAGTTCACTGTTCTAACGAAGTAGGTGCGAAGTTCAGACATAACCTGGTGCGTAATATTCACGTCGACATATGTTCCAAGGTAGAGATTATTGTGAAAAAGGAGGCTCCAATGGGGTTTCTTTCGAGGGATGGGAAAGAGCTACGACCTGTAGATTTGCTATTATTCAATTGGATCCAAGGTAAAGAAGCATGTTTGGATGTAAGTGGGATCTCTCCATTTGCAGGTATTGATGCAACTCTGTGGGCCCCGGGGGTAGCTCTACATAATGCTGTGGAGAAGAAGAAAAAGAAATATGTGTCCAAATGCGAGGAAAACAGTTACAAGTTCATTCCATTTGCTTTTTTCACTTTCGGGGAGCTTGACGCGGAAGCCTTAGATACACTTTCACGCATCAAGACTGTTGCTGTCAGCCACTCGAATAATGTCAAAAGTGGTGCTTTTATTTTTCATAGACTAAGTTTTTGTATTAAGAAAGGAGTGGGAGCCCAACTAGTGTCTCGGCTTCCCACCAATTTCTTGTAAAATTCATTTGGTTTTCTAATGAAGTGATGTTTTTATAAAATAATAATAATAATAATAATAATAATAATAATAATAATAATAATAATAATAATAATAATAATAATAATAATAATAATAATAATAATAATAATAATAATAATAATAATGACGAGCACTATCATTAATATTTCTGCTGCAGCTATAACCATCATCGTTAGGCCCTACCATATTAAGCTGGCCGCCAACATCACACTGGAACCACAATTTAGTCAACGGTAAACACGAACAATGCCATTGATCTTTGCGGTTTGTCCTGAACTCTGTCATTAACCTTTGTGATAACATAAATTCTTAAGAGCCATGCTTAGTTTGTGCAGATTGCATACATAAATATGCATTGGAAGGAATGATATGTCTGGGTTATATTTTCCCTTTATTTATAGATGTAAAGTTTATGGGAAAGCACACACAATAGTAGCATTTATTTATGTACAATTTATTGTGAATCGTTTGCGAATAAGTACGACCAGTTAAAAGGAGAAATTATATCATGAAAGTTGCATTGACAGCAACCTAAAGACAACAGATCCTAGTTACCATACTTTTTAAGCATATTTTTTTGACACATTTTCTTTGTACGTACACTCTCTTCAAACTTCTTCATATGTCGAATGTAACTACCTACAAGTTCCAAATCTCTTTAAAATGATGTTCACAATCGTTTAATGTGTTTGACAACAACTCTTCACGCATTTGTTGAAAATGTTTTTTGCATTCAATCAAACCTAGTATAATTTTAACTTGCTCGTTCAACCTTTTGACGTGTTCCATATATGAGGGATTGGGGACGCTTAACTCTACCTCTATTTCTCTAAATATATTTGATTGATGAGATGTTGGATGCTTGGTTTAAAATTGCACGCATCGTTGCGCTCGCATTGCGCATCAGAGTGAAGCGTTTGAAAAACGCAACGCGAAACTCGATGCGAAGTTGTTCCAGGATGCGGCCTAATGCGAACGCATCACATTGCAACATTGTATTGCTCGTATTGGGCGCAATTGACGCGTCACTTCGAAACAATTTTAATTTTGACTTTTATAGTTTAAGTTGACTTTTTGTTTTTGGTCAAACCATTAAGTTGACATATTTGGCGTTATAACATTAACTAATATCATTATGCACGTCAATTATTCTATATTTAATCATTTACTTGTAGGGCAATTTAAGTAGAACTATATATATATATATATATATATATATATATATATATATATATATATATATATATATATATATATATATATATATATATATATATATATACAAGGGAACTTTCTTTTCAGAACTCATATAAGTGTGAGCATCGACAAAACTCTTATACACCATTCAATAATAGTAAAATTTTCTCAAAATATTGTTCGTGGTCTATTTTAATAGATCGAAATACAAAGACTTTCAGTGAATTCATTGTAGATTTGTGTACAAGTGGATTTTACAAACATAGTAAAATTCTCTCAAGTATTGTTCATGGTCTTATATTCTTGATTGAAATAAAAAGACTTTCAATGAATTCGTTGTAGATTTATGTTTGTATAAGAGATCATTTTATGAAAATTACATATAATAAATTAAACATAAAATAATTTACTAAAATTTGATTTGGTCTTGCTGCTACCTCCTTCCTCCTTAGTGCTGGTAGCACATCTTTGATTTCAGTAATGAAAATCGATTTGACGTTCTAATTACAAATACAAAGGAATAACTTTATAAGCCATCTAATCTTAGTAAATATAACAAATGAAACAGAACATTTGAAATAAACTGGGTTATAATGTTTGACATATGAAGTACCTGTTGAGTCTTGGAAAGCTTTAGTGGTTAAAGATCTTCTATCAAGTTGTCCAGTTCTATAGCGATAACTAACTGGAGCATTATCACGCGTTCCCAACAAATCAGATCACAACTTTTTAATAGAAATTGCCATGAAAGAAGTGTAAGTAAGGCAAACAAACAGCAAATGAATTAAGGTAAAGACTTAAATCGATAAATTCCTGACAACAATTTCAAAATTTTCACACCCCTTATCATTTGATCCCGGACCATAAATGACTCCATAAATGCTTTTATACTAAAACATTTTACGGTTATAAAGGCACAAAAGTTAAAAATCAATGATGAGATAAAGAAATTAGACAAATGTATCTATGAGGCTCAGATACGTTAAGAATCGAAAAAAATGCTTACATCTAGCATGGCTGCAAATATGATAATTTGCCCCCGATGTTCACATCTTTAATCGAACCTTTTTAGATTCATCACAGCCTCATAAAAAAATGATTGAGAGTGTAATAAGAATATATAGCCAACCGGAGTTACTAACCTATTAGAATCGAAGAACATGAGGCTCCAATGATGCTTCGTTCAGTAGCATTGGCAATGCAAGTATGAGCAAAAGATCATTATCTCATCTTATATAAACTCATTGAGAATTCTATGTTGCTACTGATGCAGCCACAAATATTTCAAAAGCGTGTGTCATTTACGTCCCTGCAAAAAAAAGAAAAACGAATACCAGTTTGTCATGCAACTTTCATTCATCACGAAATGTGGACAACTGAGTCATGCTATTATTAACAAAACCCGTAGCAGTGCGTTCACTAACCAATATAAAAACTTATTGCAACTCGTTATCATAACTCATCTTGTAGTACTCCACCACTGTGACATTTAGATCTTCCACTTATATAACCTCCTTCTATTACAGGCCTCGTTGCTGCTGGTAGCTTGGAACAGTTTGGCCTGCACCCCTAATCGTTATCAGAAGCAGTCCTTTGTAGGCCTCCAAATACACTCCAACCGGTTAATCATGACTTTTTGATAAGGAATAAAATATTATACATTCTTATCTTCTTAGCATATTCTTATATACATACACATCAAATCACTTGAATCATATTTGAATGTGTACGATATGAAAAATTCGGGCAACATACTATGGAAGATGATGCATACAAATAACAAATGGGCATGTGAAGTATTATGTCTGAAGCCATTTTTTTGGTTGTAACATTCTTTGTTTTTCTATTTAGAACAATAATGTTAATAATTAAGGAGGAAAGTGATCACCTCTGTTAGTGCAAATATTACGATATTTAATCTATACAGTCTCGTTTGTTTTGATTGATGACAAACATGTAACTTGTAATACATAACGTAAAATGTACAAGTTACTTGTAATTACATTTGTCTCAACATACATTCAACACCTCTCGATGTCTCAAGTCCTCGTATGTTACAACACAGGTTCGTACATGTTTGTTATGTGGCATTATGATCAAACCCATTAACAAATCATTTAGAATGTTTAAAATACGTTTAGAGTCACTAAGTATTTTAATAGGTTAACCATTCTATTTCGAACCTCATTTTACATTTTGCATTCACAAGTATTTCAAAAGGTAACTAGACATTTTATCAACTAGTTGCATAATACATTTTACAAGTTTACTTTGATAAACCTTTAATCTAAAAATGGAAATACATGTTACATCATGTCATGCATCATCTTTGAAATCCTTGGAAGATCACTTGAATATTTTGGTTAGATTGACACTCAATATATCAAATGTGATCTTAGTAAGATTTGGTAATATCTTGGAAAGATTTGAAGAAAGATTTTTTAGATTTTATGTCAGGTACCCACGGCACCAAATTGTATAAAGGACGGAACCCTTTTAAGGGGTCCGTGGTCCGTGGACGCTCCTGTCCACTTTTGGCTATAAATAGAAGCCCATTGTTTTCCCATTTCTTCACCACTTCAAAGCACATCTTCTCCACCTTCTTGCATACATTTAGATCAATCATTAACAATGTAGTAACACACATTAAACACCCTAATGATCATGATCATAATGCTTCTAACATTCATCTTTGTTGTAAGCATACTCTTTGATCAACCAAGGAAATCTTGGAGATCTAGCCATCCCCACTCACCACAAGTTGAAGATCTATCACAAGAAGTTTAGGGAGCTTGTGATCTTCATCATGAAGGCTTCCTATCAATGGAAGTTCATTTAGAAGTAGTTATTCATATCCATTAGACATTTGTGTCATGGATCATTAGTGTAAACATCATTGCATCATAACAACACTTTCACCAAACTAGATTAAATGGTTTATGTGTTTGTGCCATAAAACACAAGGTTTATTATGTTGGGCCATAAAACATATTGGGAGTGGTTGTACCCTTGTAAAAGAACTCGACATCTAGCTTAGTGTCAGAAATATTGTATAGGCGACGTTAGGTTGGTTCTACCTCGAACTAGAACCCGGTATTTAGCTTTGTACCGGAAAAAGTGTAAGCGACGATTGTAAGGTTTTCTCCGACGAGAAGGGAGCTTGTTGATTTAGTGAAGTAACTCTCGAGTTGGGTACTCGGGGAGTGGAGTAGGGCGGAAAGGAGATCCGTGACCGAACCACTATAAATCCTCGTGTTCGGTTTGCACTTTCCTTTCTTTATCTCTTTACTTTTATACTTGCACTATACTATTGTTTGTGATGTGGTTTGATGCTCATGATTGTGTGACAACTTGGTTTACCATGCTTTATATTAGTCACAAACAATAATTGGTACTTTCATATTATAACAAGCTTCATAAGCGATTTGATACTAAAGATCTAAAGTTTTTAAACGGTAACGTATTCACCCCCCTCTACGTTTCCACAATTGGTATCAGAGCCACGTAGCTCGTATTTTCAAAACAAATGGTTTTTAAAAATAGAGTACGATCCATGTATCAAATTACCATTGAAGCGAAAAATAATATGAAAAATGCTTTGCTTGTTATACTTAGAAATTTTGTTGTTAAATATAACTTTGTATACAAGCTTGAAGGTTTTCTTGAAAAGTAAAATAAAAAAAAAAAAAGTTTGTTGAAAGAACTAGTAAGTATTGTATTGTGTGCTCATAGAAAATTTACGAAGAAAAATGATTTTAAAGGAGTGTTTGGGATAACTATAAATCTAGTTGAAAAATCACCTCCGTAAATGTTTAAGATAAGTCACATAAGTAGATATGTTGTTAAATATGTGTATTATATGTTTACTAAGAAATCTAGTAAGTCGCACACGTTTTCTCTATGTCAAATACTAGTTTTGGTGAATCTGTCTCAGAGGACCACGGCACCAAATCTTATAAAGGGCGGATCCCTTTATTTGGTTCCGTGGAATCCGTCTGTACAGTATGCAGTTTTTTGGGCAACTTCAAAAAATCATAACTAATTAACCGTAAGTCCGTACGAGTCGAACCACCTATCATTTTAAAAGGAATTGACTCTACTTTCATTTAAAAATACTCTCATGGCCTGAGTCTAATTTTAAATAAGTGAAATAGACCAAATACTACAGTATGTCTAAAATATTGAGTTTCGCTTTAACATAAAAACTCAAATTTTTGAATCAAGCAATTTAAGTTGGTATTCTTAGAACTTTGATACAACTTCCTTTGAAACTAAATAATTTGGTAATATGTTTAAAGGAAACTAATCAAGCTTGGTATACATCGTCATATTTAAACGCAAAATGACGAAAAGTGTCTTTCTTGTTATGCTATGCTAAATGACCACTTGTTTATGTTGTTTGCATATGTGTTGCTTGCTTATTTTTCAAATTGTTGTTTACACTTGTTTGTTTGCATAATATAAGTGTCAATATTGCCATGTTATTTATTCGCTTGTTTGACGATTTCTTGTTTATGCACAATAGGTTATTTGCTAGATTCTGTGCACTAAGTTGGAAAATTACTTTACCATCGCTTGTAGAATTAGATCACTTCGTTTGCATAGGTTACTAACATCTCGCATAAATTATGAAATGTCATAACTCACTTAGCAATGAGTACTAAGTAAATTAGTCAAGTACTTTGAAAAATGAAGGTGTTAAGAGAGTGTTTGGTACAAGGACAAAAACAATGTTGTATGATGTAATTTATTTGTTTTTACTTTGTAGGATGATAATATGACTTAAAACAATGTTTTATGCTAACCGGTTTATGCAGGTGGATAGCACAAGTGTGTTATCAAATTTTACCCATTTTCACTTTTATGTGAAAATCGTTAGCCCTTGGTCAAAGTCTATGCTCCACTATATTTGTATATGTGTTATCGACTTTTCCTAACTAGAAGTAATTAATGTCACATGTTTTAAGCAAAATTTTAGGTTTTGGAAAACTCCCCGACACCTAAAAAATGGGTCTGTGAACTTTTCTGGTGTCCACGGATCAGACGGCACCAAAATTTTGGTACCGTCTGTTATGTATTTTGGTACCGCCATACCTGTACAGGCGGACCAGGCGGCACCAATTTAAGGGTTCCGACTGTGTAAAGAAATGGTGCCGTGAATCCTACAGGTAAGTTATTGAATTTTACTAAATCCCGCAATCTAATTTACCAAACTTCGTTTCTAGGATAGTTGTTAATGCATATCTTGCATACCTCACTCAACACATCCTCAATGGATTAACTTAGGATGTTTGACATGTTTTTAGACACTTCCATCTCATTAGAAACTACCATCTTTGTATGGATTAACATCAAATCCATGAATCCTTAGTTCCATAAATCAACACATTCAAGATGATCATTTTTACACCTTCACTGTTACTTTTCCTCAAGCTTAGCATTTCTTAAAGCAAAGTCAAAATGACTAAATCCTTAACCTCAAATAAGCCACTTAAGAAAACCACTAGGATTAGCATTCGATCTTGTTGCTTCATTAACTTGAGCTCTTCATCCTCAGACTCATTACCTCTCAACATCTCATCACCCATTCAAGATGTGAACTTTCTAAACTTGAGTACTCCAACTCCACCATCAAAATCACCCACCATCATCCAAAACAACTTCACTACCAAAGTCTCCAAAGCTTGTACCTATCAAACTTTGTGCAACACCACCAACATCTCCTCACCCGTTTGCGGATGACTTAGATGACTTACCGAGACTAATAAACCTGGACTCATTATTTGCAAAGATATCATACACAAGTCTAACATATGACTATAGATATTGTTTTGTATCTACATGTATTGCCTCACCTGGTTAACATGAAAATAATGTGTCATCCTTCAAGACGATAAGTATTTACATCGCGTCATAACTCACACATATGTTAAATACATATTATCAAGTCTTGTTATCCTTGAGTTCAATCTAAGCTCAACAAATTAGGATTGGCAACTTAAGTAGTTCATCCGAAATATTCAAGTATATGCGACTTACGATTGTAAGTCATTAAAAGTCATATCCGAAAAATCAACACCCAAGTATTTTAACAACACATGTTGAAACACTTATCCAAAACAAACAACCCACTGTGCCACTTATCCCTCTTAGACACCTACTATCCCTCTTCCATCTTTTGGCACCATTAAGCGTATTGCTCATGAACTTCCAAGAGCATCCTTTAAATCAAACGTGCCCTTTCAAGGTGAACCTATACCTCAGCCCCTAAGCTTCATAGACATAACCAAAACTTCAAGAACTTCACCCGCTAGTTGTAGTAACCAATGAACCATAAGAATTAGTATTCGTACTTTTTGTGTTCAACATCTGTGGACAAATAATCAACCTAAGTACTCCCATAGCACAACAAACCCCTACATCACCACATCCTTATTTAGACACACTAGAAGACCTACCACCTAGATCAACCAATCCACCATCCTTGCCATCATTTGAATTCGTTGAGTGTATTGCTCAAAAAGCCCTTGTGTCCAACACTTGTACTGAATCAAATGCACGTTTGAACAAACTCAACCATCCTTTCCCACATATAAGGACTTAGATAATTCATTATGGCTAGAACCTCAACTATCAAATAAGCATGGTGCTCTTGGTAATTGTTGTCAATTTCCACTAGGTATAAGTAGTATTACCTTCACAAATAATCAAAGTATTAGTAATACTTTGTTGTTAAACTTCTGCATAAATTTCGTTAAACTTCAAATCAACATTTTAACAACATATGTTAAAATGCAATCTCAAAGCCAACATCATACACCCCAAGCAACAATGACTCTTGAGGAGTATACATAAGAAACTCGAGTGAATTCCTCTTGTCATCATCTAGTGAATATAATCTTGAGACCAAGTTTATTTAGATGGGACTATCCGATTCAAACACTTTGGCTTCATATCTTCATTTAGGAAAACATGATGTTTTGAAGAACATTATGACTAAGATTCATGCGTTAAGATTTCATTTTGTTAAAAGGATATTGTATATCCTATGCATCACTCTTGCGACATAAATAGTTGTGTTACAAGAGATTTCATTACACCTCATTGGCTAAATGATCTTGAAACAAACATCTACAAGTTCTGTGAACTAGCATATCCAATTCATCTTGTCATACTTGTTTTCATAAGCATGATAACTTTATCCCATGGGATAATCTCATTTGTTGAAAGATACTATTTGTATCTATTTCCTTTCAAGCGTACATCATAACCTAACCTTGCTCAAACCGAGTGCACATCCAAGGTTAAAACTACACAATTTTAGAGCATACACAAGATCTATTGAAGTTGGTAACCTCACTTAGATTCTTGTTAAATAATGTTCCAAAGAGCTTTCTTGAGAACGTTCTTAGTTTAACATATTCCATTATCTAGTCTTAGATGATCAATTCACATTTAAAGTTCAAGATGTCATCCATTAGATCATACAATTAGCTGTGTAATTTGAACAACTTTCAATTCTAAACACAAGATTAAAACACATTGTTTATCAAACACACCATTGTTAAAATTCATGTGTATAACATGACATCTTCATCTTCTTTGTTATATTGCATATTAGTTGTATCACATTAAGCCAAGTATTGGTAAACTATCATCTTTTATACACTTTAATAGGCAAAAGTAGGAGTTCCCATCTTTCTAACATGAGAATGATTACTGGAGAATCTATTGCACTAGAAACTCAATTTGACCTAACGGTTGAATTGCTTCCTGGAGAGAAGTTGGGTTTGTGGAATCACCCATAAAAATGGTCGTGTTTAGCCTTAATTGAGCACCGCTAGTAATAGTCTCATATTCATTCTCCAACTTGAAAAATCTATTTTCCTATACTTGCCTAAAGTAAGTGTTAAAACATTGATAGTTTGCCTCGCCTTAGGAATACTAATCAAACAAGTAGTATATATGACTTTTATTTTAAAACCACTTGCATTGCACTTACATGTGTTAATTACATGTTCTTGTTTGATACGATAAGTTGATTTGACATTATCTTAGTGTTTGATAACTAGTCGAATGTGTAAACCTTAGTACGGTTTTATCTTTATAATGCTTGTATTGTTGTTTCATGCTACTAAACGTTTAAACCTAAACTTTATTTGCATGATACTTACTTTTGAATTATTTTTAGCATGATTAACATGTTACTTATGAACTCATAATACGCCATTTTGATACGTGATAATTTTGATATGATATATTTGTGTTTGAAAGCTATTAGTTGGCATTCATTACATCTATGTGTAGTACGATCCAAATGATACATGCTCCAAATTGTTATGTCTTAAACATGGCTTACAAAAATCTTTCATCTTGTTTCTTCTGCTTCTTGTCACACTATTTGTTTGCTACATATGCACATATAATATGTCAAAATGCTTTTGGTATGACAAACTTTTAGAAGCCTTTTTATCTTACAAATTAATCACATAGATTGTTGTGTTAATTTACAAGCCAAGTATGCTTAAGCGTCTAAGTCTAACGACAAAACAATCTCAAAATGAAATGTCTTGAATAAAGTTGTATTCTTGCATAATATGATTGTCTTGATGCTATCTTGTATGGTGATTTCTTGTCTACTAAAGTGCAATGTGTTTTTGCTTATATAATATGTCATCATTTGATTTATATCATGTTAACATCTTTAGTCACCAACAAATTTGTTTTGTAGGTTGATAACAAATTATTTGTTATCTCACTTGGTTCTAACTTTTATATGCTCATTTTTGCATAATTCCCTTTATTGCTATGTAGATTAGTACTATGCTTTATGGGACCCCTACACTTGCATATAGTTTAAAAGCATATAAAATTAAGTTCTAGAGGGTTGGCTTTGCATTTTTGTCTTTCAACCGACCTCTTTCCAAATCTCATTTTTGCTTCCGCTTTCCAAAAATCATCTCCATCATTATTTAGTTATAACAATACTCTAATCCTCTTCACTTCCTATTAGGAATCCACATGCCTCATCATACGATCATCTCGTATTAATCGAGAAGAGGTACGTGACTTTAAGGATGAAGTTCATTGTATGCTAACCATCATCCAGTAAAACATCACTAAGCTCACCTCTCTCGTTAACACCAAATAACCTCCCAAACACTTTTGTCATTCCTTATTTGATACATTACACATTATGTTGGATGTCCACCAATTAAGGGGGAGAGAAATTCATTCACATAATTGTATTTTGTCAAATTTTATGTCTCTTAGACTCTACAATACCAACACATAGGTAAACACCACTTAGCTAAAACCGTTTCATGAAACCACAACTAGTTCAACCTCTTTCGCACCAATACCTCATCAAGTGAAAAACGCATCATGTGTTTTTACAAAACGTCTTCATCTCCACATATAGGATTTTCCTTAAACTAGCACCTTACAACTTCACTATCTAGAACACCATCATAGGATCTTATCCTTTTCTCGCTTATCATGCATGTCCTTGTCAGTGCAAACGATATATTAATCAAAACAGCCATCTCCAACACGTTGGTCCATCCAACTCTCACTCATATGATGTCATTCTCATATAGGTACTCATTATTAGTATTTTCCATATTGTCTTCACTTCTTTTCAAAGTGATAATCATCCATGTCGGTCAAAACCATGCTAATACTACCTTTCCCATTGTCACCTAGAATAGGTCATTTTTATAATTCGTGTCAATCAATGAACGAAGTTATCTTCATCACTTTTATATCTTTTGGTATCTTCATTATAATATTCTTAGATAGAACACATTATTGATTACTCTTGGGTTGAAGCATATGAGAACTTGCTCAAAACAATAGATTGTTAGCATCAATAAATCATTCAAATCATAACCCTTATGCATCATTGAAATGCAATGTCCATTCACATTTTTTTCCTCTTAGCTTTGGTCACTTGACATGACGAAAGGATTGCATGAGTCCATATTTTTATATTTGCTATACATACGAGTTTCTAACTCCTTAATAGCTTCCTACCTAATCACCACCACCTTCCATCACCACTTTCACTAATCATCACCACCATGGATTAGCGAAAACTTGCTTTTGTAAATGTCAAGTCATCTACCATCACCACATGAATCCTACTAGTAAACCGACACCAACACTAGCACCACTAGTGGCACACCCGGTGGAAGACTTCATATCTTCTTTCTAGGAATTAATTTGTAGGCTTTTATCATGTTATATTCTCACTTTTCATATGATTGTAATTAGGAGACTATACTTCATGAGATCTTTGATTATATCATTTATCACATATATACATCTTATTTTTCTTTGTGAAAAAAAAAATGAAATATATTACACTAATGTTTTTCATTATAGGTTCATCATCATATACACTCGTTTGTATATAATTTACTCATCTAAGGATGAAGTTTGCATCAATTATTTTTCTTATTTTAGGTGCTTCTTGACACCTTAGAACAAGGAGGAATGTCCTTTAAGCACTCATATTGCATCGTCTATACACTTGGTTGTATATGACATATTTGTCTAAAGACAAAGCTTCTATTATACTAATATTTATTTTGAAGGTTCATCTTGACGCCCTAGAGCAAGGGGAGCTTCCGTCAAGAATTTACTGAATGCATCTTATATACACTTTGTTGTATATCACTTACTCGTCTAATGACGAATATAGTTTTGCACTAATATTTTTTTGTAGGTTTTTAATCATACCCTGACGCCTCAAACAAGGGGGAGCAACCGTCAAGGGGGAGCATGCACGCATTTAGCATCATTCTCACTTTTCAACAAGCATTTGTGCTTCGATAAAAAGTGGAGAAAATAGGCTAACATTGCTATGCATTTTTTCTTTTTCATATATTTCTCATAATTTTTGTTGCATAAAACTAACCTTGATGTAGGTTAAGCCTCTTTATTTGATCCATGGATCCGCTACCAAACAAGGAACGGATTGAAGTAGACGATTTAACTTCACTAGGGATGATGCAAGCTCGCCTTTTTGGGGAGAAATGAAGTTAAACTCCAAGGACACGCCCTTTTTGTTTCGACAAAAGGGGGAGAAGAGTGTAAACGGAGAAGGTAATGTAAAGGTAGTAAGGATACAAGTAACTTTTTACATTGTAATTTCTATTACGTTTACATATTTTGTCATCATCAAAAAGGGGGAGATTGTTAGTGCAAATATTACGATATTTAATCTATACAGTCTCGTTTGTTTTGATTGATGACAAACATGTAACTTGTAATACATAACGTAAAATGTACAAGTTACTTGTAATTACATTTGTCTCAACATACATTCAACACCTCTCGATGTCTCAAGTCCTCGTATGTTACAACACAGGTTCGTACATGTTTGTTATGTGGCATTATGATCAAACCCATTAACAAATCATTTAGAATGTTTAAAATACGTTTAGAGTCACTAAGTATTTTAATAGGTTAACCATTCTATTTCGAACCTCATTTTACATTTTGCATTCACAAGTATTTCAAAAGGTAACTAGACATTTTATCAACTAGTTGCATAATACATTTTACAAGTTTACTTTGATAAACCTTTAATCTAAAAATGGAAATACATGTTACATCATGTCATGCATCATCTTTGAAATCCTTGGAAGATCACTTGAATATTTTGGTTAGATTGACACTCAATATATCAAATGTGATCTTAGTAAGATTTGGTAATATCTTGGAAAGATTTGAAGAAAGATTTTTTAGATTTTATGTCAGGTACCCACGGCACCAAATTGTATAAAGGACGGAACCCTTTTAAGGGGTCCGTGGTCCATGGACGCTCCTGTCCACTTTTGGCTATAAATAGAAGCCCATTGTTTTCCCATTTCTTCACCACTTCAAAGCACATCTTCTCCACCTTCTTGCATACATTTAGATCAATCATTAACAATGTAGTAACACACATTAAACACCCTAATGATCATGATCATAATGCTTCTAACATTCATCTTTGTTGTAAGCATACTCTTTGATCAACCAAGGAAATCTTGGAGATCTAGCCATCCCCACTCACCACAAGTTGAAGATCTATCACAAGAAGTTTAGGGAGCTTGTGATCTTCATCATGAAGGCTTCCTATCAATGGAAGTTCATTTAGAAGTAGTTATTCATATCCATTAGACATTTGTGTCATGGATCATTAGTGTAAACATCATTGCATCATAACAACACTTTCACCAAACTAGATTAAATGGTTTATGTGTTTGTGCCATAAAACACAAGGTTTATTATGTTGGGCCATAAAACATATTGGGAGTGGTTGTACCCTTGTAAAAGAACTCGACATCTAGCTTAGTGTCGGAAATATTGTATAGGCGACGTTAGGTTGGTTCTACCTCGAACTAGAACCCGGTATTTAGCTTTGTACCGGAAAAAGTGTAAGCGACGATTGTAAGGTTTTCTCCGCCGAGAAGGGAGCTTGTTGATTTAGTGAAGTAACTCTCGAGTTGGGTACTCGGGGAGTGGAGTAGGGCGGAAAGGAGATCCGTGACCGAACCACTATAAATCCTCGTGTTCGGTTTGCACTTTCCTTTCTTTATCTCTTTACTTTTATACTTGCACTATACTATTGTTTGTGATGTGGTTTGATGCTCATGATTGTGTGACAACTTGGTTTACCATGCTTTATATTAGTCACAAACAATAATTGGTACTTTCATATTATAACAAGCTTCATAAGCGATTTGATACTAAAGATCTAAAGTTTTTAAACGGTAACGTATTCACCCCCCTCTACGTTTCCACAACCTCCTTGTTGAGGCATTAGAAAAATACAAACCTAAAAAGCCACAAGCCACATCATTTATGTAACTTCGAGCTTCAATGGAATCAAGACCGAGCACAATAATACTAAATTCACTGTAAAAGTCGAGCTCTTTTTCCTCAAGTCGACAAAAATGTAGCACAATATTTACACTACTAACTCTTTCCATGACACGTTTAGCAGCCACTTTTGCTTTTGGCTTCCCAACATCCTCAAGCCTGAAGATAAGAAATCAAGAAAACTAATTTGTTATAAAGTAGAAGGAATAAAAGAAGATTATGTATTGAAAAAACATAAAACTAATACAAAATCGGTTGAATATGAAAAGCAATTTACAGTATCCAAAGTGAGTAATTATAGATATTTAATAACCAAGAAAATGTAAAATAATACGATGGCACACAAATAAATAAACCCTTAAACAACCCCTAAGAGTGATAGGGTAGATATGCCAGTGTGTGAGTAAAGTTAGAAAAGTATGTATGTTTATAAAAGGGCATAACAAAGTACAAACCTAAAAAGAAACTGGCGATTAAGGTTAGAGACTTCAATCGTATCCATATCAATGACTTCAAGATTACGGAAACCAGATAACGCAAGGTCTTTAAGAAGTTCACATCCCAATCCACCAGCGCCCACAAGATGACCCGAGCGTAGGAGAAGCTTATCGATGTCCCTTGATCTGCTGCTGCTGCTGCTGTTAGTCGACTGTGCCATAATTAAATGTACTGGGTTGGGTGGACAGGAAGGGTTTCCTGCTTGGATTTTAAGCTCTCTCTCTCTCTCCTCTTGTCTACCAAATTTAAATATATAACCATATATCATTACATATAGTTTTAACATATATTTCAGGTTTCTGTGCTGGTTGCCATGCCTCTGGAGGCGGAGTTGAAAATTCGTCCACTGTTTCTGACACATATGTTTTATCCAGATTCTCAGTTACGATAGATGAAGACCCAATGTATGGTGTGTTCATAGGCTGTGTTAGAAGCATCAATGGTGCTATCATTGTTGCCTTATCTATCACGAACTTGGGTAAGTATTTTTGCTTTTGGAACCAAAGTGGATTTCAAAGATGCGGGTTGTGTTCTCAAGGCTCGCAACCTATTGGGTATCACGTGAGGGTTTTTATCTTCAACTTCTTTGAGAAGGTCAACACATGGTATCATCCATCTATCAGTTTTGGGGCTGAAGCAGCTTGCTATAATGGTCCCCGTAGGGTCCACGAGTATGGCTTTGAAACAATACCTGTGCGTATTTAGTATATAAGTGGGAATTTGTGATGAAAAAATGCTAGTCATATTCTAGTGCTAACCGTTGTATATATTACGTATATAGTTGGAGGTACCTGTAGTCTGGAATAGGTTGTGTGCCATATTCGTGGCATTGCCAGTGTGGGTTATCGTCGTCTAAACCTCTACCACATTGACCGCACCTGCTAAAGTACCATTTATTTTGTAGTGTCTATCATTTCCAGTGTGGCTTCAACAATAAAGCGCATGCCCTGCGGCAAGTTTTTGATGATTAAGGAATATGGTATCTATTTGTGACTATTTCGGTTGATGTTATTGTTACCTTGTGCTTTTCTGGATTTATTCCCATTAGTGTTCTGAGGTCCATCCTATTCACGGGCGTCTCATGCTCTGTGTTTCCTTGTATGTGTGGTTGAAATTCCAGCTACGGTTCACTTCCTAATAGCTCGTTGTATCTGTGGAATATCATGTCTTTCATTACAATATTTACACCACTAACTCTTTCCATGACACGTTTAGCAGCCACTTGTGCTTTTGGCTTCCCAACATCCTCAAGCCTGAAGATAAGAAATCAAGAAAACTAATTTGTTATAAAGTAGAAGGAATAAAAGAAGATAATGTATTGAAAAAACATAAAACTAATACAAAATCGGTTGAATATGAAAAAGAAATTTACAGTATCCAAAGTGAGTAATTATAGATATTTAATAACCAAGAAAATGCAAAATAATACAATGGCACACAAATAAATAAACCCTCAAACAACCCCTAAGAGTGATTGGGTAGATATGCCAGTTTGTGAGTAAAGTTAGAAAAGTATGTATGTTTATAAAAGGGCATAACAAAGTACAAACCTAAAAAGAAACTGGAGATTAAGGTTAGAGACTTCAATCGTATCCATATCAATGACTTCGAGATTACGGAAACCGGATAACACAAGGTCTTTAAGAAGTTCACATCCCAATCCACCAGCGCCTACAAGATGACCCGGGCGTAGGAGAAGCTTATCGATGTCCCTTGATCTGCTGCTGCTGCTGCTCTTAGTCGACTGTGCCATAATTAAATGTACTGGGTTGGGTGGACGGGAAGGGTTTCCTGCTTGGATTAAGCTCTCTCTCTCTCCTCTCGTCTACCAAATTTGATAATACATACCTCAATTTCAAACTTAAGATTCATCTTAAGATTTGGCATGGCATAAATTTCAGCAATTAATCCAAGAACTCCCATGGTCCAAGGATTGGGAGGTTGATATGCTAGACTGTTTTGGCATGACTCCAAAATCTACACCATTAACAAAAATTTATTAAATTAGAAAAAGAAAAGGAAACATTAATAAACCAACTAATCTACATACCTTCAAAGTGAAGGGTATCACTGCAATCATTAAACCTTTTTCATATGCCTATAGATGAACAAAAAAAAAGTAAATTTAGTTTCAAATCACTTAAAAATACAGCTCCACATATTAACTGATCAGACCATGTCACTCAATATTATATAACCTCAATAATTAACGCCTTTGGATCAATCTCCTTATCATGCAGAACATGGTTTCTATCAATAGTAATATTTCCCAACCAACCACATTCTTCAGAAACGAACGTTCTTCTGAACTGGTATATTGTTTGTGTGTTGTGTTTTAGGGTTGTAGAATGGATTTTTTAGGGTTGCAAAGGGTACGTAGAATAATATAGGATGAGTTGGGCTGGGTTTTTATTATTAAAGTAAGTGATGATGTACCCTCCGAACAACTCGAAGGACACTCCTTCGAGATGTGTCGAAGCCCTTCTATTCGAAGGCCCAAGTTAGGTCTCCAAAATATTCATAGGCGTCAAACCATTCGTTATCACGAAGGTTACCTCCGGGGAATTCGCCATTCGAAGCCCTAAGCCTTTCGGGGTATGGTTGACGAAGGAGTAACGGATAAGAGAACCTCCTGACTTGGTCAAACCCACGATCTCCCTCTCTTTCCTGACTTCCCCGCCAAGTTTGAGAACGTGGGTCACTAAGCCCTAGCGGTTACCCACAAACATGGGACGCCCCCATGATCTCTGACATTCACGCAGAAGTGCCCCTAACCCTATTTCTTCCACTATAAATAGGTTGGATGGGCAATGGATTATGGTATGCTCATTTTACACTCGTCTCTTTACTTACACACACTTATACAACCATAACTCATACTTACTCTCACGCCGGAGGTGGTTCGCAGGGTCCTACCCCTGCGTGATCACTTAACGTAGTGTCTTCGTATTTCTTATTCTCAGGTGAAAGACAAGTCTTGGCTGGAACATACACCCCTCACAACTTTGATCATCATCGAAGCCTGGTAGTGCAATCTATTGTACAATCAGTGGCGCCATCCGTGGGACCACTACTATTAGTCCCGTAATCACCAAGTCTGAAAACCTTAACCGATTACGCTACCTTTTCGTCATGGAACCAGGAAGAGAAGATACACCTCCACCAGGTTTCTCTACCCTGGTCCCCCTCAACGCAACTAACACTGATAATCTCGCCCCCATAACGGCCTCCACCTTCACCACATGATCTCATTTGGAAACCACTCCCGTACATCACGCCTCAACTTCCGTTAACCCTTTTCCAGAAATTAGCCCCCCTTCGTTGAGGCAAACTTCGAAGCCTTAGAGTCTTTACTGAGGGCTCATAAAAGGCAAGTTCGCAACACTGAAATGCGAAGGGAACTGGAATATTCTAGTGAGGAATATGATGAAGAGATTGAGGTAGATGAGAGGCCTCGACCGATTAACAGGGGGCGTTCGGCTCTATGAAATGGTTCTTCTTCCATAAGAAGGCCAAATGGAAGGACTGTGGGTTTTGAAGAAGGTCCCGGGGGAGATCCGGGAAGAAGGGAAAGAATGCAAGGTGAAAGAAGGAGCGAGAAATCTAACGGAGGAAGCAACCCAGTAGGGAACGGAGGGGTAAACCTACCTCCTCTCCTAGCTGCACACTTAGGAAGAAAAGGGATGCGGGTTCTGATACCCCCATCATATGTATCGAGTGTCGGAGGCCCTCCTCCATACTCAGGTATGAATCAGTTACCCCCTCCGGGAATAAACCCCTACCTACCTGCTCAAACCTATAACACCTACCCTCCGAATGGTTCTCTACCCAACTAGAATTACCAGCAAATGCCCTATGGACACGTTCCTACACAGTCGATGGGTGGAAACCCTTCGTATCAACCTTCTACAGTATACCATGCATACGCACAACCATTTCCTAACCCGTATAACCCTACACCTGTTTATCCACCTCCGTATAATCCTTACTATGTCGAAGCCTCTAGAGCTTGCACACCTTTTGTGAAGTGGATCGAAGACTACCCTCTACCTGACGGTGTGAAGATGCCCACTCACATAGGCACCTACGATGGGAAAGGCGACCCTGATAACTTCCTACACTTGTTCGAAGGCGCTATCAAGATGCAGAAGTGGGTCATGCCCGTAGTGTACCACATGTTCACCTACACACTCAGAGACTCCGCAAGAATATGGTGGAATGGACAGAAGTTGGGGAGCATTGTAAGTCTAGACGACCTTAAGGCTAAGTTCCGATCACACTTTATCCAACAAAAGAAGTACACCAAGACCCATCTAGCCGTGCATACCATCAAGCAAAGAGACAATGATAGCACAAGGGCCTTCGTCACAAGGTATACCGATGAAACTTTGCAAATTCTGGGTTTGCATGAGGATCAGAGGATCTCTGGTTTTGTACATGGCCTTCGCACTCGAAGCTTGGTGGAATTCCTATCCACCGATCTTCCTACCACTTACAAGGCACTGATGGAGAACACTTACACTTGGATTGAGTCTAAAGAAGTAGCAGCAAACGGGGCTCCGATAGAGCAAAAGGAAGCTTCTGACAAGTTCTCCAGAGGGTCCTCCTGGGAAGGATCCAAGAATAAGAAGAAGAACAGAGACCGCTTCACTCCATACAACAAAGGCTCGAATCATGGACTCTTGGTGAACTTGGTCAAATCTCCCAGGGAGATTCTGGCTACCGAGAAAGCCACAAAGTCCTTCGATCCACCACCTTGGATGTCAGTGCGAAGCAAAGCCAGGGACATGTCGAAGTATTGCCACTTTCACGAAGACCATGGGCATGACACAAACAGCTGCAAAGAGCTGAAAAAGCAGATCGAAGATGCGGTATGATCCGGACAATTAGCACACCTGGTTAAAGGCATCAAGAAGGGAAAAGACAAGTTCTCCGATACCCAACTGGGTGAATGAAAGGGGAACAAAAAGGAGACTACCCCTACAGAGGCTCCGATACTAATGGTGCACAAGCATGATCCAACCTTGAAACAGAAAGAAGCAGATGGGGAGCTGGGAAGCGTAGGAGAGATAACCTTCCCTTCCATCCTGGGGCAGACACCTTCGACTGATCCCGTGGTCATCAAGGTACGGGTCTCAAACATGGAAGTAAATCGAGCGTATATGGATTGTGGAAGCTCCTGCGAGATCATTTATGAGCATTGTTTCCTAAAGCTCAAGTCATCTATACGCTCACGAAGGGTGGACTCAAAAACACCTCTGGTAGGGTTCTCCGGCGAGCACTCATGGCCCCTTGGAGAAGTACCGTTGGAAATCACCATAGGCGAAGGCCCCTTATCCCGCACGGAGACACTCACCTTCGTAATAGTCAGGTCATATTCTCCTTATAATTTGTTAATAGGGAGAACAACTATGCAAAAGATGGGCATTGTTGTTTCCACCATACATGCTGCTATTAAGTTCCAAACCCCCTTCGGAGTAGGAACTGTTCATTCTAATTATGGGGCGGATAAGGGTATATATGGTGTCAAGAGGATCAAAGAAGAATCGGAGGAGCCTCCGATTGCAATTCTCAGCTGCACAGTTGCAGAAGAGCGAGTTGTAGTTAACCCTAGCTACCCTGAACAAACGGTGGTAATAGGAAAGCAACTCCCGGCGAATTTCAAGGCGAAGCTCACAGAGCTGTTGCGGACTAACCTTGATATTTTTGCTTGGAAATATTCTGACATGACAGGGGTCCCAAGAACATTGTTGATAGACGGACAGCCCTTTGGTACGGAGCATAAACTCAATGAATACAAACATATTGAGCCAATAAAATAGAAAAGAAGGAGCCTAGCCCCCGAAAGAAACGCTGCAGCCTGCAAAGAAGTTGATGAACTGACGCAAGCGGGCATCCTAAGGGAAGTTAAATACCAAACTTGGGTGGCCAACCCAGTAATGGTTAAAAAGAGCGACGGAGGGTGGCGCATGTGCGTTGACTTCACTGACATCAACAAAGCATGCCCAAAGGATTGCTACCCCTTACCAGAAATTGACTGGAAGGTAGAATCCTTGGCAGGCTTCTGGCTAAAATGCTTCCTAGATGCCTATAAAGGGTATCATCAGATCCAGATGGCAAAGAAAGACGAGGAAAAGACAGCCTTCTGCACAAGAAAAGGCGTCTACTGTTACAGAAAGATGCCCTTTGGATTGAAGAACGCAGGGGCAACATACCAACGTCTCGTGGACAAAGCCTTCAACAAACAGATAGGCAGAAATCTCGAAGCATACGTTGACGACATGGTTATTAAAAGCAAGATGGAGGAGGACCTACTCCTCGATGTGCAAGAAACCTTCGACCAGCTTCGGGCGATTAACATGAAGCTGAACCCGAAAAAAAGGCTCCTTCGGTGTCGAAGAGGGGCAGTTTCTAGGGCATTTGATCACTAAGCAGGGGATAAAGGCTAATCCCTCCAAGGTCAAGGCAATTACGGATCTCCAAGCTCCTAAATGTTTAAAAGATGTGCAAAGTTTGAATGGGAAGCTAGCAGCTTTAAGTCCTTATAGCAGAACAATACAAGCGACATATCCCCATTTACTTTGTCAGCAGGGTCTTGCAGGGGGCGGAAATCAACTATCGAACATTGGAGAAGTTAATACTAGCTCTAATCTACGCAGCAAGGAGGCTCCGGCGATATTTCCAGGCTCATCCGATCACAGTCTTAACCGACAAGCCACTCAAACAGATCTTGTTGAAGCCTGAAAAGTCTGGAAGGGTGGCTAAATGGGCTATTGAACTGGGGGAGCATGAAATAGAGTTCAAGGGTCGAAACTCTATTAAAGGGCAAATTCTCGCAGACTTCTTGACAGAGACGCCTTCCGAGCCAGACACAGAAAAGAAAGAGCCCAAAGCTAAACTCACTCAAGTACAGGATGACTGGAAAATTTATACAGATGGAGCATCCAGCTCCGATGGCTCTGGATCAGGTCTAATGCTGGTCAGCTCTGACGGGAAGGAGCATACATATGCTCTTCGTTTCGAGTTTGAAGCCACAAATAGTGAAGCAGAGTACGAAGCCCTGTTAGCAGGCCTCCGATTAGCTAAAGATATGGAGGTCAAAGCTCTTGTCGTTTTCGTAGATTCTCAATTGGTAGCTAACCAAGTGACAAGCTCTTATGAAGCAAGGCAGCCAGTCATCAAACAGTACTTGGAAAAAACAAAGGAGATGTTGGAGAGCTTCGATTCCTACACTATCCAACATGTTCGTAGGAATCAGAACAATAAGGCAGATGCACTGAGCAAGTTAGCCTCTATGGCCTTCGCACATCTCACCAAAAAAGTACTTGTCGAAGTCCTACCTGAAAGGTCCATCATTCGCAAGGAAGTTAAGGACGTGGTTCATGAAGAAGGAGAGACATGGATGACTCCCATCAGGGAGTATTTGATAAGCGGTCTTCTCCCTGAAGACCCTAAACTAGCAAGGAAAATGCAGGGTTAAGTCCCCACAGTACCGGCTAATGGGGGAAATCCTATGTAGAAGGTCATTTCTATCACCTTGGCTAAGATGCGTGGGACCAAAACAGGCTATGAGCATTATCGCTGAAGTCCACGAAGGATCCTGCGGCCTCCATGCAGGGCCCCGCTCAGTTGTCTTGAAGATAATGAAGTTGGGCTATTACTGGCCTTCGATGCAAAGGGATGCGGCAGAAATCATTCTCAAATGTGAAGCTTGCCAGATACATTCAAATGTTTCCAAGCTAACGAAGCAGGACATGACAAGTGTGACATCCGCATGGCTCTTCTCTCAGTGGGGAATTGATATCGTAGGACCCATGCCCATGGCTCCTGGAGGAGTCAAATTCTTGCTGGTGGCAATCGATTACTTTACTAAGTGGGTAGAGGCTAAGCCTTTAGCCTCCGTTACAGGGAGACAGATTGAAAAGTTTGTATGGGAGCACATCGTATGCAGATTTGGATTGCCCCACATCATCATATCCGACAATGGAAAGCTGTTTGCTGAAGGAGTCTTCTACGATTTCTGTCAAGGGCTCTAACATAAAGCAGTCTTGGACATCCGTCTACCACCCACAAGGTAACAGAATTGTGGAGGTTACAAACAGAGACATCGTCAAAGGGATCGAGAAGAGGCTGGGACTAACTCACCATGGATAGGTGGACGAACTCACTCAAGTACTATGGGCTCATCAGACATACCCTAAGTCAAGCAATGGTGAAACCCCCTTCAGCCTAACATACAGAACATAAGCGGTCATCCCTTCGGAACTAAGTGTACACACGGAGCATGTGGCAACATATGATGCCTCCCAAAATAATGAAAGGACTAGGGAGAACCTTGATCTACTAGAAGAAAGAAGAGAGATAGCCTCCCTCCGAGAAGCCATGCACAAGCATCTGGGACCTACTTGGGAAGGACCCTACATGATAGCTGAGGCCTACGGCAACGGAGCCTACAAATTGGCAACTCTTCTCGGAGAACCCATCGACAGGACATGGAATGGTACGAACCTTTGAAAGTTCTATGTTTAAGAAGTACTTTTACTTTTTCATTCTTGTAATTAGAAGCTTCTCAAGGGAAAGCAAACATTATTCGAAGTTGTCTTAGTTTTCATTTCAAGAATGATGTAATCCTCTCTACCAATTCAATGATAAATAAGACATTTCCCACAAATCTCTTGCTTCGTTTCTTAAACACAAAGATTTGTTCAACCAAGTCGTTTATGAGTTTCAATGTCGAATAAAAAGGCATATGGCGTAACGAACGCCTCATCAGTTAAGCCTATTCAAACATTCACATTAACTCTCCTAGTAGTTTTTGGCACTTGTGAAAATCAAAACACAGTCATACTACATAAAGGATTTGAGATAGAGTGGGTTGCGACCCTCTGTCAATGATCAAATTTGGTCATTATATTCTTGGTGTTGAAATTTACACACAATGAGGTTGTTTAACCTTAGGATGTAAAAGTTAAGCGTCGGAAAAATGGCGTAAGAGAAGTTCACAAGACAATCAACAAATAACAGCTAAGTATGTAGAGGTACTCCCCCACAATATGTCATTTAAAATGAGGGCTAGTACCTTTGTACCTGCATAAGGAGCCTAAGCCCCATTTAAGTTGTCTTTGGCCTAGGCCATACATCACAAATATTCAAATTGTTTGAGGAACCAGACAAACATCACAAAGTAACATAAAATTGTCTTAAAAAGGGTACATGCCACCCTTGAAACCAAATCACTGCCAACATGGCAGCCTTCACTCTTGCTTTTGGGGAGATGGAGTTGGAGATGGTTAAGCTGAGGCAGACTTGGTGGAAACTATTTTCTTGGTAGGAGTCGCAGGCTTGATCTTGTGGGGCTTCTTTGAGAGGAGGTCTTCCAGAGGTGCCATATGGTCTTTGGTAGCTTCAGCTAGGAAGGAGTACTCTGTGGTTGCAAATGCATTTCCTGCCTCATCGTATTCAGCTTTCGATGTGGGACAGTAGCACTCAATCTTGGAGAGGTCTACGGGTTTACCTGTTTTTGCAGCCTCCTCCAAAGCCAAGCACCGTCCATGGAAGATAGCTGCTTTGATGACCTTCCACATTTGTGCTCCCAACTCATCACTATGGTAGAGTTCCATGGCTATATATGGCACCACCTTAGACACGACCTCTGCATGGTCCTTTTGCAGCATCTTGTACCTCATCTGCAAGCCATCAACCTCCTCCCTTAACTTCACTTCCACCTCTCCAAGCCTAGCCCTCTCACTCTCCAAACCGGCACACTTCGCTTCGAGCACAGCATTTTGACCTGTTAGGTTGATAACCTTAGCCTCTTCCAACTTGAGCTTGCCACATTCAGCTGTCAGTTGGCCTATCTTTTCACGAAGGTCTTGGATGAGCGGATTATTCTCAACATCCCTCTCAATCTCATCGCATTTAGCCTCCAGCTCGGCATACTCTCGGTCCCTATGCTTCTCTCTTTCAAGCATGACGTCCATCTCTTGTCTCGCCTTGGTGACTGCCCTGAGTAGTTCCCTGGTTCTACCATTTAGATGGTTGTCCAACACTGCTTGCCTAGCAACACTCTTGTCGTGTCGATCACAAACCCCTTCGATGGACATGTTGTCCAGCACTCCTTTCCACTTGGAAGGGGTAATATGATCCACGATGTGGTAGCAGGACAGAGCATTAGGAAGCTCCTTCGTATCTGGAAGGCCTGCGACCATTACAATGCACAAGAGTTTAGCTACTTATCCTAGTTATAGATTCATACAATTTACAAAGGGGACATTGCTTACCATGCATCTCCACAGTCTCATCAGGTAGCTCGAAGGCAGACTTCACAAACTTCTTGTCCCCAGCACTCTTCTGTCTCACTGACCTGGATCCGGAGGCTGGAAGGGGATTTTTTCTCTTGTTGGTAAACTTAGCCGCTTAGCCAGCTGTACCTTTCCTGCTCTTCAATCTATCGGCTATCCCAGTGGAGCCTGCAACCTGGACATCCTCCTCTGCAGGATCATCCGAGTCTGCCACATTGTCAACCAATTGGGAGGGACCCTCCAACGCTGCTTGTGGGGGTGCTGTGGCAACATGCTCTGGTTGGGCGTGTCTGCCTCATTGTTGTTGATGGATGTGGAAGGTGATCCAACACTGTAGGACTCTTCAGCCTTCTCAGCGGGCATGAAACTCAAGTCTTCATCCAAATCTTGGTACATAAAGTTCTTGAATGACATTTCTGCAAAAACGAAACAAGAAAAAATAAATATCAGTGCTACATTGGTCCTACTTAAATAGAAGTAGAAAAACATACTTTGTCCATGGTACATGATAACAGGCTTGTTGGGAGACCCCTCCCAGCTCTGGGCAATCCCAGCCATGTATAAGATTGGTTCAGGGAACACTTGCACATCAACAGGATATCTAGCCAAACGCTGATACCATGGATCCCTTCACACCTCATATGGCAAGGGGTCATTGTATCGTTTTGCATCAAACATGTACTCCTTACTCAACAACTCCGGATAGTTGGGGGGATAATAGTGTTTTGCACATAGAAAAAACTGCCTTTCCAAGCTGTTATATTGGTGTACATCCTCCCAAACAGATTTGGCACATCCCTTTCAGGCCTTTTAGCTAAGGTTAACCAGTTACCCCCAGGATACAAGTTCAAAAATCCCCTTAACACCTTTAGAGTTGGTTCATAGCCATATGCTTTACACATTACTATGAATGTCGTCAGTTTGGCTAAACCAAATGGGTTGAACCTAGAGATATGCACCTTGTAATATTGCATTAGCTCTAAAATAAACGGGTGTAGTGGAATCCTAAGGTTGGAATGGCTAAACGCATGAGTGTATAGTCCTACGAAACCTTTTGGAGCATCAAAGATACCCTGATTAGACTTGGGTAACATGATTTTATACTCTGGTGGGATCGGGTAATCAGCTAGATGGTCTTGTAAGTCTTGCGCAGTAAGCGTATATTTTTGCTGTTTAATGATAAACTTGGAATCCATACTTCTATTTTAAACTACAAGTAAAGAGGAATATTTACCTTTGTTTTCGAAGATGGTGTGCGCTCAAAGGGTTTACTGCGTGAAAAAGAAGACGGAGAGAGTAAAAGTGTTTTAGGGTTTCAACAACCTCCCTTTAAATACTCTTTTTTACCGTCTTTAGAACCACACACGTGTCCCTAATATTTACTCTTATCCGATTTAAATAGTTTTTAAAATTTAAAAGAAGTCTTTTGGTCTCCGGGTAAAGTGGGAATATGTGATCACTGTAGCGGGCAGCTTAGGAGTCTAGTTGGCATTAAATGCGCTAGTTAAGCGCATAGTTATCTCCTAAGTGATAAGTTTAGCAGCGAGAGGAAATTTTTTCACAGGATGAAGTCGAAAGCAATGCCTCTTCGCTCAAATGCATCACTTTCGATTGGGGGGCTTGATGATGTACCTTCCGAACAGCTCGAAGGACACTCCTCCAAGATGTGTCGAAGCCCTTCTATTTGAAGGCCCAAGTTAGGTCTCCAAAATATTCGTAGGCGTCAAACCATTCGTTATCACGAAGGTTACCTCCGGGGAATTCGCCATTCGAAGCCCTAAGCCCTTCGGGGTATGGTTAACGAAGGACTAATGGATAGGAGAACCTCCTGACTTGGTCAAACCCACGATCTCCCTCTCTTTCCTGACTTCCCCGCCAAGTTTGAGAACGTAGGTCACTAAGCCCTAGCGGTTACCCACAAACATGGGACGCCCCCATGATCTCCGACATTCACGCATAAATGCCCCTAACCCTATTTCTTCCACTATAAATAGGTTGGACGGGCAATGGATTATGGTATGCTCATTTCACACTCATCTCTTTACTTACATACACTTATACAACCATAACTCATACTTACTCTCACGCCGGAGGTGGTTCGCAGGGTCCTACCCCTGCGTGATCACTTAACGTAGTGTCTTCGTATTTCTTATTCTCAGGTGAAAGACAAGTCTTGGCTGGAACATACACCCCTCACACCTTTGATCATCATCGAAGCCTGGTAGTGCAATCTATTGTACAATCAGTAAGTAATTATTTTTATTTATTTTTTTTTTCAAGATTATAGATTTAGTGTTTGCAAATTTTATCACAACCTTTGAAATGCTCCAATGGTTGAGGTGTTGTTTATTTGTGCCTCCCATCTCAAGTTCGAATCTTGGCAACTCCCTTTTTACACAAATTAATTCCAGATTTTAATTCCCTTAATAATTGCGTAGGTGGATAATTTATGATGACATGACACTAAAAACAATTAAATGGCAATGAGGTGGACTTATCTAGATTAATCTACGTGTCATGCCTCCTGTTATATATAATGTATATATATATATATATATATATATATATATATATATATATATATATAGGGTAGGGTTAAAATGAAAAGTTTCTTATAATGAAAAGAATGAGAAGGCATGTGGAGGTGACATGTGTCACCTTTGCCACATCACCATGCCATGTGTCACCCCCACCCCACCCCCACCCCACCCACCCACCCCCCCCCCCCCCCCCCCCCGCGCAAAAAATTTTTTTTTTCCCGCCAAAAAAATTCCCGCCAAAATTTATTACTGCATCACAGTTATAAAAATACTGCATCACAATCATAATTGTGATGCAGTAATTTATAACTTTAATGCACTAAAATCATAATTATGATGCAGTAAATTTATAACCGTGATGCAGTAACTTATAACCTTAATGCACTAATAAGTTTTGGTGCATCTTTATTATAAGTTACTGCATCATTCCACAAAAGGTGTAGATTGGCGGGAACACCTTGACCCCTGGTGCCTTTTGGCACCAGCCATTGTCCACCCCACAAGGAATAGCTCCGGCAACTCTCCTGGCCTAGTGGGGCACCAACTGGAGTGAGCACGAGCCAAGACTCGGACCCCTAAGCTCTTATTCCACAAAGTCTCTCCAGTGTGTCCACAGGTTTTGCGGAGGTGGGTACCTATATGAAACAAATGCCAAGGATGGGACTTGATCTTGGGTCAATTGACTCAAGCACAAGTGCTCCAACCATTGGACTAATGCTCCATTGGTAAGTTACTGCATCATAGTTAATAGTTCAGTGCATCAACTATGATGCACTAAAATCAAGGTTATAACCTTAAATGCACTAAAATCATGATTGTGATGCAGTAACTTTATAACTGTAATGCAGTAAGTTATAACCTTAATGCACTAAAATCATAATTGTGACGCAGTAACTTATAACCTTAATGCACTAATAAGTCTTGGTGCATCTTTATTATAAGTTACTGCATCATAGTTAATAGTTAAGTGCATCAACTATGATGCACTAAAATCAATGTTATAACATTAATGCACTAAAATCATGATTGTGATGCAGTAACTTTATAACTGTGATGCAGTAACTTTATAATTGTGATGCAGTAATTTATAACCTTAATGCACTAAAATTATGATTTGTGATGCAGTAACTTTATAACTGTGATGCAGTAAAAAAATTTGGCGGGAAAAAAAAAATTTTTTTTGCCTAAAAAAAAAATTTTTTTTTTGCGGGAAAAAAATTTTTTTTCGAGGGGGGGGGGGTGGGGGGGCGGGGGGGGGGGGGGTATGGTGATGTGGCATGATGATGTGGCAAAGGTGACACATGTCACCTCCACATGCCTTCTCATTCTTTTCATTCTAAGAAACTTTTCATAATAACCCAAACCTATATATATATATATATATATATATATATATATATATATATATATATATATATATATATATATATATATATATATATATATATATATATGAGAGAGAGGCAGGCAAATACATAATAAAACCTAATGGACCCAAACTCACAATCGGGATTGGGTCATATCTATCCTCTAATACTCTCCTACAGTCCGAGTAGCGAAATCACGAAAGCTCGGGCCGGAGAAAAGAAAAAAAAAAGAAAAAATAATAAATAAAAAAAAAACTTAACGCAGTAAAAACATAAATTGTTGATGAAGAACTCCGGCAGTAATCGGAAACAATTCTTCAAGCAACACTAGAAGCAAATAAATGCAGTAGCAAAAGTAAATAACATATTTTTTGATAAAGACATCCGACAACAAGTGGAGATTAAGGGCAAAAGCAGGAGCAAAAAATAAAAGCAAATATAATTTTTTTCTTTTTTTTTTTTTTTTTTTTTTTTTTGGAAAAGGTATAAATGGTGGTGGCTAAGGTTTGACGGGGTGCCATAAATGAGGCGGTTTAACTTAACCATCTAGGATTGAGGATCAGACCCGCTCTGATATCATGTTAATCATTAAAACCTGTGGATGATACGTTTTATTGATACGATATATATAGGCAAATAAGGAAACCTTATGGACCCAAACCAACATATCCGTTGTCTTGATTTGGACCCTATCTATCCTTTAATAGATAATTCTTCTTCCTTTTGGACATGATCTCTAAGAAAAACTAGATTAGCATTTAACCTCACTTTATGAAAGATCAGGAGGCAAAATATATTCATCATTATAATGCACGGCATAGATTGATTAGACGTTTTTACTCATAATTCAATACCCAATTCGTATCCATTGTGTAAGAGTGAGGGATGCTTGTTTCTTTACATGAGCTTTTAAGTAAAGACGTGCATATAGATAAACATGGGTTGCCTGCGATAATGCAAGACTTTGTAGTCAAATAACACGTTCTCGTGTTATGAGAGATAAGTTAATAAAGTTGGGGTGTAAAAATGTAGTTTAAACAAAAAAGTAAACATGGTGTAATTTAATACGGTAAAATTTATTTGGAGTTTAATGACCTATCCCTTTCCAAATGCAATCACGAAGCACAAATGATGATAGAGTATTCGAGCACATTAAAAAGTCAAAAGAACAATGAATAATTAGTATAATGTAAACCTTTTTATTTTTTATTTTATAGTAAGCATACGTGTATTAGTGTATATAAATCATGCCATGTGAAGTAAACTTTTTATGTTAATATAATGCACACATGGTTTTAAATACGTAAAAAGTTTGTAAGATTTGTTTGATTGGTGATAATGCAGCTAATCTAATCCCTTCTATTACAACATATAAGTAGTAACATGTTTGGTTAAAAGGATCACTATCTATTTTCTTTTCCTAATTCATCTAGATTTTAAAAAACATTAATGATGATGAACATAGTAAAACAATCAAGCAAACTTGTAAAACCCTTCGTTCCAACTCCTCCGACACTCCGTCACTACAAAATTGGCCTCATCGATGAGCTTATGCCCTTCGTAAATGTAGGTGTTGCTCTATATTTCTCCACAAATATCAATCACGACTCAGAGTTTGTTACACGCCTAGAAAAATCGCTTGCGAAAACTTTAACACGATTCTACCCTCTTGCTGGTAGATTTGTCAATAAAACTCTAACAATTGATTGCAACGATCAAGGTGCGGAGTTTATACATGCAAAAGTTAACATCAAACTGCAAGATATTCTTGCTCCTAAAGTGAATGTTAAGTTTGTTGATGATTTCATTCCATCCAAGAAATTTGCCATTGATCAATTCCATGAACCGCTACTTACGGTTCAAGTGACCAAGTTTGAGTGTGGAGGTGTAGCACTTGGTGTAAATGCTTCACACAAGATTGTTGATGCCTCAACTCTATCTACATTCATAACTGAATGGGCTGCTATGAACCGAAAAGAAAATGAAACTGTATCCACGAGGCCTGGTTTCAACTCCTCCTCTTTATTTCCTGGCCGTGGATGTTTTAGTCCTCTTCCACTACAGTTTATAACGGAAGATATGTCAAGCAAGTATATTAGAATGATACTTTCTTTCAATGAAAGTGTAATATCGAAATTCAAAGCAAAGGCCATGGCCAAGGAAAATAATTGCACCAAATATTATTCAAAGGTACAGTTGGTATCATCCATTCTTTGGAAGGCTTTCATCGATGTTGATTGCGCAACAAACAATATTCCAAAAAACTACATACTCCTGCAGGCAGTAAGCCTAAGGGGAAAAATGGCATCCTTAATACCCAAAAATTCGTGTGGTAATATGTTAGCCTTGTGTGACACGGAAGCCCGAAATGCCGAAACAAGTGAAGAATTAGCAGATCTCTTAAGTGACAACGTCAAGAAAACTATAAATGGCTTCTCAAATGTTTGCCATGATAGTGAAGATGGTATCACGATGATTTTAAATTCTATCACACTAAAGGACGTTAATATTCAGGAATCGACTCATGTGCTCGTGGTAACTAGTTGGAGTAAGTTCCCCTTTTACGAAGCTGACTTTGGTTTCGGAAAACCAACTTGGGCAGCCCCCGGGAGTCTAGCTCTCCAACCGTCAGTAATTTTGATGGATGATGCACAGGGCAATGGAGTTGATGCACATTTTATGGTGGAAGTAGAAAACATCCCTTACTACGAACGAGCTCTAGAAATACTTTCTTTAGCTGATTAAGATCATATAGTATCTATGTGTTTGTATATGTACACATTTAATTTCGAGTTGGTTGATGTCAAACATATAGTCGTGTAGTTTCTTTGTTTTTTAGTTGGAATAAAAAGGGTTATATAAATATCAACTGTTAACGGGTGTGCTCTTATGATTAATGGATGTCGGTTTTTATATAAAAAACAATAACTAAACTTGTTTTTGTGAGTAATTTTTGCCCACGCTCTACAGCGGTGTTTGAAAACATGTGTTTTTTTTTTCTTGTCTATTATAGTAAAGGAACGATGAAAGCTCGATAAATAGAAGTTCACATCATAAGATGCAAAGTTAGAACAAAAAGCGAAATTTGAGAAAATTAAGTGAGGATCGAAAAATATTAGTTGCGGGTTGCAGCGAGTGAAAAACAGCTTTAGTTGTGGGTAGAGAAAATAAGCACTTTCAAAAATTGCTTATATTCTTATTTGGGTAAAATGAGCAGTATCTAATAAGGAGGTATTTAAAAGTGCTTATTTGGGACACAACAAAAAGAGGTATGCTAGAACCACTCAAGAAACCCACTCACAAAACACACTTGCTGACGTGACACTCATTGATTGGTGCATTTTATTTCAGCTTCTCTCTCCTCTCTCTTATCAAACCAATCACCTAGTAACTTGTAAAAGCCACCTCATTGTGTGGGAAAGTTTTTGTAAATTTTGAGTGAGCCTAGCACTCCTCCAACAAAAAACCACTCAAAAACTCATATTTAATTTTTATCAATCATGTTTTTTTTGGTAAAGGGCCCTCCACTAGGTAAGATATATTACTCTAAAAAAACAGTTAATTACAATAAAATGTGGCTGAAATACCATATTAACCTCAAACAACCGCTTAAACAACCACTAAATAATTTATGACAGACCATAAATGATCCAACTAGCTGCACACAACTAGAAAACCAAAACAAAAACAAGCATAAACTAAGTCATATCAACCATTATGCTAAACAAAGGAAAAACAACATATCAAAATCTAATTTCATAGATGGCAGCAGCCTTTAATTGGGTCACAGATATACCACAATCATCAAAGTAATAATCATCATAATCATTGTAGTCACATGTACCATCTTTTCATTGCTCCAAAAGACTCTTCTCATTCCCTCCACTACCGAAATAATTAGTCTTAGTAGGATATTCTAGAACTTCGTCATTGTCGCTATCAGAAACAACCACACACCTAAAGAATGAGTTACCTACCTTAATTGAATAAGTATACGTAGATGAAGAAATACTAGGCTTAGTAGCCGCATCCTGCTCCTTTTCTTTCAAATCAACCTTTTTTAGAGGTTTACCATCATCATTCATACCAGTAACTTTCTCTTCAATAATTAGCTTTTCAAGCTTCCCAATTTTCTCAACAGTATGAATGGTACTAGTGCTATGTTTATTAATCTTTGCATTAGCCGAGCATATCTCATCACCCGTATTGAAAACATTATTCTCATTCCAAAGCAGATCAAAAGAATTTCTTAGCGATACAAGATTAATATTATCCCTATGATAAGCATGGGTCAAGTTAGACTCCTTTTGGGGCTGTTAAGTCGGAGTGAAACCATCATTAGTCACATTAGAATCCTTTGGGGGCTGTTGAGTCGGTTTGGAACTATCAGGATGTTTCTCATTCGAATCCCTATTAAGAACAGACTTATTAATATCATTAGTAGCATTAGAGGACGAATAAGTCTTACCTACATTCGAATCACCATGAGGCTGAGAAGGCGAAGCTCCTCCATTATTAGTCTTAGTAACCTGTCTATATTGGTACACAACTTTCGGCTTTTGCATGTGAAACTCATCATATTGTCGATTGTATCCAGGTTGCTTACCTTTTCCTTTCTTCTTATTAACTTCAATGAACCCGTCATCAGTAACCAATGGTTTTTCAACCAGCTTAACTTTCTTAGGACAACCAGCTTAACCAATGGTGTACCTCTCTGTTGGTGGCGTGCTTTAAATTTTGTGATTATTCAACCACTATATAACCTTAAAACATAAAGTCAAAATAATATCAGGATGATAAGCTGATGGTTCTTCTGTAGCCAAATCTCCATTTTTGCCAAATCAACTGAAATGCTTGATACTTAAATAAAGTTAAACGCATGGAAATTAAAATAATAGAATAAAAAGCAAACGTTTCTTAAATTGAATCTTTCTTATGCTGACTCGCTAGGATATATTTCGACCTCAAATTTATGATGTGTTTATCTAATGCAGGTTTGTGTTGTCATTTGCCATGGGCGTGGGGCCGGTACCTGGTCTTCTCTTGTCAGAGATATTCCCAGGCCGAATTAGAGCAAAGGCGATGGCTATCTGCATGGCTGTACATTGGGTAAACCCATACTCCTTCACATCAACCATGTGGAAAACTAGAAGGGGGGGGGGGGGTTGAATAGTTTTACCAATTAAAACTTCCTTTTAATCTATTTAGATCGACTTATGTCAATCTATTTGGATGTGTGTGTTGGATGTTGATAAACAAGCATATAAAGGTAAGTAATGAAAAGATAAGAGTAAGAAGCACAAAACCACAACAAGAGTATTTATAGTGGTTTGGCTACAAGGACACCTTCCTTGCCCTACTCCACTCCCCGAATCACCTACTCGAGAGTTCGTAATCACTACACCAATCTCCTTATGGCGGAGAAGCCTTCACAACATCGCCTACCCTTTTTCCGGTGCTAGGCTAACCACCGGGTTCTTTCACTCCAAGGTGAACCACACCTACACAACGTCGCCTACCCTTTATAAGGTACTAAGCTAAGTACCTAGTTCTTTCACTCCAAGGTGAAATACACCTTCACAACGTCGCCTACCCTTTATAAGGTACTAGGCTAAGTACCTAGTTCTTTCACTCCAAGGTGAACTACACCTTCACAACGTCGCCTACCCTTTATTAGGTACTAGGCTAAGCACCTAGTTCCATTGCAATGGAGGAACTACTACCACACTACACCAACGACTAATCCCAAAGGAGATCTACTCCTTTACATCATCATCAAGGATATCAATATCCTTGGATCTAATACTAGTCTATCTTGTACATCGAAACACACCATATCGAATGTACATCTAAGGCACCTTTCACTAATGCCTTTGACTAGATCTACAAGACACCTTTCACTAATGTCTTGTGTCTTCACTTCTAAGCACCTTTCACTAATGCTTCTTTGTCTTGACTTCTAAGCACCTTTCACTAATGCTTCTTTGTCTTGACTTCTAAGCACCTACGACAAGTGCTTATCCTATAGACGATAGATACCCTTCAATAATATCTTCGTCTTGACATGATAAGGTTTTAAAATGTACCTTTTTGAGGGGTCGTTGAAGCCCTTATTTGATCACTTTTGTATCCGTTATTACTTAATATCGTTCCTTTTTCACTTTTTAGGTCTCTTGAAGGCAAATTGCTGTAATGGCACTTATTTGGATGAAAAGGCGCGGATATACGAAGAAAATGGCCAAAGTCAAGAATCGAGACACTTCAGCTGCTGAAAAGACAAGGTGACGGCGTCACTGCTTAACTGCGACGCCGTCAGAGGATTTTGTGACGGGACATAAGCCAAATCTCTTATTTTCAAGTGACGGTGTCAGGCTTTAAAAAAATAGGCCATCGCAACTCAGACGGCCTAGATTCGATCCAGACGGCGTCAGAAGCTGAAGAGGACGGCGTCACAAGCACAAGGTGACGCCGTCGCAAGACTAACGTGGCCAAGATGAAACCCTAATGACGGCGACCCGACGGCGTCACAAAACATAAGGTGACGCCGTCGCATATGTAATCTTATATATAGAATCCGAATTTTTCAGTATTAGTGTGTAGTCTTTTGGAGTAAAAACCTAAACCGAACCAAGGCTGTCTTGTACAGTATTTTAGGGTTCCAAACCCTATCTTACATCAAGATAAGTGTTTTACTTCATTAATTCAATTATGTCTTTGATTATTTGTGTGTATGCCTGCATGTTCTTCATGTCCGGCTAATTTACTTGTGTGTTTGCTTAGGGAATATGAAACTTAATTATTAAATATTGATTGGTTATCTCTTATCTTAATTGTTAATGATCTAGTAATGCGATAGGTCATTCGTTGTGTACTTAATGCTTGATTAAACTTTGTGAACCTTAGGTTATAGCACTTAGAGTGGTTGTAAGCTAAACCATCCAAAGAGGCCTTAGAGTTAGAGTTTATAAACCCTAGTGGGTCTTGTAGACGAGACCCTTTGGTAACTTCAAAGAGTTAGGGATAAACGCATACCCTACGACTTTAGACACACAACGCAATTAAGAATAAGGACGTGACAATTCAACCATCAATAGGAGATAATTAAGGAGTAGTAAAACCTAAGTGAACACATCCTTAAACTATCATACGAGCACACAATAATTAGACGTAGACTACATACACCTTAGACTAGATAATTAGATAAGTAGAGTAATCGGTAGCAATACCAACCCCCAAAATCCAAACCCCGAGATTCGTACCTTTCCATTTCCTAAAAAAAACATAAAAAAGATAAAAAATAATCTTCCTCAACCCCAACCTTAGCGTAGTAACTTCTCACTAGCATTCCTATTCCCCTAGAGAATGATATCAATACCCGTGGCTTACCCTAATACTACACTACAACGATTAGGTTCACTGCCTAGGGTGTTATAAAACTTGCTCGAAGAAAAGGAAGTTCCTTTGACCCCGAACGACGCGTGTAGCGTTATCAAGTTTTTGGCGCCGTTGCCGGGGAATAGAATAGCTAGTTAGTAGTCCACCTCGTTTAGGTTTCCTTTGCTTGATTCCTATCAAGTAAATTTTTCTCATTTTTTAGCTTCCTCGTAGTCTATCCCCCTTCTTAGTGACCTTTGTTCGTAATCCCATCACTTTTCATCATGGAAGGTGATAACCACCCACCATTCATCAACCCACCACCAATTGACCCGCCAAGAGGCCGTACTCTTCGTGAATACTAAAGACCAAGCCACCTAGGCTATAGGAACACCATTAAGCTTCCCGAACAAGCCCAAACTACGGCCCTGCGATCCGACACCATCCGGTTGGTGCAAAACGGATGTGCATTCCATGGACTTCGTTCCGAAGATCCAAATCAGCATCTGAGGGATTTCCTCAAAATTGTCGATTCCATTGACCTTGATGCTACTACTCGGGAGACCACGCGCCTGCGTCTCTTCCAATTCTCTCTACGGGACCAAGCTAGCAATTGGCTTGAGCGACTTCCCGCCGGCTCCATCTCAAGTTGGGATGATCTCACCTCTCGTTTCCTTGGTCAATTTTTCCCACCGGGGAGAACCATTAAACTTAGGAATGACATCTTGATGTTCCAACAACGTCAAGGTGAATCTCTCTACGAAGCATGGACTCGATTCAAGGACTTACTTCTTAAAGTCCCTCATCACGGCATTGATCTTTGGCTCCAAGTCCAAATCTTTTATGATCATGTCAACTTCCCCACCAAGTGATCCATTGACCAAGCGGCCGGTGGAAAACTTAGTGATCTCACCGCGGAAGAATCATGGGGTATAATAGAGGACCTTGCTCTCTATGACAACGAAAGTTGGAATGACCCCCGTGAGTTGCCCAAAACCGTTAAGGCAATATCCTTGCCTCCCATTGACTCACAATCTTCCGACCGTAGGATGATCGAACTTGAAGATCAAGTTAAATTCCTAATGAGTTCCTACGAAAACCCTAAGTCTTCACGCCATGTGAACAAAGTTTCCTCTTCGTGTGAGCCGTTTTATGATCCTCATAACACGCGTACTTGCACCCGATCCCCCGAACATGCTTCCGTTGACTACGCATCCTCGCGTATTAATGGAACGGGAGGAAGATTCCCCACAACACCCGGACCTAGGAATTTCAATGAATCCCGAGAAGCATGGAAGGGCAAGCCCGACTTCTATTGGGGATAAACCAAGGAATTCACTTCCAATGATTTTTCATAACCCCCACCTCACGATCCTAACCAACAAAACATCAAAGGGATGTTGCAAAACCTAGTTGCAACCCAAGAAGCCCAAATAGCTAAACTCTCAGACCGCTTTAACCAACAACAAGCCGAAATGGATAGGAAGATAGATAACCTTTTGAAATCCATGACCAATAGTGATAGGAAGGTTAATGCTATCTCAACTCCCGAGCCTTCCGGTGTAGAGATTAAGGACCCAAGTAAGTTAGCTAAGCATGTTCAATTCGTCAATACCATCGCCTTAGTAAAACCTAATAGAACAAATGACGAAGAGGACCATACACGTGAGACTAATGAAACAACCGAGGAAGTAGATGAAGTACACAATGACTATTTCAATGAGTTTCCTACGGAAGAAGAGTTATCTCGCCACCCTCACTTAGTACGTGACCTCCGTTACATGTACGTTAGGAAAAGCCCTAGAATCAAGTTTGGGAACCCTTGGAATCTTAACATACCATGTTGCATAGGACACCTTTTCGTGGCAAAGGCCTACATTGATCGCAAGTCCCCAATCAACATAATGACTAGCACCTACTACAATTGGGTAATGAAGAAGCCTATTCCAACTAGGCAAGACCCCGATGATCCTAGTGTTAGTTGCAATTTTCTTGGTAGAGTTAAGGGATTACCCGTCTATGTAGGTAGTTTCACGTTCCCTATGGACTTCGTAATTGTGGATGATATTAGCACGGCCATAGATCCTAGCTTGTCCCATGTTATTCTAGGAAAACCTTTCATAGAAAGCACCGGGATGACCTATGACCCCTCGTTAGGAATAGTGCGATTTAAAGATGAGACCGATAACATAGTTTACCAAATGCCGTTTAAGATTGAGAAGTTTTCATCACTCTCTAATGATGAAAAGGAACTTAAACTATCGGTCTATTATAGGAATGAGGAGGATAAAGAAAAAGGAGTAGAGTATGTTATGGCTAAGATTTTCGGATTCTATAAGGATTGCTTGAACCTAGGACCGAAATATAGGACCGATTGGGGAGAGGATGAACTCTTAGAGAAGTGCATCATAGGGCACATCTACAACATGGAATCCCCCAATAGAGACTGTCATGAGGAAGGAGATGGCGGTAATGAAGTTACGTAGGAGCACGACTATGAGTCTAGCTACAAGACTCTTAAATAAAGAAAAGCGCTTCGTGGGAGGCAACCCATGCTTAATTGTTTGCTTGTTAGTGTCATATATCTTTTATTGATTGCTTATTCTCATGTTTAAATTTGTAAAAATGCTTTATTTTGTTTTTAACCTCGTCTTAATTGCATATAAAGATATTTTACATAAAGGATAAGTGTAGGGAGGATTACACACGTTTTCAAAAGAAACGTAAACATGAGAATAACAATTCATTAAAAGATATATGTGTGTGTTTGTTCGAGTCAAATGCTTGTATCGAGTCATAATGGATGTTTTGCAGAAATGTTTCCAGATTCTAAAGATATAAATTTTCCAGAATTTTTTCCAGAAAATCGCAGACCAGTTTTTATCAGGATAACCTGACGGCGTCAGGATTGCAACCTGACGGCGTCAGGAAGGAGTAAAAACAACAGATTACTTTTTTCTCGTTTTCTGAGCTACTTATAAATTTTTTGAATTTTCCAGGTCTTAATTTTTCCGAAATTCTGTAAACATCCATTCCACAAGCATTATATCTTAGTTTAGTAGAGTCTTATATATATTATTACCGCCGATTTTACGTGAAGGTTTCATTTGTTTTCTTCGAATGTGCAGGTTTTATTTATCAAGAAGAAGAAACAAAAGATTAGAAGGAGCTTTTCACGCACACATTTTTCTTGGAAAGGATTTAACCACTACTTCACACACGGATCCTACTGAGCTAATCAGGGGAGTACTAGTTTCTTTCGTTTTTAATTACCTTTCATTATCATAACTTTGATACTTTCGGGGAACATTGGGGACAATGTTCAGTTTAAGTGTAGGGAGGGAAAATAAAACGGAAACTTTGAAACTATGCTTATCCTTGATTATTTGCTTTGTCCAATTGTATTTGTGTAATAAACCATGAGAAAATTTCGGTTAGGGTAATTTTGGCACTAAATTTGAAATTTTTCATGACATATAAGAGTGGGCCATTAGTCTTAACAAAAGCGTCTCACGGATAGGAAGTTGCATGACTAGCACAAAAACCCTTTACCACCTAAATTCCACCCAAAATGTGATGATCACCCTTAGATTAGTAGGAATTAAAAGCATTCATCTTTAATGCTTAGAGTGTGAACCGGTAGTATATTAGATTCTAGAACTTGTTTTGTGATGCATTCCGAGATCGCTAGTAAGATTACACTTGTGTAGTTAGGAATAACTAAATGATAAGAGGCATTAGGATAACCCTTGTTTGATACCCGTAATATAATTACTTCTTCCACATCGGTTGAGTAATTCCCCCACACCTTTTGCGTTGTACTCATCTTTAGTACACGACACCCCCTAGTTAACCCCTCAGAGCCTATCCTTTTCGCGGTTCTCGTGATGATTCGGTTTTTCCGGAATATCAATGAAGAGCATTGTTTACACCCCACCCCCAAATATACACCCAAATCGCCTTAGCCTACCCTGTATGCACTCACTTTTAGTGCATTATTGTTATCACCCTAAACCCTTAGTTCAATTATCTAGTTACTTGCATGAGTTGCTAAGTCGAGTCATATCCTTTGTACACAGTTTTGGGACGATTGGGACTCATGGGAAAAGTTAAAGTTTATAAAATGATTGGAAGAGAACGTTAAATTCCCTAATTTGCGTAATAACATACCCCAAGTGTTTTGATCTTTTCTATTCGGGTCAAATTAGTGTTAGAGTAATAAAAACTCAAGTGTAGGGATGTGCCTATAAATCCCTGTCAAATTGATGTTACCGTAGAGGATGGTAGAGTAAAAGTGTATGAAAAAAAAATCGAAAAAAAAAAATAGAAAAAGAGAAAAAAAAAAAAAAAAAAAAAAAAAAAAAAAAAACGGGCTATCATCCTACATTTTTCTTTTAAATTGATGTTTGTTTGTTTCAGTTATCTAGAGTCTAGAGTGTCGAGTCTTGGCTTAGCAACGCCATTCTTCGTATGCTTGTAACATAAAGATTTTTGACTTGCCACCACTAAATAGCCTATCCCACCAAACCCTTTGTTTCCTTACCGTACGCCTAACATTACAACCTTTTAAAGACCTCTTTGATAGTCTTTCCTAGGTGCTTACGCCAAAGCGATGGAGGTTTGATCTATTCTCAAGCCTATGGTAATCTATGTACTAGGACCGGTTAATGAGTGTTTAATCTTCCATTTCCAACTTGTTATATTTAATATACACCCGAGAGAGATGTGAGTATCCAAACACCCCATGTGAGGTGCTAGTATGTAATTTCCGTGCTTGTTATGACTTTTGCGGGGCTTATATGTGTTGTGGACTGTTTTAAACCAATGCTTCATGACCCTTAACTTATAAATTAATTGGCTAAAAGCACATTTGCTTTAGGACAAGCAAATACCAAGTGTAGGGATATTTGATAAGGTTTTAAAATGTACCTTTTTGAGGGGTCGTTTAAGCCCTTATTTGATCACTTTTATATCCGTTATTACTTAATAGTGTTCCTTTTTCACTTTTTAGGTCTCTTGAAGGCAAATTGCTGTAATGGCACTTATTTGGATGAAAAGGCGCGGATATACGAAGAAAATGGCCAAAGTCAAGAATCGAGACACTTCAGCTGCTGAAAAGACAAGGTGACGGCGTCACTGCTTAACTGCGACACCATCGGAGGATTTTGTGACGGGATAGAAGCCAAATCTCTTATTTTCAAGTGACGGTGTCAGGCTTTAAAAGAATAGGCCGTCGCAACTCAGACGGCCTAGATTCGATCCAGACGGCGTCAGAAGCTGAAGAGGACGGCGTCACAAACACAAGGTGACGCCGTCGCAAGACTAACGTGGCCAAGACGAAACCCTAATGACGGCGACCCGACGGCGTCACAAAACATAAGGTGACGCCGTCGCATATGTAATCTTATATATAGAATCCGAATTTTTCAGTATTAGTGTGTAGTCTTTTGGAGTAAAAACCTAAACCGAACCAAGGCTGTCTTGTACAGTATTTTAGGGTTCCAAACCCAATCTTATCTTAATTGTTAATGATCTAGTAATGCGATAGGTCATTCGTTGTGTACTTAATGCTTGATTAATCTTTGTGAACCTTAGGTTATAGCACTTAGAGTGGTTGTAAGCTAAACCATCCAAAGAGGCCTTAGAGTTAGAGTTTATAAACCCTAGTGGGTCTTGTAGATGAGACCCTTTGGTAACTTCAAAGAGTTAGGGATAAACGCATACCCTACGACTTTAGACACACAACCCAATTAAGAATAAGGACGTGACAATTCAACCATCAATAGGAGATAATTAAGGAGTAGTAAAACCTAAGTGAACATATCTTTAAACTATCATATAAGCACACAATAATTAGACATAGACTACATACACCTTAGACTAGATAATTAGATAAGTAGAGTAATCGGTAGCAATACCAACCCCCAAATCCAAACCCCGAGATTCGTACCTTTCCATTTCCTAAAAAAACATAAAAAAGATAGAAAATAATCTTCCTCAACCCCAACCTTAGCGTAGTAACTTCTCACTAGCATTCCTATTCCCCTAGAGAACGATATCAATACCCGTGGCTTACCCTAATACTACACTACAACGATTAGGTTCACTGCCTAGGGTGTTATAAAACTTGCTCGAAGAAAAGGAAGTTCCTTTGACCCCGAACGACGCGTGTAGCGTTATCATGACACTTGAGACATCTTTCACTAATGTCTTCAACACTACACTTCTTTGAAGAAAGAAAGGAATCATCAACAAGAAGACCTCAGTAGCCTTGATGATGAGGAAGCATAGCAACTCATGGACTTGAGCTTGCTCGACTTCAAAGGTGGTGATCTTGCCTTTAAGAGGAACCTAAAAGATCAAACAAAAACAAAACTACAAACATTGATCTCTTGGATCTAAGGTTAGTGAGATTTAACTTAGGGGAGAAAGTATGTTGGAAAGGGGTAAGTTATAATGAAGAAATGGCTCACTATTTATAGAGGAAAAATCCTACTGTTCCTCGGATCCCAGATCCCTACCACAAGGGATCTGGCTAGCACAAAGCTAGGGATCCGTGGAACGCTCCTCTTTACCCATGGGTATTTTTGGTTGTGGGTCATGGGTCATGGGTTATGGGTTGATCCATAGTTTTCTTTCTAGATACAATGTATCTTAAGGATACAATGAACTTGGTTAAGTGGTATATATAAAATCATGGGTTATGGGTCAATACCATTTTCTAGTTATTACCCATTTTAGTATTTACATGTTTTTACCCACTTTAGTATACTTAGTTTAAGTATACGTTAACCCAATATGTAAACACTAGTTGTTGTACATATGTATCTCAATCATAAAATCACTTATACTTGTTTTAGTGTTTTATGTGAAAATGTGAATATGTTAGAAACTATTAGTTCAAACCATTTACGTATTTTATTTGTTTCGTTAATATGATTTTACGTTTGTTATCGACAAAACATTAGAAGTTCGTAAAATATAAATAAACGTTTTTACGGCTTATTTGTATTAACAAACCATTTGGGTCAACTTTGCCTATTACAGTTCTATAAAATATTTAACAATCGATTCTCTAGGATTAAAATTTCACGTTTCTCGAATGTTCTTTAAACTGAATATTTACTTATGGCACCTTATACAGGTTATAAATTTCTTTGTTGGTTTACTGTTTTGGTGGATGCTGGAGCAAGTTGGGCCAATGATACTATACACAGTTTTCTCAAGCTTTTGCTTGGTGGGATTTTTATTTGTCAGGAAGAATGTTGTGGAAACGAAAGGAAAAACTTTGCAAGAGATTGAGATGGCACTTCTTCTAGCTAGTGCCACTTCTTCCATCTAAGCTAAGGGCAATTGCTACTGCTCTGTGGCTTCATAGTATTTTGGCTTTGTACACGCACACATTTGATGTCATTCCTTACGGATTTCATCTAATTATCAGCACATAAACTTTGATATACAGGGTCGATACATTCTTGGGTATTAGTGTGATGTAGTTGTAGAATTCTGCTTTTCTCCTGGATTCAACTTGTCGCCTTTTGGTGCGATATATGCGTTGTTATCAGTGGAAAGAATTTTTGAGGAACATACAGATGCGCGTACGAAGTGCGTTCGGGGGTCAAAGGAACTTCTTTTTCGTCGAGCAAGTTTTTCAACCACCTAGGCAGTGAACCTAATCGTTGTAGTGTAGTATTAGGTAAGCCTCAGGGAATGATATCGTTCTCTAGGGAAATAGGAATGCTAGTAAGAAATGTATGACGAGAAGGTGGGGGTTGAGGATGATTTTTTCTTTTTTTTTTCTTTTTTTTAATCTTTTTATTGGTTTTTTAGAAAGCTAAGGTAAAATCTCGGAGAAATTGGTTGGGGGTGGTACTTCTACCGATTACTTCTACTTATTTAATTATCTAATTTATCTAATTACTATGGGTAGTCTTATGTCTATTTGATGTGTGCTCGTTTGATGATTAAAAATGTGTTTACCTAGATACTATTACTCCCTAGTTATCTTTTATTAGTCGGTTGAATTGTCACACCTTATCTTAATGTGTTGTATTCCTAAGGTCGTAGGGTATGCGTAGTCCCCAGTTCTTTGAGGTTATCTCTCGTTTATGACATATGAAGTCGACAAGCCTTGGCTATCTCATTCATAAGCCACACATTCATAAAGCATACTCAAGCATTAAATACAACGAATGATGCCTAGTTGCACTCCTAAGCCAATTTACAGTTAAGATAAGAAACAACCTAACAATAATTAATAACTAGGTTTCATAGATCTAAGCAAACACACAAGAAATTTAGCTAGACATGGTAAACAAGCAAACATACACACAATCAATCGAATAAGGGATAAACATAATGTTACTTTGGATTAAAAGACTTATCTCGATGTGTAAAATAGGGTATGGGACCCTAAAATACTGTCCAAATCGGACTAGAAACGATTTAGGGTTTTTTCTCCAAAAGTCTACCTCCCTAAATGCAGAAAAATCAAATTCTATATATAGATTTACACTTGCGACGGCGTCACCTTTTGCATGGGACACCGTCAGCTCGCCGTCATTAGGGTTTCGTCTTAGCCAAGTCATCGATGGGACGGCGTCACCTTAGAGTTGTGACGCCGTCAGTCTTTAGTTGGGACGTCGTCTTGATTCTAGATCTGGGCCATCTAAGTTGAAAACTGTGAGTGACGCCCTCCTTCTTTATAACGTGACGCCGTCAGTCTTTGTGTCCAGAATTTTCACTAAGCCGTCTGGTGCATGTTTTGATCAAGTCTTCATAGAGTGATGGCGTCGCCCTTTGATTGGGACGCCGTCGGGTACTGTTGATTAGCTTTGAGTGGCTTCGATCTTGACTTTGCCATTTTCTTCATGAATTTGCTCCTTTTCGTCCAAATGTGCTTCATTCCAGCATTTTGCTTCCAAGAGACCTAAAAAGTTATATAAAAGTGGTCGATTTAGGGCTTAAATGACCCCCTAAAACCGTACGTTTTAAATCCTTATCACATACTCGAGGAGGGGTATAAGGGGCAGAGAGTTTATGTTCCACGTGTCATGGTTTTATATATAGTCTATGAGGCTGAGCTTGTTCAGCTGTAGAAGGTGAGGCTATAAGTAATTAGCGGCCTAGCGAAAGACGTTCGTATTTAGCCTTTTTAACTAAAACTTTATATGAGTCCAGCCATGAGGAACCAATATAGGTGTGTTCTAGTGGTTAACTATGTTTTAGAACATATTGAATTTTGGTCTTTATATAACAGGAAAAAGTGGTCATTTGTATGATTCATTGATTTGCACATCCGGAAATATGTGTTTGATATGTCAAAACTCAAATCACTTGTATACAATTATGTCTTATGGGGAGGGGTCTCCAATGAAGGTGGCGCGTGATGGGTGGAGGTGAGCGTGAGACCTCGACCTCCATTGCATCTAGTCTTATGGGAAACAATCATGTCTTTTGATAATTTGATTATGCAACTCTATTGTGGTATTTGCGATTGAAATATTGTGCAAATGAATGTGTTATGCCCATGTCCATCATTTTACCTTCATTTTGTTCCTAGCCTATTAGATTTAGGCCCGTTTCAACTTGATAACCTAACTAAACAACATATCTAATAGTTAGTAGTAGTTCACATTTTTTTTTCAATTTTATTAAATGGCTTGTGCCACTTATCGGGCTTGAACCCTTGACTTGAGTTATAATGTGTGTGCACGCCAACCTTCTAAAAAGGGAGAGCTTTACCCGGTTTGAATATGTGTGGTGATGGGTTCAAACCATGTGGATTAGTCAGCCAAGAGGTCAGAAACCATCGTTAAAAAAAAATTGTGTGTATGTAACTATATATGGTGACATTGGGCTAATGTTCCGTTGGTTAGTAGTTCACACACACATATATATATATAGAATGAGGTTCATATAAGATAGTAGTTAAAATGAAATAGTGTAGGAAGCCATTAAAAATTTGCCATGTGGAAATTATTCATTTTAATTTAACTAAAATGTTTAATAAACTAAAAGGGCACTTTAGTAATTTGAGGCTTCCATTTATTTCTCTATTTCACCTACACACGTCAGGGTCAAATAATTGTTTCATGTGCTTCCCCTTTTTCTTCTCTCCATAACCTATAACCGCCAACATAATTCCAATCCGATTCCATTCTTATCGACCATTCATCAAGCCATGTTACAAACGAAAAGATCCAGTCTTTAGACCACTATTCACGATGCTACTAAAAAAGTTCATCTTTTTTTGTCGCCGACAACGTCAGAAACCTTCAAACATTGTTTCGGTCATGATTTACTGGTAATATGTTTTCGCCTACGAAGTCAACAATGAGCGTAATTTAATATGGGTTTTCTAATATACTAATCTCAGATCGGGCATTGTAGCTTTGGTTTTTTTAAGTTAGGTATTATTATACTTTTTCATAATTTTTTGTATCAATATTATTAATTAAGTCTGATGGTTAGATGAGGGTACCAGTTCATGTATCATAGCTATACATTCGTGTATCAAAGATTGTAAAGGTGAATCAATGGAGTTGTATATAGTGTATTATGAATCAATTTCTTTTATGTATCGTATGGTTTACATGTATTAGTTTGTGACGATGATGACAACGAAGCAAATATGATGACGATGGATGATTATATACGATGATGATAACGATGCGAGCTCCGCGATGATGATAATGATCTTGATATGATCGATGTAAACTCGATGATGAAATGTTTCGATGTAGACATGTTTAATGATCGATGCATAAATCGATACATTACAGTTATTGGCTAAAAAATTGTTTTAAAAATAGTCTTTCTTGCAAAGTGATTAATTAGTGATTGAAAAATGATGAACAATTTTGATGTATGAATCGATAATGTTACTAGTAATTGTTAATATAATGATGATAATAATTCACGCTTGACAATTCCAATTTGTTTTTTTTTTTTTTTTTTTTTTCATTTATTTATTATTTTGGGTATTTGCAAAGATGATGATGATGCATGATCTTGATGCATGAATGTTGTAGCGATGCCAAAATAACACAGAAGTCAGATTTAAGTAAAATATGGATATGACGCCAAAAGTGGGAGTGGTTTTGACCATACAAAATGAGTTATACATATACCATCAATTATTAAATAAATTACAAATATGCCATTGCAATTATTTTTCATCAACCAATATCTTGATGATACATCCGACGATCACAATTGCTTCCTATTCTTCCTATTATAATACACTATCTCACGTTAACCATATATATATATATATATATACTCATTCTTTCTGAAATTGAACTCTTTTAAGGATGGGCTTTAGGGAATCATGAAGCGAAATAAAATGAAATTCTTCTTTTAACAAATTAATGAGTCTATTTTATTATCTTAGTTTGTTTTAATATAAATGCCCATTTCAATGTTTCAACATATCAAAATTTCTCTAACAAGTAAATGTGATATCTTAGTAGTTGAAAAAGAATAACAATTTTATTTTCCTAAAAACCGCGAAACATGCATGTACTTAGCGGACACTTATTATAAGAAGAGAAATAGATTCTTAACTTAAAGGTTCTTTTCGAGTTATCGGCAGTTTTAAAGGGCATAAACGAGACGAACAGCTAAAATTGGAGGGCGTAACGCGTCATCTCATATTTTTAGCATTTGTTCATGCCACATGTATACATTTTCGTGCCGTAATGCGTTACATACTATATGTCGTAATAAATATGCCGTAGTCAAAACACACGTACACTTCCACATATTTCTCAACTGAAACTAGTTAAAGTTCATTAAGAAAACGTTAGGGTTTCTCCCACTTCGATATCAAGTTTTACTCTCATCGTTCATCATTTTTCACATATTTTTGTCATAAAGTGATGAACAATAAGCTAATTTCTTCATTTGCAATCCAAGATCTTATATGGGTATTTCATTTCTTTGGGTTCTTCACAAAACCCTTCAAGAAATTTACATGGAATCCAATATATGATGTGAGTTTGATCTTTCTTCACTTTTACTCTCTTGTATTGTTATATATACATCATTTTTACTTTTGTATTCATCTAGATAGTGAAGTACTAGTATATATGTTTATTTTCATATTTTGTGTTGCTCAATGACGATTATATGTAGAAATATTGCAATTATGTAACTTCTAAACTAGAATGCCTTTGGTTACTTGAATGCATTCGATGTAATTGTGATTGCCGTTAAACGCTGTAATTGCGTGCCTTTGCTAATTTTATTTGGCTAACTTTTAATGACGCGGAAATGCCCGTTTATGTTCACAATATATAACATGTGATAAGCTATCTTTCGAATTTTTAGTTATAGCCAAAATTGTAACTTGATATGGAGTGCACAAGTTTGTAACCCCCATGGCGTTTACAATTTTTGTTGTATTGTTATCATTCTACTTCTAGCATTTTGCTAGATTGCTAATACAATTTTAGCCGTGTTAAAAATATGCATACCATTGGTTTAGTTTTACAAGCTTGTAGCGAGGAAATGCCCAATTACCTTAGCAGCTAGTTTAGTATAACAAGTGAGTGGCCCGTTGTTTTCTCCGCCTCATTGACCAAGTTATGTACTATAAATTATAGCTTCGGGCGCAACTCACCAAACACATTTTTTGTGCATCATTTCAAAAGATAGGTTTCCGTCTATCTACGCGACAAGATCTAAACCTATCAATCTCCTCTTCAGATTTTTACCGCATTTAAAAATAAAGTAAGCATATCTTCTTCATCTTTCGATTTTTTATGTGCAACAATCAGGATTTTTTGTGCTTGAAATAAAGTGTTCACGATTATCCATGTTTCGTTTTCAACTTTGTCAACTTTCTAGTTGTTGTGCGATTGAATTAGGGTTTCGTCCATGAGAGTGGTGTTAGCACACATTGCTTCTAGCTTTTTTTGTGCTTGTTTCCGTTGATCGTTTACATTCATGATTGTAGTCTATTCAATAATCATCCATAATTGCTATTCGAGAATTGAATGTAAATCTATCTGTTTCTTTGTTGTAAATTTGATCATGAATTGAAGTAATCTAAAAAAACGTCTTTGCATTAACTGTTGCATTTGCTATATATGATGTGTACGTTTACAATTATTTTAGATTTCAAGGGGGCTTATGGAGTGATTCCTGCCGTTCTTTTTATAACTGTGTTGTACATTATTTTATACTTTTGCATACTGTGAAGCTTGACGTCAGATAATTTGTTTATTGTACTCTAGTTGAAATATTGGAAACAAGTATGAACTAAATCTTGTATGCCACCCTATTAAAACCCCCAACAAAAGAATAGTACTAAAAGAGTAGAAGATTTACTACACAAGAGGTAATTAAAGCGCAATGGCTGCTAGAAATTCCAATGCTTATAACCCGGCCCATAAAGATACCTTAATGGAACCTTATAATCTCAGTCATCATGATCAAGGTTTTTTAGTTGATGAATGTTTATGATCAGCTGCATATAATACAGTATAATTTATATGTTTTTATGCACAATTTTGAGATATACCCTTTATTTTACAACAATGTTAACGTTGGACACTTGGATCCAGCTTCGAGAGACATGTAGGACACCGATGAGGAACCATGGAAATATCGAAAGTTGAGTATCATATACAAAGAGGGTGAACCTATCCGTGGTGCTGCAAATTTTTGCAACAGTGATAGTGAAAGTAGTAGTCCTGATCAAGAGGATTCTGACGAGTTTACTTTGAGGAAACATTACAAGAAGTCCAAAGGTAAAAGAGTTGCACCTAATAGAAGTGGTGCTAAACGAAAGACACCTTCGTCGAAAGGCTCCGGCAAAGATAGGTTGAAAATTGTATCCAAACGTAACTTGGGTAAACGTGGCAGAAAGCCTTCATTTTCTGTAAGATGTGAAGCAAGCACTTCTGGAACCAAAAAGGTACTTGTGTTCTGTTTTTTTTATTTATCTATCCCCATGTTTAGAAAGGTTCTCAATGTTATGATCCATAATCATATCAGGAACAACTATATATTATGATCCTCCAAAATATGTGTCCACTTAATTACAAAATAAATTACCGATAATTCCAATAGCCCTTAGTTACACACAATCACAAACTGAATTAATTTTACCTTCAAAGTTACGTAAAGGTAAATTCGACAATTGACAAGTAAAGAGTTCAATAATCGCAAATTATTTAAACTGTGTCCATTTGTCTAATGGACACATACTTTGGGACAAATTTTAATATTCATTTATTCTTTTGTGATTCAGGGTTCTCTGTCTCGTGGAAGTAAAAAGGGTACAGAGATGGTTCAAAAAGAAATGCCAAAAAATTTGAACCATCAGATTACAGAAAAAGACAACTGTTCAGTATCCGCACTTGGGGTAAAAAAGGTCCAACTGGCTCAGCCTGCCATGACGCTTTCGAAGTTTATATTAACATCTTCGAATGATGAAATTATATCAACACTTCAGTTGATTAGCCTCTCTAATGGGCCGCCTGCTTCAGGTCCTGGTTTTCCTCAGTCTGAGCCAATTGAACCTGAGACTTTAGTGTGCGTTATGAACAGAAACCCGTCTGATTTCAGCACAGAAATTGCAAAGAATTACATGAGAAGTGGTTATCCTAGCTTGTAGGGAGCAATCTAGATAGGGATAGATAGGCATGGTTAGATTTGTGGTAATATAGGAACTATTATGTTAGTTTGGTACTTTGGTTAAGCTGCAATGGTTCTGTGCATCTTTTGAATTTTCCTTGCTACTAAATTGCTTGCTTAATGTTTATCTGCTATTTCAAGTTTTGGTGGTTCAGATTGTTTTGCATAAGAATTGGGTTCTGTTGTGCCCTTTTTTTCAAATTACTTTGTGTTTATTGGAGATTTTTTCGTTCTGGTTCATTTGTTGAACATATTTTATTGTCAGGTGGTTTTGTTTTTTGGTTTAAGTCTTTGATAAAAAGTCTTGGATCTAGTTCTTTCATGGTGGCTCGGCGTCCTTATAATATGCTAGCTTCTTCAGCATCTTTGAAATAATGTTTTTCGTTTGAAAAAAAAAGCTACAAAAGATCTACGGTGTCCAGCTGGCTGGTCTCCTCCGTAGACTATACAGTCATGTATGTTTTCCCCTGCTTCAAATAATCTGCTGCTTATTTATCTCAGTTTGTCTCTCTTCTTGGGGACCAGGAGGTAGCTACTCGTATTAGCTAGGAATGAATATCTTTTTAACAACGAACACTTCATGCTAACAAGAGTTAGAACAATTAAATTTCTACAAAACGCTACCCATTGCTCAACAGATTTGTTTTTTTAACGGAAACCTATGAAAAATATTGGTAAATGAAATTTGGATATAATGATTTGAGTCAATACGTAATTTATTTTCTTGTTGAATATTTCAGCCATGGTTCAGATTCTACTCTCATCCAACAGCAAGAAAACCATCACTAATTAGTAATTTATGAAGTTTTGATTTTATATAATAGCTAGTTAATTCAATGACTGTGAACAAACAGATACCAGAAGCTTTTATCCAAAAGACTGCAGTACAAATATGTAAATGGCACCAAATCATGAAGTCCCCATTCAGACAAACAAACTAATGTAAACTATGAGTGACTCGCACAATCTCCAATAGCTGACATATGATCTTGAGTTTTGGTAGATGTACACAACTGGCCATGTCTAGCGACCTCCCTCTTATTATTGTGTCCACCAAAGTCCAATCTTCTCAAAAAAAATAAGAGGAGCAGCGAATGGGACGCCCCAACGAGCTTACCTGTCCCAAAAACCAGACGACGCGATGATTAATTTATGAACTACAAAATGAATATCCCTTATACATCACACTGGCCATGTTTAGTGACCTCCTTTTTATTGTGTCCACCAAAGTCCAATCTTCTCATAAAAATAAGAGGAGCAGCGAATGGGATGCCCCAACGAGCTTACCGGTCCCAAAAACCAGACGACGCGATGATTAATTTATGAACTACAAAATGAATATCCCCTATACATCATAACTGGCCATGTCTAGTGACATCCCTCCTTCAGTTTTTATATATGATATGACAAATTCCCCAAGACATTAGAGTCTCTAATCTAATTCAACTACAGTAATCTCACCTTGCTACAACAATAACTATTTTAGTTAAACGAAATCTATAGAAACTTATTTAATAGACTAAACGATGACCATAAACTATTATCGAAGATCTTTTCATCACCAGCTGCTTCCAAGGAGATCGTCAAAGCCACTATGTCCTTTAGAGTTGATTTAAGACCTGCTCGCTAAATGGGTTGAATCATAAAAGGAACTTGCGATTGGTCAATTTGCCACCAAGAAAGAAGTTTGAACTAAAGACCACTACTTGAGCAACTACTGCACAATTAGAGAAAAGATGGTGTACATTTTCTGTAACCAGATTGAAAAAGGACACTATAGCCTTTTCAATCTATTCCTGCTAACAAAAACAGTCACTGAAGAAACCAATAATAAAACAAAAATGCTAAAACCTTCTACAAAACATCCTACTCACAGAATCCTAGACAAATGTCAGAACGGACAGTTTAAATGCAGAGAGAGAATGAGTGGAAAAAAATTATCTAATATTGTTGTGTGTGTAGTAGGATTTGTAGGATGAAATGATAGGAGGTTGTAGCAAATCTCATAATAAAATTAGGGAAAATTGTATTTATGGCACAAGATGACACTTATTTCTAACTTGACTCACTTTTCTGACAAATTGCTAAAACTGATATTTTTTCCTTCAATATTTTGAAATTACCCCTATCATTGTGTACTTGACACCTAACCTCAGCTACGTTTTCAGCTACCCATAATTTACCAAATCTATCTTTTTCAGCTCAAATATCATTTCGAAGCAAAAACGATGAATGCGATATACTGATATCACATTGCGAACACACTGGAATTCAAAACATATGACATACGCATATGATAGAATAGCCAATGTTGATTGGTGTTGATTACCTGGATAAATATGTTTTCTTGCTACATACGAATGAGTTGCGAATGTGTTAAAATATAGCCTCCTAATTGAAATTAGCTTAAATCTACTAACAACAAGGTATGTGGGTCGAATTACAAATAACACAAATACAACAGATGTGGATCAAATTACTAGAGCATAGAAACAACACAAATATAAAGATTAAACAATACTTTTTGATAGCGTATAGGGCCTTCAGCCCACTTGACTAAGGCCCATACACTCTAGACTTGGCCCAAGCATAAGCCCGACGAGGCCAAAGTCCGGCAGAAGACCTAGGAAATACTTCCCAGGTAACAGTAGGGCAAAGCGTGCCTAACAAGCGTGTCCAGGCAGACGGTACGCCTGGGAAACTCGCCAGGACCGTTAAGACGAGCACCATGTGCTCTCCTCACTTCTTCTCTCGATGGCCGCCACGTAGACCATCAGATTGCCTTTGCGGGTTTTCACAACCCTAAAGGACTCCTTATAAATACTAGACCACTTCCTTGAGATTATCCGAGTGAACCACAAGCAACACTTCTAGGTACGCCATGGGAACTCATACTCGAGTCGATTATCCTCTCGGATAATTGACACAATCCAACTAAGTTGACTCGTGAGCATTACCCCAACTTGTGACTCCGATCACACTTTAGGGTCCTTACTGAATGTGGGAAACCAAACGATCAGCCACCCCAAACCTTCAATACGTACCTTATGTAACATGGTGCCATCCGTGCTATACGATACGAATAGCCACGATTTCTCCTTTTTCCGGTTAACCGGAAAAAGTATACGTGCTTGAAAGCCAAAAAACACCCACTGTTTAAGTTTTTCGGCACTCGAAAACCTGGTTTTCGATAATAACACCCACCGTTTAAGTCATCCTTACCCCGAAACGAAGGATTTCACTGCGAAATCCTAATTTCCATGCAACAAGCCACAAACCATTTTTCTTCATAAAACACGAAAAACGTCACCTAAAAAAAAAAAACACATTTTCACCCAATAACTCATCAAAAACACTTTTCGACTCACTAGGAACACATAAATCATCAAAAATAAAAACACGCACGCAGCCTGATTCATGAAAAATCATGTCCAAACAACTCACCCTGAAAAAATGGCGCTACAATAAGAAACTCGAAACAACCTGAAAAAATGGCTCACCAAACCCAAAACGTAGTCTGGAGCAAACTCAGGCAGCAAACCATCAACTTCAAACGGCTAACTAGGTCCCAAATGGCCTGAGATTACCCTCTAACAACCAACGCTATATTCCTGGAGCCCCGAGCAAAGGACACATCGAGACAACCTCCTTACAAAAAAACCACTCATCAACAAAACCTATAAAGACAAAACCATTCCTGAGAACCTCGTCCAGGATACAACCTCAAAATTCAACAGGCACGACGAACCAGCCCTCACAAAACAAAACAAAAACCCAGGAAAAACATCGAGCATCGTAAAGAGGCGTCATTACGACACTGAATTACACAAAGCAGGCAAAGGGTAAAGCTCATTACTTAACAAACAAACAAACAATAATCCCTTTGAGAAAAAAACCTTACAACAAACTAGTAAAACGATTAGGACCGAGAACATCTAGCTAGGCTGGAAGGCCATTTCACCAGCATAACACACCGACAACAAGACAAGGGGTCTGAAGTTAGCAAAGGAAAAGACATTGTTAGGAACATATTATTATTATGAAGTGTCGGTCATTACATTTGTAATAGGTCGTTAGATATTATGGTTTATAATAGTTTGTATTTAAATATATGGCTCATGTAGTAAGCCCATGAGTCGTGATGAAAGGTTTTCTAGAACTTAGGGTAACACCCTTTTATGTGTAAACACTATAAATACCCCATCACTTGAAGGGAGAGGGTGTTGGTTCTTAATGAAATAATCATTCCTTAATCATTTTTAATATCCTTTCACTTTCTCTATCTACTACTTTCTCTCTCTAAAAAAAATATCTTTCAAAAGTCATGAAATATTTGAAGAAATGGTTGATGCACATCTTGAAGAAGCGGTTCCAAATGAAGGTTCAATTGTATATTTTACGAAGAATTTGAAGAAAGTCATGAAAGTTCAGAAACTGCAATTATCAGACATTGCCAACATTCGAAAAGCAGGTTTCACTCAATACAAGATTTCTATCACATCAAGGCTAAAATTTGAATACAACCTCGAGGAAGTAGCACGGGCGTTATATGAAGATATCACTTGAGATGCATCGTTGGCTTCCAGAGCTCCTAAAATGTTCAAGTACAACGACTACTCCAAACCCTTGCCACTTATGGGACATGATCATAATCCCAAGGTACCTACACCATATTTCTTCAATCATGACTTAGAATACTTGATGTATGGCAACACAGATCCCGAGAAGAGATATGCAACATCACTGTCAAAGTTTCCAGCTGTCGTTTACGCATTAGAAGGAATGGAAGAAGAAGTCGATATTTGTTCAGCTCTTCAATCGCCAAGTATAATGATGAAGCAGTTATCGAAATCTTCCACTGGCCTGATATGCGCAAATGATTTTACAAATGGAAACTTACATTCCTTTCTCAACACAATTTTTTCTACAAACAAAGGATTGTATCCATAGTGAGTGCAGAAGTTGAATCAAAGTATGGTTATAAATTTCTGACATAGATCAAGGTTTGAAGAGATGATGAAAAAGTCTATACGTTCAACGAGGCAGATTACAAGTACTTGAATCTCAACGACATTGAAGACATGTATCTCTTCAAAGTTCAAGGAAAGCTCATGCATCTCCCTGGAAACTTACAATATGACATCATCAACTCCATCATTATCTTTATTAGAACCCTAGTAATAAATACAAGAGTCGAAGATGTTCATCTTGGTGTTGAAAGTTATAAAAAACGTCTGGATCTCATCAAGCCAGACCTCAAACCACCATGCATCAATGAAAGGAAAACGTACACATTCACCGGCACACCATTTGGATTAATCTATGTCAGGAACAAAGACACCAAGTTCATGGGATATGAAGATATTCATAAGTTCAGCGACGAAACTTTGATGAAGGTTAAAATCGAGCTTGAGAATATTCTTCGGGATCAGAAAGCAGGCCGATAAGAAGGATGGTTATGGAACATGAAATGGAAGAGAAACGATGTTAAGCAAGCCAAAAATTTCGTCAAGCGTATTGATTCATGACTCAAGTTCCAAGTTCAAATGAGACGTCTTGAAGGCTATGTCGGAGGAAGAGCACGGGAGCCAAACATCTTGACGTTTCGTCGTCCAGAATGAAGTAATGCAGTTAGATAAATATTTTGGAACATTACTGAAACATTTAACCACTGTCTGTAATAACTCTAACTCTTTACATTCATTATTATATGTATATTGATTATGTTTTCTTAAAACCTTGAGCAGAATTATCACCTGCATTTTCACACATAATGTTTCTAATACGACTCAAATTTGGCTCAAGAAGACTATCTCTCGAAAACATTTCCTTATTTGAGGGGGATTAATTTTGTCAAAAGAAAATAAAATCTCATTTAACAAAAGGACCCTATTGTATGCCTCAATGCTATAATCCTGATTCAAGGAGCGAAAGCTTCTTAAATATTTGAAAAACAAACTCTTTGTTCAAAATTAAATGTTCTTGAAATCCGTTTCTTACCAAACGAATTCTAACACCTCAAAAAGCATATTTTAATCAACGTGTTTTCAAAAAAAACATTCATATGCTATTTTTGAGGGGAGAAATGTGATTAAAATTGTTGATCAGGAAAATATGGAATCTCATCATGTGCTCAACTCAGATATCACCAACGAATTGACGAAACATAAAGCGTTGGTAATAAAAAAGACTTGATAATTTCAAGCTGGTTTCACCAGTGATGTAAACGTGTCTCCCAAAGGACTTGTCCGAGTAGAATGTACCATTTCGAGAATCTCTTGATAAACATGAAATTTGACGGGTCTACTCTTCTCACTCGAGAAGTGTTTACACCTTCAAGTTAGTTATTAGGGCTAGTTATTACCTAAGAACTGATAATGGATCCCATTAGCTAACAACGTAAATGTGTCTCACGGGGAATTGTCCATCAAGAGACGATCAATTCAAAAGTGCGACCTCTTCCATCAATGTGCAGATTTAAGTTAAAACAATATAAGCACACATGGAGGGGAGTATTTCTGAAAATACAAAACTCTCAAGGTATTAACAAAATATGTTTTATAATCATAAACACCTTGAGAAATTTTCAAGAAAAAGGTTTATGGCAACATAGGATAGTCATGAAGTTATAAGGTGACTAAGGATAAGAAATTAGTTCTATGATCTACCAGAGCCAGAGGGATCTACCCTAGGACAACACCAATAGTTAGAACTAGAAAGTCCTTAGGTATGATTGAAAAAAAGAGTATTGTGAGAAAGGAGAAAGAAAGAGTTGAAGAATTAAAAAGAAAAGTTAAAGAAAATGGTGAAAAGAAATAGCCCTCCATAATCAACTTAGGGCAGAAACCGAGTTCAATACATATGCTAATGGTTGTCACAAAGATGACACCGGTATTGAAGACAAGTCTTCATGGATCCAGTGACACAATGCACCTAACCTTCTAGCCACTCAAGTCCTCTTAAAAGGATATGTTTCATTCTCACAGGAAATCCTGCATAATCTATCAACCTCTCACTTCGAAAAATGTTGATATTGAAACAGGAGACACCATTCTAGTCTCCGACTACTAAAAAAATGCACAAATCGAGTCTAGAGCCACGAGATTCATCAAAAGATCTCTTAGGAACACTTAATATTTCTACACTCGTTGTTCAACATTAAGAACACGAGATGCAAATCTTAGAGTCCTACGCAGATCCTAGCAATCTGCCAGAACATTTATGAGAGGATACACAAACGTATTCCTCAGTGATTGAATAGAAATTCCTGCCAGGGTCAACATCAAACGGCCTTGACAGCAGGCCACTTCCGTAATCTTTTACGGGTTACGCTTAGTGCTCGCGGTGGTTTCAAACGGTCTACAGTCGTGGAGTGATACCATGGTGTACTCTAGCGACTCACAACGACAGTGTGGAGATATTAAGTACGGAGACATGCCAGTGACCATTCGGTCTGATGTGCTCAACCCTGTGCAAGTTTTAAAAATTTATAAACACGAATTATTCGGCAATTACTATAAACACATACGAGCAAGTATACTCGTTCGTGATAGAAAAAGTGGGTAAGTCGAGATCGTCCCAAGAGATTTGCGTTTGAATTTGTTAAAATACTCGTAACAAGAAAGATTGTCAAGGCTTCCTCAAAATTATGGTTTAGTGAAAATCAATATTATGAAACATATACTTGTGTGAAGTCTATAGACAATCATAGAGAGTGTTCATGAAGGCTTGGTGTAAACTCTTGATGTGATGCACAAATCATAAGCAAATGATTTCTACCCCATGGTTTATATTTTGTAAAATCATTTTAAAAATAATAACATGTAGGTAATCCTTTCGGTCCTTATCCTAATGATTATCCTCTAGAAAATCCATTTATTTGCAAAAGATTCTTATTAAACTTGTTCCTACGAATCCTTCAACCTTTCGTGATGAAAATGTTTCTAGTCTTGTTTCAATAAGTAAACATGGTGAGTGTCAATTACCATATCCCCATACTAGTTTGTCACTTAACCTTTTGAAATAAAACATAAGAGAAATCATTTCGGTCCTTTTTCTTAAACATATTTTACCAACAAATCAAACAAGACTACTAGTTTTCCAACAAACTCATTTAAACAAGATCATTTACATGCATCACATATAAGAACACTCATATAATTTCCTACATCCTTATTGATACGCGTACAACGCGCGTTCGGGGTCAAAGGAACTTCCTTTTCGTCGAGCAAGTTTTTCAACACCCTAGGCAGTGAACCTAATCATTGTAGTGTAGTATTAGGGTAAGCCTCGGGAATTGATATCGTTCTCTAGGGGAATAGGAATGCTAGTGAGAAATAACTACGCTAAGGTTGGGGTTGAGGAAGATTATTTTTTATTATCTTTTATATTTTTTTAGAAAATTGAAAGGTACGAATCTCGGGGCATTAGATTTGGGGGGGGTGGTATTTCTATCGATTACTCTACTTATCTAATTATCTAATTAACTAAGCTAAGGTGAGGGTAGTCTATGTCTATTGTTGTATACTCGTATGATGATTTAAAGATGTGTTTACTTAGATGCTATTACTCATTAGTTATCTCCTATTGATGGTTGAATTGTCACGTCCTTATTCTTAACGCATTGTGTCTTCTAAGTTCGTAGGGTATGCGTTTTTCCCTAACTCTTTGAGACTACTTTACGGTTATTGCCTACGAAATCTCTAGGATTCATAAACTAACTCTAAGGTTATCTTTGGATGTTTAGCCTACAATAACTCTAGGTGATTATAAACTAATGTTCACAAAGATTACTCAAGCATTAAAAACACAACGAATGACCTATCGCAATACTAGGTCAATCACAATTAAGATAAGAGACAACCAATCAATATTCAATACCTAGGTTTCATAGATCTAAGCAAACACACAAGTAAATTAGCCGGACATGGAAAACATGCAAGCATACACACAAACAATTGAAGACATAATTGAATTAATGAAGTAAATCATTTATCTTGTTGTAAAATAGGGTATGGAACCCTAAGATACTGCCCAAGACAGCCAAAATTTGGTTTAGGTTTTACTCCACAAAACTACCTCTCTCAAAGTCTGAAAATTCGAATTCTATATATAGAGTTACAACATGCGACGATGTCACTCTTTATTTGTGACGCCGTCAGATCGCCGCCATTAGGTTTTCGTCTTGGCCACGTCAATTTTGTGACAACGTCACCATATGGTTGTGACGCCGTTAGCTTCATCTTCTGACGCCTTCGGGATCTGAATCTAGGCCGTCTGAGTTGGGACGCCCTACTCTTTAAAACCTGATGCCGTCAAGTGCAAAATAGCAATTTCGCTACTAAGTCGTCACAAAGCATGTTGCGACGGCGTCGCCCTTTGGCTGTCACGCCGTCGCCTACAATTCCAGCAGCTTGAGTGTCTTGATCTCGACTTTGGCCATTTCCTTCATATATTCGCTACTTTTCGTCCGAATAAGTGTCATTCCATCAATTTGCCTTCAAGAGACCTAAAAAGTGAAAAAGAGCAAAATTAAGCAGTAACGGATATAAAAGTGGTCGATTAAGGGCTTAAATGACCCCTCAAAAGTGTACCTTTTAAATCCTTATTAAATATCCCTACACTTGGTATTTGCTTGTCCTCAAGCAAATGTGCTTTTAGCCAATTAATTTATAAGTTAGGGGTCATGAAGCATTAGTTTAGAATAATTCACAACATGTATAAGCCCTGCAAAAGTCATAACAAGCATGGGAATTACATACTAGCACCTCACAAGTGGTGTTTGGATGCTCTCATCTCTCAGGTGTATATGAAATATATCAAGTTAGAAATGCAAGATAAACACTCATTAACCGATCCTAGTACATAGATTACCATAGGCTTGAGACTAGATCAAACCTCCATCGCTTTGGCGTAAGCACCTAGGAAAAACTATCCAAGATGTCTTTTAAAGGGTTGTAACGTTAGGCTTACGGTAGGGAAACAAAGGGTTTGGTGGGATAGGCGATTTAGTGGTGGCAAGTCAAAAATCTTTATGTTACAAGCATGAGAAGAATGGCGTTGGTAAGCCAAGACTCGACACTCTAAACTCTAGATAAATTGAAACAAAGAAACATAAATTTAAAGATAAATGTAGAATGGTAGCCCGTATGTTTTTTTTTTTTTTTTTTTTTTTTTTTTTTTTTCATTTTTTTCATTTTTTTCAATACTTTTTTTTCCATACACTTTTACTCTACCATTCTCTACGATAACATCAAAATAATAGGGATTTATAGGCACATCCCTACACTTGAGTTTTTATTACTCTAACACTAATTTGACCAGAATTAAAAAGATCAAAACACATAGAGTACATTATTACGTAAATAAAGGGAATTTGAATTTAACGTTCCTTCCCGTCGCTTCATAAAATTTAACTTTTCCCATGAGTCCCAATCGTCCCAAAATTGTGTACAAAGGATATGACTCGACTTAGCAACTTATGCAAGCAACTAGATAATTGAACTAAGGGTTTAGTATGATAACAATAATGCACTAAAAGTGAGTGCATACAAGGTAGGCTAAGGCGATTTGGGTGTACATTTGGGGGTGGATTGTAAACAATGCTCTTCATTGATATTCCGGAAAACCGAAACATCACGAGAACCGCGAAAAGGATAGGCTCTGAAGGGTTAACTAGGGTTATCGTGTACAAAAGATGAGTAGAACGCAAGGGTGTGGGGGAATTACTCAACTGATGTGGAAGAAGTAATTATAATACGGGTATCAAACAAGGGTTATCCTAATGCCTCTTATCATTTAGTTATTCCTAACTACACAAGTGTAGTCTCACTAGCGATCTCGGAATGCATCAAAAAACAAGTTCTAGAATATATTATACTACCGGTATACTCTCGAAGCATTAAAGTGGAATTCTTTAATTCCTACAAATCTAAGGGCGATCCTCACATTTTGGGTGGAATTTAAGTGGTAAAGGGTTTTGTACTAGTCATATAACTTCCTATCCATGAGACGCTTTATTAAGACTAATGGCCCACTCCTACATGTCATGAAAAATTTTAAATTTGGTGCCAAAATTACCCTAACCAATATTTCTCATGGTTTATTACACAAATAAAATTGGAAAAGGCAAATAGTCAAGGATAAGCATAGTTTCAAATTTCCCGTTTTATTTTCCCTCCCTACACTTAAACTGAACATTGTCTCCAATGTTCCCTGAAAGTATCAAAGTTATGATATTGGAAGGTAATTAAAAACGAAAGAAACTAATACTCCCCTGATTAGCTCAGTAGGATCCGTGTGAAGTAATGTTTAAATCCTTCTTCAAGAAGAATGTATGCGTGAAAAGCTCCATCAAATCTTATGTATCTTCTTCTTGATAAATAAAACCTGCACACTTGAAAAAAAACGAAACCTTCGCGTAAAATCGGCGGTAACACTATATATGACTCTACTAAACTAGGATATAATGCTTGTGGAATGGATGTTTACAGATTTTCTGGAAAATTAAGATCTGAGAAATTCCAAAAATTTATAAGTAGCACAGAAAACGAGAAAAAGTAATAAGCTATTTCTACTCCTCCTGACGCCGTCAGGTTGCGATCCTGACGCCATCAGGTTATCCTGACAGAAACTAGTCTGGAATTTTCTGGAAAAAATTCTGGAAAATTTATATCTTTAGAATCTGGAAATATTTCGTGCAAAACATCCATTATGACTCGATACAAGCATTTGACTCTAACAAACACACATGTATATCTTTTTAATAATCGTAATTCTCATTTTCACATTCTTTTTGAAAATGTGTGTAATCCTCCCTACACTTATCCCTTTTATAAAATACCTTTATATGTAATTAAGACGAGGTTGAAGATAAAATAAAGCATTTTTACAAATTCAAACATGAGAATAAACAATCAATAAAAGGTATACAGCACACAAACAAGCAAAAAATTAAGCATGGGTTGCCTCCCATGAAGCGCTTTTCTTTATTTATGAGTCTTGTAGCTAGACTCGAAGTCGTGCCCCTACGTACCTATATAAGTAAGCTTATCCTCAAGAATGTCATAAGGATTAAACTTATCATTTAAGTTCCTAGTGGTATGCTTAGTTCGATATGCCTTTTCATACTTCTCTCCATTGGGGTCATAGATCGTTATCCTAATGTGCCACTCTCCATTACCATCACTAGGCGGTCTATCCCAATTCCACTTATGCTTAGGCTTATCGCTCTCAACTTTCCACTTATTCATGACAAGGTTGACGGGCAAGCTTCCTAGGAACTCGGTCATCTTCCTAAACACTAAGGCGTCCTCGAACGGGTTCACTTCCATGTCCTTAGCCAATTCTTTTTCATGGAAAGTTGCTTTACTAGCAAAGGCTTCATCTAGATAGAAAGGTCGTTGGGGTACACTCTCAAGTCTTTATTAATCCAAGGTCCATATCTAGATGGCATTCTATCCAACCTAATCTCATGGGGGATTTCCTCTTCCTTGTAGTAAATATGCTTTTTGACATCGTAAATTGGCCTAGCACTCCCTTCTCCTAACACTATTTTAGACATCTTACAATCAATGATGGCACTAGCGGTAGCTAAGAATCCCCTTCGTACTAATAATGGGCATGCCGGGTCCTTATTCATGTCTAGCACATGGAAATCCGCCAAAAGAGTCAATTCTCCTACGTGTACTACCATGTCTTTTATTATCCCTACCGGATATGCAATACTACCGTCTGCTAGACCTAAGATAGTTTCCGTTGGTTCTATCTTACCAAAGTTAAGGCTTCTATGGAGGGACAACGGAACAAGATTGATGCATGATCCTAAGTCGGCTAGAGCATCCAGAGGTTTGGAGGTTCCAAGCCTACACGGAAGAGTGAATAGCCTAGGATCGTCTAACTTCTTAGGTAAATTATTTTGCACAAACGCGGACCCATATTTTCCAAATTTTAGTTCTCGCTCATATTTTTCTTTTAAAGCATTATAATAAGGTGCATGAGCTAAGACTTCAAGAACCGGTTTTTCTTGATGGCGTTCCTTGTACTCCTCCTCTAGATTAGGTTTAAGTTCTTGGTTGACGAGTATTTCAAGAGTGGGTTGTACCAATGGTGCGGGTCCTTGGTACCTCATTTGGGATCGCTTGGAACCCTTGTTGATAGCATTTACCGAGTGGACCTTTGGGTGTGAGGGGCATGGATGTGCACTCTCCCATGGTGAAGAAGAACATGAAGTCGATGAAATCGAATTCACTTTTGGGTTCTTTATAGTATCACTTGGGAGTGCTCCAATTTCCCGGTCATTGAAGGCTTTTAAGAGGGCATCAAGCTTGTTTGTCATCTCGCCTTGTCGTTGCTTGAAATCGGCTTCAAGCTTAGTCAATTGAGTTTCTTGAAATGACATGAATCTAGACGCAATTGCCTCAAGACTAGTGGGGTTCCCGGTGAATGGAGGGTTGAACCTATTAGGTGGACTAGATGAGCTTTGGGGTGGGTTTGAATTTTGGTTCCACTTAAGGTTAGGGTGATTCCTCCATGAGGGGTTATAGGAGTTTCCTAAGTTGTTTTGTTTGGGCTTGAAAGTGTACCACTTCTCTCCCGCTCCGTCGGTACGCGTTGAGGCATAGTCCGCAAAAGCTTGTTCGGGGAGTCTTGTTCAATCACGAGTGTCGTGGGGACTACTACACAACTTACAAGGTAGAGTGATTTTGTTCACTAGATGTGAAGACTTAGGATTTTTGTAGGAGCTCATTAGGAATTTAACTTGATCTTCAAGCTCGAGCATCCCATGGTCGAAAGGTTGTAAGTCAATGGGAGGCAAGGAGATTGCCTTTACGGTTTTGGGCAACTCACGGGGGTCATTCCAACTTTCGTTGTCATAGAGGGCAAGGTCCTCTATTATACCCCATGATTCTTCCGTGGTAAGATCACTAAGTTTACCACCGGCCGCTTGGTCAATGGATCGCTTAGTTGGGAAGTTGACATTATCATAAAAGAGTTGGACTTGAAGTCAAAGATCAATGCCGTGATGAGAGACTCTATGGAGTAAGTCCTTGAATCGAGTCCATGCTTCGTATAGAGATTCACCTTGACGTTGTTGGAACATCAAGATTTCATTCCTAAGCTTAGTAGTTCTCCCCGATGGGAAAAATTGGGTAAGGAAAAGAGAGGTGAGATCATCCCAACTTGAGATGGAGCCGACGGGAAGTCGCTCAAGCCAATTACTAGCTTGGTCATGTAGAGAGAATTAGAAGAGACGCAAGCGCGTGGTCTCCCGAGTAGTAGCATCGAGGTCGATGGAATCGACAATTTGAAGGAAATCCTTAAGATGCTGATTAGGATCTTCGGAACGAAGTCCGTGGAATGCACATCCGTTTTGCACCAACCGGATGGTGTCGGATCGAAGGGCCATAGTTTGGGCTTGGTCGGGAAGCTCAATGGTGTTTCTATAGCCTAGGTGGCTTGGTCTTGAGTATTCACCAAGAGTACGGCCTCTTGGTGGGTCATTTAGTGGTGGGTTGATGAGTGGTGGTTGGTTATCACCTTCCATGATGAAAAGTGATGGGATTACTAACAAATGTCACGAAGAAGGGGGATAGACTACGAGGAAGCTAAAAATTGAGAAAAAAAAGCTTACTTGATAGGAATCAAGCAAGGAAACCTAAACGAGATGGAAATCTAACTAGCTATTCTATTCCCCGGCAGCGGCGGCAAAAACTTATACGCGTACAACGCGCGTTCGGGGTCAACGAAAATTCCTTTTCGTCGAGCAAGTTTTTCAACACCCTAGGCAGTGAACCTAATCGTTGTAGTGTAGTATTAGGGTAAGCCTTGGGAATTGATATCGTTCTCTAGGGGAATAGGAATGCTAGTGAGAAATTACTACGCTAAGGCTGGGGTTGAGGAAGATTATTTTTTATATTTTTTAGAAAATTGAAAGGTACGAATCTCGGGGTATTAGATTTGGGGGTGGTATTTCTATCGATTACTCTACTTATCTAATTATCTAATTAACTAAGCTAAGGTGAGGGTAGTCTATGTCTATTGTTGTGTGCTCGTATGATGATTTAAAGATGTGTTTACTTAGATGCTATTACTCATTAGTTATCTCCTATTGATGGTTGAATTGTCACGTCCTTATTCTTAACGCGTTGTGTCTTCTAAGGTCGTAGGGTATACGTTTTTCCCTAACTCTTTGAGACTACTTTAAGGTTATTGCATATGAAATCTCTAGGATTCATAAACTAACTCTAAGGTTTATCTTTGGATGTTTAGCCTACAATAACTCTAGGTGATTATAAACTAATGTTCACAAAGATTACTCAAGCATTAAAAACACAACAAATGACCTATCGTAATACTAGGTCAATCACAATTAAGATAAGAGACAACCAATCAATATTCAATACCTAGGTTTCATAGATCTAAGCAAACACACAAGTAAATTAGCCGGACATGGAAAACATGCAAGCATACACACAAACAATTGAAGACATAATTGAATTAATGAAGTAAATCATTTATCTTGTTGTAAAATAGGGTATGGAACCCTAAGAGACTGCCCAAGATAGCCAAAGTACGGTTTAGGTTTTACTCCACAAAACTATATCTCTCAAAGTCTGAAAATTCGAATTCTATATACAGAGTTACAACATGCGACGGTGTCACTCTTTATTTGTGACGCCGTTGGATCACCGCCATTAGGTTTTCGTCTTGGCCACGTCAATTTTGTGACGGCGTCACCTTATGGTTGTGACGCCGTCGACTTCATCTTCTGACGCCTTCGGGATCTGAATCTAGGCCGTATGAGTTGTGACGCCCTACTCTTTAAAACCTGATGCCGTCAAGTGCAAAATAGCAATTTCGCTACTGAGTTGTCACAAAGCATGTTGCGACGGCGTCTCCTTTAGCTGTGACGCCGTCACCTTCAATTCCAGAAGCTTGAGTGTCTTGATCTTGACTTTGGCCATTTTCTTCATATATTCGCGCCTTTTCATCCGAATAGGTGTCATTCCAGCAATTTGTCTTCAAGAGACCTAAAAATTGAAAAGGGACGAAATTAAGCAGTAACCGATATAAAAGTTATCGATTTAGGTCTTAAATGACCCCTCAAAAGTGTACCATTTAAATCCTTATCACTTACACACAAGTATATTCAAGAATTACTCCATGACAATCATAACAAAACACAAGTGGTAACAAGGTAATTCAAATAATTCAAGAGAATAGAAATTCATGACAAGTTCAATAGAATACCTAAGCTTTGGATTACAAGAATTAAATATCGTAGAATATAGCAACCACATGCTTCCAATCGTCTAGCCTAACCGTACAACTCTGAATGATCAAACCATGGATGAGAATTCGTCTCTCCACCCTCCTGGACGTTTTACAGTAGTAACAAAACTTTTAGGATGAATAATAAGGGTTGGTAATAGCTTTGGTGTAAACTATTACTCTTTTGGTTGTGTCACACTAGACTACTAAGTCTAGGTTCATTTTATAGCTAAAAACCCTTAACTATCAGGCTAAAAACGCCCCTAACAAGTTATTAACTGGAAATGATCGGCCTCTAATGATTAATGGAACTTAAGGCAACATTAAATGATAAAAAGTGTAACTCCAGGGCTCGCAGCCGGATCGGTTGCGACGCAGCCGATCCGGTTGCGTTTTGACTATCAGCCTAGCCAAATCGGTTGCGGGCTCCAACCGATCTGTTGGGAGTCTCTCATACACCCAATCTTCGGTTGACTTTTCTTAATTCGCGCCTTTTTCTTTGCTTTCGATGCTGATTTCCAAGATGAAACTTGATCTTTACTTGTTGTAGACACTTGGAAATCATTGCGTTTCCTAATCATTGAGTCCAAGAGCTTCCTTACTTGACTTCCTTCCTCGAGAATTGTCCAAATGAGCATGAAATCTTCATTTCTTCACCTTTTGCGATACCTAGCTACATTCACATACAAATACGCTTCTTTTGCACTTTTGCAACAGTTATGAGTAAATATAGCCGATTATCATACACAAAACCAACAATTACGCTACTAAAAACATACTCATTTTGAGCGTTATCAAATTCCCCCATACTTAAGTTATACTCGCCCTCGAGTAGGTCTAACATTTGCGAAAATCGATTTCAATGGTCTCGATACCGTGGTTCCAAAAATCTAACAATCATCTTAAGAGAAATAATTGTTAATTGCTTTTAATATGTGAAAATTTTAAAATGAACCAATTAACTTTAGATAACATAACTAAACACCTCACGAATGATTTTAATAATTCACTCAACACTCATATATTGGTGGGTATATGTAAATCACTCAATGCCTAGTCATGATCAATGTTTTTTACCATAAGCTTATACAAGTATCAAGACAAATAAAATAAATTCATCAAAGAGGGCTTTTATTCGGGTTATAATGTTAAGGCTTTGGGTTTATAAATGGTATGGATTAGGCATGGGATGGTTTATGAAATTGGTTTTAAAATAAAAATAAAGTCAAGTCTAAACCTCCATGTTGCTAGCCATCACACAAACCACAATCCCGAAAATGATTATATTTTCCTCTTCTTCACATATCGATCTCCAAACATATATAACTCAATTTAGCTCATTGGCTAATCAATATACTCCATATAGCACATTGGCTATAACCATAACTTTTTTTTTGACAACTCCCCCACACTTAGTATAAGCATACACCACAAAAAATATACAAATGAGAAAGACGTCTCCTTCATCTTTGTTGGAGAATGGTACTCACAAATGACAAAGTGTAGCTTCATCATAATTATCAAAAATAATCCAACACTCCAAACAACTAGCAACAAACTAATAGACATTGACATGGGTTGGCTAAGGTTTTAAGGTGTAAAATATTTTGTGTATTTTTCTGGATTTAACAAAAATGAAAAGGTTGGCTCGAAGTGTGTAACTAAGGGTATCTAGTGCTAAAAATGAGCACTAACAAATGGGTCCATATAAAGTGGTTAACTAACCGATGTAGTTAACAAAAAACATCAGATGTAAAATGGAAGGCCATTTGGGTTAAATCCTACGATGCCTCTTATCATTTGAACATATTTTTATCAATCGAGAGTGATTTTAACCATAATGCATAACAAGTACAAGTTCTAGAATTGACATAATCACCGGCACACTCATAGCAAAATATAAAACAAAAAGACATGTTTTTTACAAAAAGAATCCTCACAATTTAGTGGAAAGAGGCTACAATGCGCGCTAGAAAATGCTATCGAATCCAAAATGAACTACTTTCGTAATTTGATCCAAATCAAAACTTTTCAAAAACCTCATTTTACCATTGAAATACCCAAAAGGAAGAAATGGAATGAACCTGGGGAAAACCTACAAAAGGTCAGGAAAACTATATCCTACGTACATGCATGACAAAAGGGGTCACTGTCCTAGAACGCGATCAAACAAAGGAAAAACTATCTCTAGGTATACACTACAAATTCATTAGTGATTTTTAATCATGAAGATGTGAACAAGTATCCTCTCGAGGGACCCACAGGAGCTTCAGTTAGTGGGGGTGGAGGTTCATCTGAGATTTAGGCAGGACCCTCAGATATTTGGGACTTAGGATGCTTAATATGCTAACGATCCTAATGGTCATTCCGTTATTATCCAGGAATAAAAAGACCTTGAAGAAGAGAAAGAAGTCTGTGCAAATGTTTGTTCAAGAACAAAAAGATACGGCCATATTCCAATACACATGAGAGTTACTGGATACAATTCCAAAAGCTATAAACAATAAAATTTAACTGTATTTTGTACCTAATATGATATCTGAGTTGAACATTAAACATTTTTGGTATAGTACTTTTTTGTATTCAACTTATGCAAGAAATGTCAACGCGACATAATAATGTTTGGGTACCTATTACAATATTTGAGCTCAATAATAAATATTCTTGGTACAATTATTTATAGATGGGGTAAATTGAGAAGGGTCCTTATAATAAAAAGTCTAGAAAGGAATGTGGAGGTGACATGTGTCATTTTTTTGCCACGTCACCATGCCACATCACCCCCCCCCCTCCAGCGATTTTTTTTTCGGCCAAAATAAGTTACTACATGATAGTTAATAGTTAAGTGCATCAACTATAATGCAGTAACTTATAACCTTAATGCACTACAATCATAATTGTGATGCAGTAACTTAGTTAAGTGCATCAACTATAATGCAGTAACTTATAACCTTAATTATAAGTTACTGCATCATAGTCAATAGTTAACTACATCAACTATAATGCAGTAACTTATAACCTTAACGCACTAAAATTATAATTGTAATGCAGTAACTTATAACCTTAATGCACTAATAAGTTAAGTGCATCAAGTATAATGCAGTAACTTATAACCTTAATGCACTAAAATCAAAATTGTGATGCAGTAACTTATAACCTTAATGCACTAAAATCATGATTGTGTTGGAGTAACTTTATAACTGTGATGCAATAATAAATTTTGGTGGATTTGTTTTGGTGGGAATTTTTTTTCGCAAGGGGGTGGGGGTGGGGTGGGTGTATGATGTGGCAAGGTGACGTATATATCTAACTTAAACTTATAATTGCATATACATCATCTCAAAAGCTCAAAAAGTGCATATATATGCTTCCTAAACCTTTACTATATCATATATATCCAAATAACTATTTAGTATAAATCTCAACTCTAAAATACAATGAAACTACTAGTTTTATGGCATATGGGAGTCCAAGTAATACACCTTTGTTTGCAAGGATTAATGAACTGGAAAGTCATATGCTTGATGGGAAGCTTGTTCTTGTGGGTGATGATGGGAATCAGCTAAAACCTTATAAATTAACGCTTCCTAGCGACAAAACTGCCAGTGTTATGGCTTCTACGAACTCCAACATTAATAAAGCTTATAAAGGTGGCAGTGTTGTGTAAAATAAAAGCTTGTATGAACAACGGAAGCATACTTATGGTGATGACCCGTACCATGATGATTATTGTGTTGATCTTAGTTTGACTGATGCTCAAATGCAGTTTGCTGATGCCTTTGATATTAGTCTTAGTGGTCAACTCATTCGAAACTGTCTTGGAAATTGCCTTGTAACTGCCTCGGGAACTTTCAATTACTTGTAGCAGGTCTCATAAGTGTGGCATGTCATTCTTATGATAGTTTTGGTTTGCAGCATAGTTTATGTGTTTGTTTCTGCCTGTTTTGGGTTGAGATGTGGGATTCACCCACATTCGTTGTACTTTATTGTTTTTTGGAGAAATAAAATTACCGGGGAAACCCTTTACCCCAAAAAAATATAATTATAGAAAAATTATTTTTTCTTTACACCATTTCATTGTACGCAAGGTTATCGGAAACTGGCAGGATACAAGCTCTGAAAAGTTACAATATTGGTCCCTGTGGTTTGCGTTGACTTTCACCGATTGTCCCTCGATTTTTTTTCACTTAAAAAAGTTACGGTAATGGTCCTTATGGTGTGCGTTGACTTCCACCTTTAGTCCTTTGTCTTCATTTTCACTTATAACTCTTTGAGTTAATTACATAAATCATCCTGGTCTTTTTTTCATTTATAAATCTTTGAGTTAATTACACATATGTTTTTATATGTTTTCATCTGTTTTTATACGTTGTCCTCTGTTTTTGTACATTTTCGTCTGTTTTTATATGTTTTTATACGTTTTCATCCGTTTTATACATTTTCGTCAGATTTTATATGGTGTTTGTACATTTTTGTACGTTTTCGTCCGTTTTTTACGTTGTCCTCCGTTTTTGTAAGTTTTCATCCTTTTTGTACATTTTTATATGTTTTCATCCGTTTTTTTATGTTTTATACGTTTTCATCCGTTTTTCGTCCGCTTTTTGTACGTTTTTTAGGTTTTAATACATTTTTATCCCTTTGTTTATTTTTATGCGATTTTTGTACATTTTTATATGTTTTTATACGTTTTGATCCGTTTTATACGTTTTCGACCATTTTTGTACATTTTTATACGTTTCATCTATTTTTATATGTTCTTGTACGATTTTATATGTTTTGTACGTTTTCATCTGTTTTTATACATTTTTGTACGTTTTTATACAATTTTTGTACGTTTTCATATATTTTCATCCGTTTGTATACGCTTTTATACGGTTTTATACGTTTTTATATGATTTTTGCACATTTTTATACTTTTTTTATCCGTTTTAAAAACATATAAAAACGTATGAAAATCATATAAAAATGGATAAAAACGTATAAGAATGTAAAAAAATGTATAAAAATGAATGAAAACGTAAAGTGTATAAAACCGTATAAAAACGGACGAAAACGTACAAAAACCGTACAAAATGTTTAAAAACGTATAAAAACACAATAAATGGTACAAAATGTATGAATACATAAGAAAACATAGAAAAACGAACTAAAATGGACGAACACGTAAAAAAAACAGATGAAAACATATAAAGACGGATGAGAACGTATAAAAACGCATGAAAACATATAAAAATCGTATAAGACGTACAAAACGTATAAAACATATGAAAACATATAAAAACTTATAAAAATGTATAAAACCGGACGAAAACGTATAAAAACGGATGGAAACGTACAAAAACGGAAGAAAACATATACAATCATATATAACGTACAAAACGTATAAAAAATATGAAAAAATATTAAAACTTATAAAAATGGACATAAACGTTTGAAAACGAACGAAAACGTATAAAAACGGATGAAAATGTATATAAATCGTATAAAACGTACAAAAACGTATAAAAATGGATGAAAACTTTAAAAAAAACGTACAAAACGGACGAAAAACCGGAAGAAAACGTAAAGAACGAATGAAGACGTATAAAACGTACAAAAAGGACGAAAACGTATTAAAACGGAGTAAAATGTACAAAAAATAGACGAAAACATACAAAAACGTATATGTAACTAACTCAGAGATTTATAAGTGAAAAAAAGACCATGACGATTTATGTAATTAACTCAAAGAGTTATAAGTGAATAAAAAAAGACAAGAGACTAAAGGTGAAAGTTAATGCAAACCATAGAGACCATTACCGTAAATTTTTAAGTGAAAAAAAAAGTTAAGGGACGACCGGTGAAAGCTGGTAACATGCTAATTCCCGGTAATCTTGCGTTGATCGTTCCTAATTTGAAAGTATTTTACATAGAATGGTAATTTTCAAAGTTCGTTGCGTAGATAACCTGTTTTGAATAAATATATTGCGTATCTTTAGCTTTCACTCTTATTGAATTAGTATGATATATGAGATAAAGTGATTTTTTTTGTGATGTTAAATATTGTTTTGATATATTATATTTTGTCATCTAGTTCGTTTTAAATCTCGGGACATCGTACATTTGAAATAAATGTTGTTTTTGTTATTTTTAAAATTATAATAATCATAATTTAGAGTTTAAAACTATACTAAAAAATTATTTTGATATATATGACATATTAAAGGTTTAGAAATGATATATATGCAATTACGAATGTTTAGAAAGGATATATATATATATATATATATATATATATATATATATATATATATATATATATATATATATATATATATATATATATATATATATATATGGAATTACAAAGTTTAGAAATGATATATATGCAATTAGTAGTTTATGTAGGATATATTTTGTTTTTTTTTTTGAGCTTTTGAAAGGATATTTATGCAATCAGAAGTATACGGCGAACATTTGCGCAATTTTGAGCTTTTGGAGAGACATATATGCAATTCCCCTTTTATCTGAGAAAGGTGATGGTGTGATACGACCCGGTTAGGGGTTGTATCGGGATAAGGCACCACTTTTAGCATGTGCGAGCTCCTTAAGAAAATAGAGAAAAGAACTAGAGATTTGTTTAAACTTTGATTGATCCATTCATAACATTATGACACCTTAAATACTAATTTATGAGATAACTCTCACAAATATAAAACTTATCCTAACATGACTCAAGATATATCCTAAACAATGACTCCAACACTTATCCTAATAAAACATAATAAATAAACTACGATAGTTATCCAACACGCCATGTCGGGATAGCCGTCCCTCATCAACCACGGGCGTATCACTCCCCACTCCTTCAAAATCACCTTGCCCTCAAGGTGTTGTCTAAAATAAATCTTAATTCCAGGATCCCATGTTCTTCTTTGAATTTTAGCCTCGATTCCCATGGCAACATCCATGTTTTCTAAAGTTACCAATAATAGCAATGTCCTTGATGTGCCGGTCTGTACCCACTTTAGAATAACAACCAAACTCTCACCAATATCAAAAACATCATCTATCGTGGTTCTAACCTCATCAACACCAATATATTCATCAGCATCTAACGACCTTTTAATCTCAGGTGAAGCGAATTCACTTTGTAATGATGGAATGGTATTTGATTTCTTTTCAATTATATGCTCTTTCTCCTTCTCTTCAATAGCCTCAAAATGAGCCTCGACTATATGGGCTAAGGAAAAGGCTTCGCCTAAAGTTGTAGGCCTTGCCCTCAATAGTTCTATTTGTAACGTCAGTTTAAGTCCGGAGATATAAAACGATGTAAGTAAAGATTCAGACATCCCTGTTACTCGATTTGCTAGTACCACAAACTCACTCTCATATTCGGCCACCGTGCCCATTTGCAAAATTTTAGAGAGTGCATATTGTGCCTCCTGATCGCTGCCACTTGATACCATGAATAATACTCAAGCGATTAATAACTGATTTTTTTTATGAATAGTACCGGCGATGAACATTACTTCGATGAATAGTGCCCGCTGAATAGTACTTCGGATGAACAGTACCTGTGAATAGTTCAGATGAACAGTACCCGTGAACAGTACCCCGTGATTGGTGCAAAACCGTCAAGTTTTCTCACGCAGGCTAGCCACTTGTGAATGACCAGCCGTAAGGAATTTAAAACAGCTCACACACCAATTGCAATTTAGATCAGGAGAATACAGTGGATTCCCGGGTCGTTAAGTCCCACGGAGGATGACTGGTGTTAAACACAATCAGATGTCGAATAACCACTAAGGATAGTGGTCAGTAAGGATTTTGAGTTATTTGTACCTAAAGAAAAGATTAATAAATTACAGCGACTTAAATGCAAATTAAAGGAAATTAAAAAGTTAAATTCTATTAAATAAATGCTATCACTATTTTTTAACTGATGTTTTTGTTTTTATGTTTTTATAAAACTGAATTAAAAACTACGTGACGTACAAATAAAAACGTGAAACTTACACAATATTAATCCTAAAAATATGAAAATGATATTTTTACAAACCTAATGATATAAGAAAATTTTAAGAAAAAGAATATTATTTTTATAACTATTTATCGAATTATTATTAATTAAAAACTATTTTTAACTAATTAATAATTACCTAAATTACAAGAAAATAGGAAATAAAGCTAGAAAAATAAAATTATGACTTGGAAAAATCTAAAATAACAAAAAAAGAATTTTCAAAACTATTTTTATATTTTTCTGATTATTTTTCTATTTTTTATGAATTTTAAACTATTAAAAACTAATTAAATTACTAAAAATTACAAAATAAACTATGAAAAATCTGGAAAATTACTTTTTTTACTTTTTATATTTATCTAAACTTAATAAAAATGAAAAATTATTTTTTTGAACTTTTTCTGATTTAATTGTATTAAAAGCTATTTAAAATTACCTAAAAACTGTTTTTAATTAAGAAAAATAGCAAACGGTTATGGAAAAATGTGAAAAATTCAGAAAAACTCTAAAATGATATTATGAATCTAGAAAAAATAGAAAAACATGGTGTTGTGTGGAGGAAATTGAAACTGCTATGCTAGTGCTTATGTAATAAGCACTTGAATAAGCCAAAGTGTACCAAAAGGGTACCAAACCAACACAGAAGCTATATTATGTTAAAATGACCCAAATGCAACTTATTTCAACTACCTTTAACCTCTGATAAGCTAACTCAACAGGTTTGGATGTTTTGAGATTAGTGCTAAAAACAGTTTGAGAGCACCACTTTTGAGCATAAGCACAAGCAACACAATAAGCTGAAAATAAAATCCAAATGTTGGAACTTGTTCTAGACCTGGCTAACTACTTTCAAACCAAAAATTAGACCTGGAAAAGCTCTGTGGAGCTCTGGACAACCCCAACAATAAGCTGAGAAAATCTCAGCTTTGACTGAGTTTTGGAGCAGGGCATATAAGCCCTGCTTGATGAGCTTATTTGAGGCTTAAGAAAAATTAATAAAAATCAACAAAAATACTAATAAGAAACTAGACCAAGAGAACTTATAAAACCCAAAGTTTCATTGGAATTGGCCCAGAATTGAACCTGTGAAAAATCTTACTAGTTGGCCAAAAACTGGTTTTTTCAAATATTTTGACTTTTGACAGTTTAGACAAGTTTGACTTTGGTGAGCTTTGATCCTAATTTTTAACTGATATTGATGTAATATGGTTAAATGAAACTAGATTAGGCTATGCTACTGAATTCCAAACATGAAACAAGGTTTTGATTTCCTAAACTCTTAACAGATAAGCATAATGAGACAGTTATATGTGATTTTGACTTTTGAGCTAATGTAGGCACACTTTTATGACTGATATGAGCACAAATTGACTAAACAATCATGAACCAACAGATCTCCACCACTGAACAACCCTTAAACTCATTTTGTGCAGTAATCCAAACACACCTTATATTGACTGATTTGAAATCAAAACTAAGCTAAACACTGATTTAACTTATCTCACCCATTAAACTAACTCTAATATCTTAATTACCACTGATTAAACTTGTTTACACTACTTAATGACCACAGAATTCAAAATATGAACACAAACTGCAACTTTTGATAAAAACTGAAAATGAGAGTTCCAACTTACAAGGGTCCAAACTGTTTGTGTATCTTAATCCAAACCAAATACCACTACTCTATAGCAAATCCAACCCATTTCCAAGCACTGCATCACCCATTTCCAAACTTATACCCATTTTGCTTCTCTGTTGACTTTTGTTGACTTTCAACCCATTGTGCTTGAAACTGAACTCCAGGCTTACAGAAAGCTATATTAAGCTTAAATAAGCTGGTTTGACTATTAAATAAGCTTATTGAAGCTTGGTTTTAGCAAACTTATACTGAAATTGTGAACAGTGAATGTAAAATTTTGAAAATACACTAACACTTTGAATTAGAACTTGAAACTTAGTTATAATGACTAAATAGTTTAGTCTTAATACACTGAAGCTTAATATTACAGATTTATGAACTAATTAAAACATTTAAAGAAAAAACGACATACATAAAATTTAAAAAGCTAAGTACTCCTCTTCTCTTTGCTTCTCTGCCTCTTTTATGCATCAATTCACTTCCACGTGGCCTCTTGAGCAAATCCCACCTCTTATCTTGGCCAATGGGAGAGTTTTGAGTGTGTTGGTCATTTTAATCATTTTGGCGGGAAGAGCCTATTTTGACTTGTGCCTGTGATATAGCTCGTAGGGGGGGGTGGCATTTATTGTAGTGGGTTGAGTGATGATGGGGGTGGTGGAAAAGGTGAGGAGATAAGGGAGCTGAGGTGATGGTGTTGCAGGCAAGCAAGTTGGGGAAGAAGCAGGAGGTGGCGGGTAACTGGGAAGTTTGACTTTGGGTTTGACCTGGGGGTCCAAAACAGGCAAATGACAGGGGGTCAAATGGGTTAAAGGCAGGGGTCCATAATTAGTTTTGACAAGGCAAAGGTTTAGATGACAAGGACTAAATTGTAATTCTGCCAAACTTAGAGGGACCAAACCTGTAATTTTCCAAACTTGTTACAAGGGACCAATATTGACAAGTTCCAATAGTACAAGGACCAGTTTTGACATTTTCAAATTTCCAGGGACCAAACTTGCCAAATTTTGAAAGTTTAGGGACCTAAGTTGTAAATTTGTAATTTTAAATCTCAAAGACCAATTTTGACAACTTAGGAATCCCTAAGGACTTAAAATGATATTTTTCTTTATTTAGATTTACCAGGGACTGTTTTTGACAACCTTTGAAACTTGGGGGACTAAAACTGCCAATTATGCAAACTTGATACGTTTTTCACCAGATTTTGATATTTTTGCATTTAAAACACATAAAACACTTATTTGTGATATTTTTATCATTTTGATGCATTTCTGAGTGTTTTCAGATGTTTTTGCAGTCTAATTTGTACAAAAATGATGAGTATTTAGACACTCATCAATCCCCCACACTAAGATATTGCTAGTCCCTAGCAATGTTTTGAGAAAAATTAATGGATTTGAATCTCTTTACCAAAAGCCATTACTTCTGGAGTAGCCAAATGTTTCAGTTCAAGTAAGAACCTTGGTACACCGATAACCAAATGATTTTGAGCAAATCATCAGCTTTCAACGGATTTGATTTGTCTTTACCAGAAGCCGTTTGATTCTGGACTAGCCAACTCTTAGATATATTATCTTTGGTGAGCTGATTACCAATTATGGTTTTCCAACTGCCTTTACCACAAGCCATAAACTTGCGGGCTAGCCAACTCTTTACTTTTTAGGATATGGTGAGTTGAACACCATACAATTTTGGGCAAATTGCAAGCCATAAACGGATTTGAGATATCTTTACCAATAGCCGTTTGCTCCTGGATTAGCCAATCCTTTTGTTTATTAGACAAGGCGGACTGATAACCAAATGAGATGAGTAAGTGAAAAACACTTACTCCAAAAAAAATTTTGGCCAAAAATGGGGGAATTAGGCGGTATAATTACATGATAAAATTCGTGAGAATTCCCCCCCCACACTTAGAAATGAATATTGCCCTCAATATTCAAAGTACCGGCGGTTATGCCGAAACATAGAACGTAAAAGGGAAATACTACGGCCATTATTTAGCATGAATTTTTTTTTTTTTTTTTTTTTTTTTTTTTTTTGAAACTCTTATACACAACATGTGGGGCAACTCCCCCACACTAGGGTGGTAGAAAGTAGAAAGAAGAAGCTAAACTGTCAAGTTTTGTCACACAAGCTAGCCACTTGTGAATGGCTAACCGTAACAAACTTCAGACAGCTCAGAAATATGGGTGAAAACCCATATGGCATGCTACTGTTTTTGATTCTCGAGTCGCTAGCTTGACTCGATCCCCGCATTCATTGGTTCATGGGGAAAGTTTGTAGATCCGGGACAACCACAGGGGGAATGTCCTCTCCAAAGTAATGCTTCAACCGATGACCATTCACTTTAAAGTTTGGACCATCGGGTTGAGATAACTCAATGGTGCCATAAGGATAAACTTTAGTGATAGTAAATGGACCAGACCAACGGGACTTAAGCTTTCCCGAGAAAATCTTCAATCTTGAATTGAAAAGAAGGACTCGATCACCAACGTTGAAAACGCGGTTCTTGATTTTAGAGTCATGAATCTTCTTTGTCTTTTCTTTGTAGATCAAAGAGTTCTCGTATGCTTGATCACGGAGTTCATTTAATTCATTCATTTGAACTTTCCGGTGATCACCAGCTGTCTGAATATCGAAGTTGGCATGCTTCAAGGCCCAGTATGCCTTGTGCTCTAGCTCAACCGGTAGATGACACGCCTTTCCGTATACAAGCTTGTATGGAGTACACCCGATGGGTGTTTTATAAGCTGTACGAAAGGCCCAGAGTGCGTCATCTAGCTTATCCGACCAAGAGGCACGGTTTTCGCCAACCGTCCTCTCCAGAATTCTTTTAATCCCCCGGTTGGAAACTTCCACTTACCCACTAGTTTGGGGGTGATACGCAGTAGAGAGACGGTGAGTTACACCATACTTCTGCATGACTCTTTCAAACTGGTCATTGCAGAAATGCGTACCACGATCACTGATCATGGCTCGTGGAGTTCCAAACCTAGCAAAAAGAGATTTCAAGAATTTCACAACAACTCGGGCATCGTTGGTAGGCAAAGCCTTAGCTTCAACCCATTTTGACAAGTAGTCAACGGCCACGAGTATGTACTTATTACCGCGAGAAGAAGGAAATGGCCCCATAAAGTCAATGCCCCAGATGTCAAAAATCTCACACACTTGAATGGCGTTTTACGGCATTTCATTTCTTTGTGAGATATTCCCGTGACGTTGACAAGCGTCACAGGCTTTGACAAATTCGTGGGCATCCTTGTAGATAGTGGGCCAATAGAATCCGGAATCAAACACCTTCTTGGTGGTGTAGTTGGGGCTATGATGTCCCCCAGTAGGTCCAGAATGGCAAGCCTTGAGAATGTCAATAGCTTCCTGACCATATACACATCGCCTGATGACTTGATCTCCGCAAATTTTAAACAAGTAGGGGTCGTCCCAGAAGTAATGTTTAACATCCTTGAAGAATTTGTTCTTCTGTTGGGACGACATCCCTTTCACTATGAAGTTATCCGCATGGTAATTTGCGAAGTCAGCAAACCATGGGGTAGAAGAGTCTCCATGAAAAGAAACCGCATTGAGTGTCTCGAGAGGAAATGTTTCATTTATTTCCTTTTTCTCGAAAACATCTTGGTGAGGGTTCTCTAATCGGGACAGATGATCAGCAGCCAGGTTCTCAGCTCCTTTTTTATCACGTATAATGATATCAAATTCTTGTAGGAGGAGAACCCAATGGAGCAATCTCGGCTTTGCATCTTGTTTTGCAAAGAGATATTTTAGAGTCGAGTGATCCGTATACACCACGCATTTGGTCAATATAAGGTATGGCCGAAACTTTTCAAACGCATACACCACAGCTAATAATTCTTTTTCTGTAGTGGTGTAATGGGTTTGAGATTCAGTCATAGTTTTACTTGCGTAGTGGATAGGCTGAAAATGCTTGGTTTTTCGTTGCCCCAAGACTGCACCGATAGCGAAATCACTTGCATCGCACATGAGCTCAAAGGGTAAATCCCAGTCGGGGGCAACTAGAATGGGTGCTTCCGTAAGCTTTTTCTTTAGTGTTTCAAAAGCTTCGACGCACTCAGGAGAGAAGATAAAAGGAGCTTCTTTTTCAAGAAGATGGGTCATAGGCCGAGCGATTTTAGAAAAATCCTGTATGAATCTACGATAAAACCCGGCATGACCAAGAAAACTCCTAATACCTTTGATGGTAGTAGGATGAGGCAGTTTAGCAATAACATCGACTTTTGCTCTATCGACCTCAATCCCATTTTTGGAAATCTTATGGCCAAGGACTATGCCTTCTTTGACCATAAAGTGGCTCTTCTCCCAATTTAGACAGAGATTGGTGTCTTCACACCGTTTTAGCATTTTGTCTAAATGGGAGAGACAAGTCTGAAATGAGTCCCCAATGACTGAGAAGTCATCCATAAACACCTCCATTGTTTCCCTAATCATGTCGTGGAATATGGCCATCATACATCGTTGGAACGTGCCAGGAGCATTACATAAGCCAAAAGGCATACGTTTGTAGGCAAAAGTTCCGTATGGGCAGGTGAATGTGGTTTTCTCTTGATCCTGTGGATCAATGGGGATCTGAAAGTAACCCGAGAAACCATCAAGGAAACAATAGTATTCGTTCCCTGCTAATCTCTCAAGCATCTGATCCATGAAGGGTAGAGGAAAATGGTCTTTACGGGTGGCGTCATTCAACTTACGATAGTCAATACACACACGCCATCCCGTAACCAATCGAGTTGGAATTAACTCGTTTTCTTCATTCGTGACAACAGTTATGCCACCCTTTTTAGGAACACAGTGAATCGGGCTAACCCAAGTACTATCTGAGATTGGGTAAATCAATCCTGCATCAAGAAGTTTGATAACTTCCTGTTTGATAACATCATGGATTTTTGGATTTACTCTTCTCTGATGTTGAACTGCTGGTTTGAAGTCATCCTCCATCAAGATTTTGTGAGTACAAAACTCAGGGTTGATACCCTTAATGTCGGAGAGTTTCCAAGCAATTGCTTGCTTGTGTGACTTCAAGACCTTTATGAGAGCAGTCTTTTCATCTTTACTCAAATCTCGAGCAATAATGACAGGTAATTTATCATCACCTTCAAGAAATGCATATTCGAGATGAGGTGGTAAGTCCTTAAGTTCGACTTCAGGAAATTCTTTAGTTTTCTCAACTGACTTGACTTCCTTGTTATGAAGGTTGACGGGAGGGAGTGGAGGAGAAGTGTCCTGATTTAACAACTTCTCAAGAATAAGAATATCTCCCTCCGGATTAATCTCATGGTGATTAATCTCTTCTGGAATTGCATCACTAATGTGAGGGGTTGATGAGTGATCATCTTTAAGCATTTTCTCAATGAGAAGTATGTCCCCCTCGATGTCAATTGGAGCGTGATCAATTTCCCATGGAACAGAATCACTAGCCAAGTATGCTTCAATCTCTTCCAAGATGAAGTCGCTTCCCTCAAACGGAGTGAGAGAAGGAGTAGAATTGGCTATGATAGGTTGAGAAGATGTGGTGGGATTCCCACTCACAGAATTATGAGAATAACCAAGAACTTCTTGAGAGTACTCTTCAGAAGCAACATCAATGATATCTATTCGGTTAACCGACTCAGAATCATAGTTTGCGGAGTACCTCGAAGTTTGATCAAGGTTAAAGGTGACAGCTTCATTACCAACACGTAATGTGATCTCTTGCTCAAATACATCAATGAGAGCACGGCCCGTTCTCAGGAATCCTCTTCCAACAATGAGAGGAACCCGTGGATCAGCATCGAAATCAACAACTACAAAGTCAGCTGGAAAATGGAACTTTCCTACTTTCACAAATACGTCCTCGGCAATTCCAAGAGGACGGGATATTGTACGATCTGCAAGCTCGAGAGTCATGCATGTAGGAGTAAGGTCCGGAAGAGAAAGTTTCTTCCATACTGAATGAGGCATCAGGTTTATGCTTGCACCAAGATCGGCTAAGGCAAAGCATTCAACCATTCCTGGAAATACACAAGGTAAGAGGAACTTTCCAGGATCTCCAAGCTTTTCGGGAAGCTTCTTCAAGATAACTGCAGAGCAGTTCTCGTTCAGTGGAGTTTTAGCCATTTCAAACAGCTTTTCCTTGTTGCTTAACATGTGTTTGAGAGTTGATGCAAACTTGGGCATCAACATGATAGCATCCGCGAAGCTTATGTCAAAATGAAGTTCTTGGAAATTTTGAAAGAATTTTTCCATTGGTTGACTAGCTTTCTCGCGGAGCTTTTGCTCATGTAAACGTGATGGGTAAGGAATAGAAGATTTGGATTTGGTATTTTCAATGGGAGCTACAGGAGGTTCAAAAACAACTCCTGGATTGGATTTTGGTTTCTGGACAACCTGAGGATGGACATTGTTGGTACTTCCGTTATTAGTAGGAAGTTCCTTGTCCTTTGTCGCCTCAGGTTCACTTTCCACTACCTTCGGGGGAGAAGAAGAAGAGGTAGTAGGAATACCAGGTCCATCATACGAAACACCACTTCTGGTTGTGATCGCCTTTGCATCGCCCCTCGGATTAGCGATCGTGTTGCTAGGTAAAGTACTTGAGCCCGAGGGTCGATCATTTAAAGATTTCTTTAATTCAGCGATCTGACTGACCAACACCCTGTTTGTCTCTTCTTGAGTCTTCATGAATTGCCTTAAAAGCTCATCAAATGTTGACACAGGAGGTGGTGGAGGGATAATTTGAGGTCTTATGTTCTGATTATAGCCAGAATTCCCTTGATTAGGATTCATATTCCCCTGAAATTGATTCCCTCGATTGTAAGTGTTTTGATTAAGATTTCCTTGATGTTGGAAACCTTGATTGGGTCCGGAATAGAAATTACCTTGGTTTTGATAACCTTGGTTCATTCTTGGTTGGTTCTGATTCCGGTTAGGATTCTGGTTAAAACCGGGTGGTGCCTGATAAGTGTTAGCACGGTAGTTTGGTTCATTTTGAGGACGGTATTGATTACCTCCATGATTTGAAGTACCGGCTATAGCATTAGCTTCAAAAGGACTACCATCGGTGGCAGTACAGTTGTAGTATGCATGAGGACCACCACAAGTAACACAAACTTCAACTTTCTTCACTTCACCATATGATGGTGCTTGTGTGAAAGTGACTTTCTTTTGGTTAGCAAGAACCAAAGCCTGAACAATATCCGTGAGTTTGTCAATATTAGCATCGGTGCTAGATGTACTCACGGGAGATGAAGTAGAAGGTCCAGCATTAGACTCAGTATGATATGTCTTTGTGCGGAAAGGACGGACCTGGGACTTGTTTTCAATGATTTGCAAGGCTTCTTTTGTGGTCTTGCTCAAGAAATTACCTCCCGCGGAGGCATTTAGAGAGTCTTGATTGGACTGGTTCAGACCATTGTAGAAAGTATCCATTTGCATTAACTCGGTAAAACCATGATGCGGACACTTGCGGAGCAAGTCTTTGTAACGATCTCATGCCTCCCCGAATGATTCCTCAAATCTCTGAGAGAATTTCATTATCTCATTCTTAAGACTTGTAGTTCGGGATGGAGGATAGAATTCGTTAACAAACTTTGTGACAAGATCTTCCCATGTCTCAATGGAACGAGGGGGTTGTTTCTCAAGCCAATTCCGGGCTTGTCCCTCTAGAGAAAATGGGAACAGAAGAAGCTTGATAGCTTCATGTGGGACATTCTTGTACTTGATGGTAGATGCAATCTTGTTAAACCATCGAATGTGTGCATGAGGATCATCCCGCTCAAAACCATAGAATTGGCTTTGGGTTACCAGATTAAGTAACCCGGTTTTGAGCTCAAAAGTATCAGCCACGATGGCTGGGACAACAATAGCATCTCCGTAACCCTCGATGGGTGCTTGGAGAAGCTCATTCATCGGCTTGTCTTCTGCCATTATGGCAGGTGGTGGTGGTGGTAGACGTTCCTCAGTCACGGCTGAAGGAGCTGAACGTCCTCTACGTCTACGAGGAATCTTTCCAAGTTCTGACAATGGACTTGTAGAACTGGAAGAACGAGTGCGCATGCACTAAGTATAAAAATCAGTTTTCAAAACAAATGCGAGGCAAAACGACAAGTGAACTTAACCAATAATCACAAATGAAATGGCTTCTTTGAAAAAGGTACACCAAATCACAAGGACACAAAGGCAAGTTTTAAATCTGATGTTCGGGAACTTATTATGGTCGCACCCCCAGTTAGGTAGTGCACTGCCTTGATTTGCGATGGTTGATATTTATGTATATATTAAGTATCACTGAAAAGACGTAGATATAGATTTGTGCTGATGGGTTTAAAAACTTTTGGACAATATTTTTGGTATCGTCTCGTTTAACCAAATTGTATTTCTTTAAGAATCACCTTAAAAGAAACACAAGCTAGAAAATGTTACGATTGTTTTGTTGTTTTATATTTTGTTTGGTGTTTTTAACACTTTAGGAAAAGTGTTAATGAACTTTTTGATTTTGTTATAACTTTACAAAAAAAAAAAAACTTTTTACAAACTGTGGTATATGTGCAAGTACGGGTCTGAGAAATGTTTAGAACACGCTTACAGCCTCCCCGGCAGCGGCGCCAAAATTTGATTGGTGCAAAACCGTCAAGTTTTCTCACGCAGGCTAGCCACTTGTGAATGACCAGCCGTAAGGAACTTAAAACAGCTCACACACCAATTGCAATTTAGATCAGGAGAATACAGTGGATTCCCGGGTCGTTAAGTCCCACGGAGGATGACTGGTGTTAAACACAATCAGATGTCGAATAACCACTAAGGATAGTGGTCAGTAAGGATTTTGAGTTATTTGTACCTAAAGAAAAGATTAATAAATTACAGCGACTTAAATGCAAATTAAAGGAAATTAAAAAGTTAAATTCTATTAAATAAATGCTATCACTATTTTTTAACTGATGTTTTTGTTTTTATGTTTTTATAAAACTGAATTAAAAACTACGTGACGTACAAATAAAAACGTGAAACTTACACAATATTAATCCTAAAAATATGAAAATGATATTTTTACAAACCTAATGATATAAGAAAATTTTAAGAAAAAGAATATTATTTTTATAACTATTTATCGAATTATTATTAATTAAAAACTATTTTTAACTAATTAATAATTACCTAAATTACAAGAAAATAGGAAATAAAGCTAGAAAAATAAAATTATGACTTGGAAAAATCTAAAATAACAAAAAAAGAATTTTCAAAACTATTTTTATATTTTTCTGATTATTTTTCTATTTTTTATGAATTTTAAACTATTAAAAACTAATTAAATTACTAAAAATTACAAAATAAACTATGAAAAATCTGGAAAATTACTTTTTTTACTTTTTATATTTATCTAAACTTAATAAAAATGAAAAATTATTTTTTTGAACTTTTTCTGATTTAATTGTATTAAAAGCTATTTAAAATTACCTAAAAACTGTTTTTAATTAAGAAAAATAGCAAACGGTTATGGAAAAATGTGAAAAATTCAGGAAAACTCTAAAATGATATTATGAATCTAGAAAAAATAGAAAAACATGGTGTTGTGTGGAGGAAATTGAAACTGCTATGCTAGTGCTTATGTAATAAGCACTTGAATAAGCCAAAGTGTACCAAAAGGGTACCAAACCAACACAGAAGCTATATTATGTTAAAATGACCCAAATGCAACTTATTTCAACTACCTTTAACCTCTGATAAGCTAACTCAACAGGTTTGGATGTTTTGAGATTAGTGCTAAAAACAGTTTGAGAGCACCACTTTTGAGCATAAGCACAAGCAACACAATAAGCTGAAAATAAAATCCAAATGTTGGAACTTGTTCTAGACCTGGCTAACTACTTTCAAACCAAAAATTAGACCTGGAAAAGCTCTGTGGAGCTCTGGACAACCCCAACAATAAGCTGAGAAAATCTCAGCTTTGACTGAGTTTTGGAGCAGGGCATATAAGCCCTGCTTGATGAGCTTATTTGAGGCTTAAGAAAAATTAATAAAAATCAACAAAAATACTAATAAGAAACTAGACCAAGAGAACTTATAAAACCCAAAGTTTCATTGGAATTGGCCCAGAATTGAACCTGTGAAAAATCTTACTAGTTGGCCAAAAACTGGTTTTTTCAAATATTTTGACTTTTGACAGTTTAGACAAGTTTGACTTTGGTGAGCTTTGATCCTAATTTTTAACTGATATTGATGTAATATGGTTAAATGAAACTAGATTAGGCTATGCTACTGAATTCCAAACATGAAACAAGGTTTTGATTTCCTAAACTCTTAACAGATAAGCATAATGAGACAGTTATATGTGATTTTGACTTTTGAGCTAATGTAGGCACACTTTTATGACTGATATGAGCACAAATTGACTAAACAATCATGAACCAACAGATCTCCACCACTGAACAACCCTTAAACTCATTTTGTGCAGTAATCCAAACACACCTTATATTGACTGATTTGAAATCAAAACTAAGCTAAACACTGATTTAACTTATCTCACCCATTAAACTAACTCTAATATCTTAATTACCACTGATTAAACTTGTTTACACTACTTAATGACCACAGAATTCAAAATATGAACACAAACTGCAACTTTTGATAAAAACTGAAAATGAGAGTTCCAACTTACAAGGGTCCAAACTGTTTGTGTATCTTAATCCAAACCAAATACCACTACTCTATAGCAAATCCAACCCATTTCCAAGCACTGCATCACCCATTTCCAAACTTATACCCATTTTGCTTCTCTGTTGACTTTTGTTGACTTTCAACCCATTGTGCTTGAAACTGAACTCCAGGCTTACAGAAAGCTATATTAAGCTTAAATAAGCTGGTTTGACTATTAAATAAGCTTATTGAAGCTTGGTTTTAGCAAACTTATACTGAAATTGTGAACAGTGAATGTTAAATTTTGAAAATACACTAACACTTTGAATTAGAACTTGAAACTTAGTTATAATGACTAAATAGTTTAGTCTTAATACACTGAAGCTTAATATTACAGATTTATGAACTAATTAAAACATTTAAAGAAAAAACGACATACATAAAATTTAAAAAGCTAAGTACTCCTCTTCTCTTTGCTTCTCTGCCTCTTTTATGCATCAATTCACTTCCACGTGGCCTCTTGAGCAAATCCCACCTCTTATCTTGGCCAATGGGAGAGTTTTGAGTGTGTTGGCCATTTTAATCATTTTGGCGGGAAGAGCCTATTTTGACTTGTGCCTGTGATATAGCTCGTAGGGGGGGTGGCATTTATTGTAGTGGGTTGAGTGATGATGGGGGTGGTGGAAAAGGTGAGGAGATAAGGGAGCTGAGGTGATGGTGTTGCAGGCAAGCAAGTTGGGGAAGAAGCAGGAGGTGGCGGGTAACTGGGAAGTTTGACTTTGGGTTTGACCTGGGGGTCCAAAACAGGCAAATGACAGGGGGTCAAATGGGTTAAAGGCAGGGGTCCATAATTAGTTTTGACAAGGCAAAGGTTTAGATGACAAGGACTAAATTGTAATTCTGCCAAACTTAGAGGGACCAAACCTGTAATTTTCCAAACTTGTTACAAGGGACCAATATTGACAAGTTCCAATAGTACAAGGACCAGTTTTGACATTTTCAAATTTCCAGGGACCAAACTTGCCAAATTTTGAAAGTTTAGGGACCTAAGTTGTAAATTTGTAATTTTAAATCTCAAAGACCAATTTTGACAACTTAGGAATCCCTAAGGACTTAAAATGATATTTTTCTTTATTTAGATTTACCAGGGACTGTTTTTGACAACTTTTGAAACTTGGGGGACTAAAACTGCCAATTATGCAAACTTGATACGTTTTTCACCAGATTTTGATATTTTTGCATTTAAAACACATAAAACACTTATTTGTGATATTTTTATCATTTTGATGCATTTCTGAGTGTTTTCAGATGTTTTTGCAGTCTAATTTGTACAAAAATGATGAGTATTTAGACACTCATCACCCCGTGAATAGTTTTTTATTATTATTATTTTTTTTTATAAATTTTATTGGAACCCTAATCGTAAGCCCTCTCAACGAGAGCTCTCAATGAAAGCACCAATTGATACGACCCAGTTAGGGGTTGTATCGGGATAAGGCACCACTTTTAGCGTGTGCGAGCTCCTTAAGAAAATAGAGAAAAGAACTAGAGATTTGTTTAAACTTTGATTGATTCATTCATAACATTATGACACCTTAAATACTACTTTATGAGATAACTCTCACAAATATAAAACTTCACCTAACATGACTCAAGATATATCCTAAACAATAACTCCAACACTTATCCTAATAAAACATAATAAATAAACTACGATAGTTATCCAACACGCCATGTCGGGATAACCGTCCCTCATCAACCATGGGCGTATCATGGTGTGCTCTTAATTCTCGCTTAATTGAAAAAAAATTAATAATTAATAAGATTAGAGTAAAATCAGAGGATCTCAAAGTATCAAGTATTGAGATCCTCTCATGTTCCATTTGAACATGAGAGGTCATGTTAGTTATTTTTTCTCCACAATGATTAATTTATTAAACAATGGTCCCATAATGACTAATTTATTTATTTTTCTTCACTCATATAAACTTTAACATTACCTCTCATGTTCAAACGGAAAAGAAAGAAGTAAAAATTATGTTTTTTTTAGTTTGAGACACTTAGAGTACTCGTGTGTTTGTTTGTTGATTGCGTGACCTGTCTTGATTTTAGTTTTCTTCCAACTCTTTCTCGTATGCACCATTGGTTGTGTCTATGTATCCCTCTCAAATACGCTCATCCAAAGTGTATCTATATCATATCTTCTAACCCAAAAACCGTAGGCATCTCTCACTAGAATTCATGACCTGTTTACCTATTTCAAGAGACGATCAAGGATCAACCCACACAAAAATTCTATACTTTAAATTCGTCGTCAGGAGATCACTACCTTTTATCAACAACTTCATTTAGAATCAGACGTTAACTGGCTCCAATAAGTCGATCGTCCCATGGCTCGATCGATTCATGAATCGATCATCCTTGCTGTGGGACTACTCTATCACAAGCTTTTTTGTTTAACTCGATCGTATGTAAGATCGAAACAAACACACACATAAAAACAACACTCACCCTTTTTAATTAATTTTATTAAAGGTCGTCTTACTGGGGCACCCAATCGCCTGAAGGTCGCTGGAGAGAGAAAGGTGACGTGGCAGGGAAAATGAGGGGGATTGAGTCCCTTTACTGGAACCAGCCTAAAAGGTGATCACTTGTTTGATATCTAAATCTTCTTGTCATTTTTTCCATGAAGCTAAGATTAATTTACTGTATGAAAACTATCTTTTTTATACGAAACTCACTGATCCCATGGTAACATCACCTTACTACTGTACCCACAAAAATGACCAATGATACCACACTTGGTGGAAAAAATGCACCTTAATTACTTGCGTATGACTGAGGTATAGTTGAGCTTTAGTTTTTATGATCAGTGTGGTCGGAAGGAGACTGCAGGTGCACATGATTATTTAGATAAAATTCCTGTTTGTTAATTGCTTCCATTGATCGAAGACTGATGCTCACCTCTATCATCTGGCAGCGAATGTCTTTTTTGTGAATGCTATACTCACTGAGATGCATGAATTATTTACACCTTTTGATAAGAAGCGCAGTGTCTATTTTTTTTCTTCCGGAAAATAGAATTTTGATAGCTTTTTCTTTTTCGTAATTTAAACATTGGAAGTCTAGAATTGGATGAATATATAGGACGCTGGAGTTTGTTTACGTGCTATTTGATCGTATGAATTTATGTAGAAAAAGTGATGCTGGCGTATTAGTTCAAAACTAGAAAGTAATATTATTGCGGTACTTTAATGCATCTCTATCTAATCAGGTATTTTTACTATTATAACTTGGTAACATTTGCTAATGTTACAGTAAAAGGTTAAATTCATAATTAATGAATCCTTGTTTTTACGTACATTATCGCCTATACGAAAAACCATTTTGATTCTATAAATTGGGCTTTTGGTTTGGCATATAAGCACCACATAAATTCACTTTACTATGTCCAAAGTTGTTTAGTCTTATAAGCAACCTTCTCGTTTTTTATGTGCATCGCCGAAACTCAGATTTTTTTATATGTGTGTGTAATCCAATCACAGGTTACAGATCTGAGCCGATTGGTTTGATCTGTGCAGCTTTAGTTCCTTCTGATCGATTTTTTGTGGCGCGTGACTATTTAAGTAAGCATTTCATCTCCATCTTTCTTTTTTTGAAGTGATACATTTATGGTTTACTCTTAAGATGAGACGGCCGCCATATATGGCTTGTGTTGATCTCATCACAAACTTCTTTTGTGTATGTGATTGAAATCGGGTTTGTTTAATGAAAGGGAGCCGCCGCTCCTCACATATCGCTTGATCATGTTTGCTTATGTTATTTTTTGAACCTCATGGTTTAATTATCTTTAATGAATCTATATAAATTCGATCTTGATTAGAATGTAGATCTTGATGTGTCCATATAGAACGGATCGGAGATGCATATAATCTAACCCTGCCTTCAAATAAATGTATTCACGGCTTTGTTGGATTTCGTATTTCCATAAACGAAGATGTTTAATTTCTGCAGCATGTACGTTTTTGCAACATATACGCCTTGCAAAAAAAAGAAAAAAAAAAAACTGCGCTGTATAACAGTGAATAGCTCTATGATTTTGATGCTTTACATATATTTCTCGAATTTCTAATTCGACTGATGCGTTCTGGTATGATACTTAGATTATCCACTATAGTTCTGAAGTTATATAATAACAAAAGCTTAAACTTAAATTCTTTTTAAAAAAAAGTTCATTTGGCTAGTATTGATATTCACATACCTTGTTGTGCATAATATTATGTAGAAGTTTTTGAATCTTATGCATATTATTGTACTTTATCTTGTGACTAATATGTTCCTGAAAGTTTTTTTACTAGTTGATTAGCCGTTTGCGAGTTTGTAGCAGCTTCTGAGTCAGCTAGTCTTTGATATTCACAGGTAGCTCTTGCTTTTAACCATGACTCGCCGGTTGGTCGGAAGGAAGATGACTTCTGGAGCAAGCACAAGTGCTTCACCAAGTAAATTTAAAGTTTTATGTGTTTCATATATATGCATGCGCATTTTAAATTATCCTGTATATTACTTTACTGAAAATGTACTTGTATTTGGTTATAGATGTTGTAAGAAGGAGAAGGAGACAAAGTTACCGAATGTTGTATGATATATTGGAGGATCCAGCAGCTAATGTTATGCCGGGAGCATCTGGTTCTGTACAAAGAAGTACCGCAGAGGGTACTAGTTCAGATGATGATCAGCTGCACATGATCGCAAGGCTGTTGATTGACATAGCTAATGGTAGTTCTGAGACAGGAACATCATCGGGAATTGTACCCGAAGATCGGGCATTGGCTGAGACTGTTGGGAGGAGCTCAGTCACGTATATGACAACAAATGTTGCTAATGGACCGGGCCATCACAACCGAGAGCAAGTAGGCCGAAGCAACAGGCCGAAAAGAAATGGCAAGCAACCAATATGGATGAAAGACTATATGGGAGACACCGAAGAAGAATCACAATAGATATAATGAGTTTAGTATGGTAACTTCAGTTTGCATGTTCTTTTTTCAAATTATGTACTTGAAATTCAATAATGTAGGATTTATAATAATCTGGATCTAGATGAATCTTTTTTTATGGGAAAAATGGAAATGCTAATACATGTGATCTCAATTGGAGAAGCAAGAAATATGTTTTCTAGAAAAAACTCCAATTCTGTTCTTCTCTCTCAGTTTATCTATAAACTGATCCCCCCTTCAGAGAAAATGATATTACTAATATGTCCCTCGATTTTATCTGGAGCCTTGGAGGGTAGATTGTTTAGTTTACGTTTGGTAACACTACTACAGATCACGGAAGTTGTGATAGAAATTTGCGAGGGCAAGTTTCAATCACAGATATGTGCAACGGATTTGTGATGAAATGAAAAACGATCATAAATCCGCCGCACATATTAAAAACGGAGGTAGACTTTGAAATATGAGTTTAAATCATTTTTTAAATTTCTGAAATCTGGTCAAATTTGGGCCGAGTTTTGAGAAATAGCATTTTAGTTTAATGCGCCAAATCGATAGCTTGGTTCAAACCATCGTGTTGGTTTGATTTGTGACTGTTTGGTAGAACACCTATTCGGAAAAATATATACAAGAACAAATATATATTTGTTCGGCTTGTTTCAACTTGTTCACATGGTTGTTGAATCTGGTCCTTTATAACTGTCAAGATTGTTCATATATATGATTTTTTAGTCTCTTGATGAATTATTTATAATCGCCAAACCACTGGGGCATTGGTCCAGTGGGTCGGCTTTCATTCTTGAGTCAATTGACTAGGGTTCGAATCCCATCCCTGGCACTTTGCTCCCAGATAGGTACTCACCTCCGCAAAATCTATAGGCTCACTGGAGAGACTTTGTGGATAAGAGCTCAAGAGTCCGAGAGTCTCGGCTCACTCCAGTTGGTGCCCCACTAGGCCAGGAGAGTTGCCCGGAGCTATTCTTTGTGGAGTGGACAATGGCTCGTGCCAAAAAGCACCCGGGGTCAGGGTGTTCCCGCCAATCTACACCTTTTTATGGATTTATAATCTCCAAGTACAGTTGGCTTATCACCACCTAGTGAGCTGAGGTGTTAATAACTTAATAAGGAACTCTACTACGCTGCTTCACTGGAAGTGATTAGCCACAAAACCTAAAACGTAAACTTAATTTTTTTTTAAATGGAATGCGCTCTATAAAAAGTAGCTAGCAGCGAAAAAGGTGTGAATCAGAAACCAAGGAACACAAGAAGTCTTTATTATCAACAAATTTCATTAGAAACTGTTGGAAGCATGACTTAGAATGTCCTAAATAGCTTTTGGAGGTCACCCCATCAGTAAATGAAGGAAATAGGTTTAGAGGACCATGCCATCCCACATCGGTAAATGGTGGAAACCTTAGGTCTGTTAAGTTTATGATATATAAAATTCAATAAAACATAAAGACATCAAGAGTACACAGCGGAAGACTTAAAGATCATAACAAATAAATAATTAACTGAAAGTATGCGTAACGTACCTCTTGCGAATGTCAAATCCTTTGAGCAAAACAAAGAAGTGGTTTGAAGAGTTGTCCCTTACCGTTCTACAACTCAAACCAATATGGTGTAAGAATAGTGTCTTACTACCACGTTCTTGTACACACGAATTAACCAACGAATCAAGCGATTGCTAGATCTAACACAAGTCCTCGTTTAAGAAAAACGAAACCAAACTCCCTTACAAATGGGGTGTTCGGCCGAAAATGGGACAAGAGAGAGGAGAAGAGAGATCTAGGGTTAATTCAATGCACAAGTGTATGAAACCCTATAACCTAACCCTCTTTATATAGTAGTTGGAATACTTTGGGAACAAGTTAGGGATTGGGTTGAAACCCATTACCCTTGGCCGGCCATAGGACAAGCCCAAGGGAAAACCCAAACTTTTCATTTCAAGTTTTTCCAATACTAGTCCTTCTCTTTTCACTTTAACGGCCGTTAGTCATTTTTCCGTTAAATACATAACGGTCGTTAACCGGACTTAATGTGCAATAATTAATCGTAAACATAAACATTAATTATTAACTTTAATTCTCATTCGCTAATGTGTGCAATCCCGTGGTTACGAGTTCGAATCCGGACATTTACATGTTTGTAAATATATACATTTCCAACAGCTCCCACTTGGATATGTTTACAAAACGTGAAATGACATTGGTTAGCGTCTAGCAACACGCCAATGCCCCCGGTACAACTCGTGTATGGTTTTCTGGAGAAAAACCAAGTTTGATGATTCATCATCATATTCATCCTTTTGTTTCTAATACCATGTTAATAAGAATATGGATCTTACTCATTTCTTAATTAACTATTCTGTTTCTCGCTTTATATGATTTATTAAGATTACCAATTCTTCTGAACAGAAGACCTTGAGTATGGCCATACAAACATCTTAACACTCCTACGAGGGGCCCAGTAGTATTATACTTCAAAATAAATTTGAAGGAAGCAAATCCCATTTTGACTACAAGCAGGATTCATAAATTTCGCAACACTTCTGAAAACAACCCTTATAACTACCAGTTACGTGTAGCGTTAGATTGCTTCACAAAAATGCACTACATCCATGACATATCTCTTGTATCTCAAGTCAGAGGATAAATATCCATGATATACTTAATGACAAAGATCCATAAAGTATCATCATGCGGGTGGGATAAGTCCTATACTCAATTCATTGAATATCATCTGAAATTAGTCATGCTACGCATCAATATACTTTCAAGTATATTCTAACTAATACTCAGATTTGTCTTAATTCAATATCATTCCCATGTTATTGATTGACAACGGACTATTTAGAATAACTTAAGTTATTCAAGGATTTAAACATGCAAATACAGGACACAATATTATAAATGAAATTAAACGTATACCGTACTTTAATTCATTATAAATAATAATTGTTTAACATCCTTTATCCAAATACTAAATAGATCAATGCATGATAATTCTCAGTTAATGAATTTTGCCACAAGTCATGCAACTCATACTTGTTGACAAGGCATAATTTCAACTAACTTTGATCTACAAGAATTTTGAGAATACTTATTTCAAAAATTCAATAATTGAATTTCTTGTATGTGTTTACACATATCTTGATATTGTCATATCATTCCATAAGGTGCGTGATAACCTGAACCACCTTTATATGACAATCATTTTTTAAAACTTTTAAAGTTTAAAGTATTCTTTATTCTTTAATGTATAATGCAACTATGCTCTTAGTTGATCATAACTAGTCATCATCAAGGATACCGTGACTAGAATTGAGTGTCATCTCAATTATACCAGCATCATTGTGTACAACAATATGCTCTTTAAACATCCGTAAACTTCAAACAGTTATAGTGTAATGTTGGTGCCTACCAAACTCAAGTTTGTTGGCAATGACAATTATGAAATAATTGCCATATTTTCGTCCATAGAATCTAGGAGCATATCCAGACTGTGGAATGTGATTCTAAATCCAAACATATTCCTTTTAAAATATTTATTACACTAACAACTTTCAATGTTGTCAAATCATCTTGTAACCAAGCATGACACAACAATCTTATACACAACATGATGTACATGATGAATCTTCAAGTTAAACTTTAAGATCTCATTCATATTATATCTTGTTAAAGATATGTATTTATCATGTTTTATTAGACTCATTTATTTTACCGCATATGTTTATAAACATATATTCCAAGGTTGTATGTCTTATTTCCAAATCTTACAAACAAAGTTTCATTCCCAATTAAAACTTAATTTAGGTGGAATGTAGTTGCCCATACAACATATAAGATTTAAGAAAATAATACTCCCACTAGCTTTCAGGAATACTTATGAGCTATCTTATTTTAATTTATTAAATCAAACATTGATTTAATATTAAACATAAGAATCGTCTCATAGATGCATGCATATATCCATTCATGGATTCTTGCAGTTTGTACATATTCAAATATTATTTGAATTCATAAAACTACTTTGTATTACTTATCGTCCTCGCAAAAGTAATTCCACAACAAAGAGTTTTGATATTCATTGTCAAATTTCATATCAATGAAACTAAGTATGACAATTATAATATTTATACTTTTATTTAATGTATCTAGAAAAGAATATTCAATCATAGTTAATTGCTTAAATATGATTAATATTATTATCACTAGACATGCATTAAATATGTGTACAATATTGTCCATATAATTTCTACATAAAGATTTAAACCACTAGGGTTTCCATCCTTTGAAGAAAATCATCTTCATTTAGATAAACCAAGTATCTAAAATTGATTATATTTATGGACAGCATCTCAACATTCATAGTATGATTGATTTACCACAATTCAACATTTGGTAAATTCATCATCATGATTAACAGGCTTACCATGATCCTGTAACTCATAATCCTCAGCATATTAAATATCTGAGATATCCTTACGGATCTATGAATGACAATTCCATCATTTTGAGGTCTATCATTTACATGTTTAGCCTCATCATGATATTTGCTAGTGCATTTTAGAAGATTATGTATTTTGTAATTCAATCTTTCAAGATCTAAACAAAACTCCCACTTGCCTTTAACAATTTAAAGATTACCTTTAAATAGTTTATCAAGTAGAGCAACAATACATTGTTCTCTTTTGGGATATTACAAAAAACATTGACAGTTCCTAACATTAGTTTGTTACAACTCACTCTATAAGTAGTTTAACAAATTCAGAACTTCATTTATAAGACTTAATGTGATTCATCACATTCCATAAACAAATGGTGTCTTATCAATCTTCTAGGTTGGAGTCTTATTGAGTATATTCAATCTATACTCAATCTTCTAACCTTGATAACATGTGGAAGAAACTATAGTTATCTTGAATCAAACATGCCAATAGATTTTGATTCTTCTAACTGAACATACCATAAAACTATGGTATTTCATTAGAATTAATATTGTAAGATAATCTAATAATATTTAAGATAACCATCTACTCTTTGGCTTACCTATTTACCAACAAAGTAAAACTTAATGGTACAATAGAATTACCAAGTCAATTGCATACATTATAACTCAAGTATTTTTGACCAAATCAAAAGACATATCAGTTATAATCCCACTATACGTTATAAGTCATTGATCAACTCATTGACTTCATGCATATGTCTTAAAACATAGCAAGTTAACGTCTTACTTTATATTGTAAGTCTTGTATTAAAAGACTTCATGTTTGTGACTTTACAAAATCATAAACATTTGTAATTAAAGTAATTATGAACACCACCTCAGGTTTCAATTAATATTTCAAGTTAATATTTACTACATATATTTAAGTCATTCAACGAATACTTAAATTCAAAGTAGTATTAGATTACTTCATTTAATTATGTCATTCCATGAAAAATTCAACGTAAGAAACTGCAAAATCATCCATACTCGTTCTCACGACACGTGGATATTTTACTTTGGGCTATAATCTAGTTCACGTTCTCACGTAACATAAATTGTAACTACAAGTGTTTCTTAAATATTGAATGACATAAATTTTGAAAATAAAGTAGTCTTTGTTATCATCTTGACACATGTTCTTAATAAGGCAATCATACATATTTAAATGTATAATTCCTATTGGAACGTTACTCTCTTACCTTGCGGTCAAGAGAATCATATTTATATGTGTTGTACCTTGCACACAATAAAGATTTCTCCCACTTGTGCTTGGAACAACATCATGTAGCAGATAAACAACACGATACACGTTCGTTTATTTAATTAATATGATTTGTGTCATAGATATAACAAGTAGATGTAGGACTATATTGATTAGTAAGGAAACGCACATGACAATCCTTGAAAACCATAAGTGCCTACAATTGGAAAGTAATTATTTTTGAAGATAATCTGGGTTACTACACAGGAAATAAGGCTTGTAGCTCCCACTGAATTAGAAATCATTAAAACTTCTTATTCAGTAATGCAACACAAATGCTCCCACTGAATCTGAAAACATTGTAAGTGTTGCATAACTAGTGAAACCAACTTGCTTTCTTTTTACTTTCCTACACCTTTAAAGAACCATACGTAATCATTACTAAGGTACTAAAAGGTGTATTCTACTCTATGAATGATGGGTTATCCATCAATGTTATTAACTCGAAAAATTGGGTATGCAATTTCTTCCTTAACAGGCGTACCATCCCCATACTGGTATGTAGCACCTTTAAAGGCTAAAGCAAAACAACTAGATAAAATATGCTAGTTTGCCTTTTACCAATTTTCGCGGTAATTAGTCTAGCTTCCAATTTAGTAACTCACATACATATTTTCTAGTTAACCAACATTCATGTTGTTACAAAAGGATTCATTCACCAAATGAAGGTAATGAAATCTTTATGGAAAATAAGATGTGCAATTCATTGCTATGAGTTACATCTAGAATTTAGACAATTCAAATGTTCCTATTATACCTTTCTCATTCATGTAAAGGAATAGGATTGAGTCTCATGCTTCTCCTATGGAAAAGAGACTTCGTTTGTCTTTTCGGTAAATTATTCTCGATCAAACATTTGTTTGAAAGCAGAATGGATCAATTTACTGATCAAAGACTAAACCTCGTTTACGGTTAAATGTTGCATTTATACATTCAAAAGAATTACAAAATTCAATTTTAGTATTTTCGATAATTTTCCTTTTCAATAAACAATTAAATACCCAAGGTTCATATTCATATAACCAATTAATATTTATTGAAACTAGGATCCAAATTGTCATAATCTCATCACGTCAGTTGATCTGTTAGTAATGAACCTTATACAAAATGGTAGAGCTTTTGCTCAATTGCCAATATCAATTGCAATTCCTAGATTTATGGGATTTACATATAGCCAATTTCAATCGTCATGTAAACATGTTTTATCCCATCTTATGCCTTGAATTGCCAGTTCTCACTGCCTAACTCAATTAAGTTGTCCAACTTAAGAAACTGCAAAATCGTCCATGCCCGTTCTCACGACACGTGGACATTTTACCCTTTGATTACGATCTAAGTCACGTTCTCACGCAAATAGAAAGTAATCTTAGGTGTTTCCGTTTCGTTGGATGGCATATAACTTAAATTAAAAGGGTAATAATTTTTTATGTTAAATCAAATATGTACAAAGATGTCATGCATTCATCTTCGTAACATAGGTTTTATTAAAACATTTATATCTTGTTTTAATGTTTAAGTTTTTCATCATCAAACTTTAATTGAGGTATTGGTTACACCAATCAAGGAATTTAGTGTTAATTATCATCCATTATACCGTACTTTTGCATAAGTGTAAACACTTAGTGTTTCGGATAATTACCACTGAAGTGGCGCATGGAATTAAAACTAATTCGCCCTTAAGATGAGATTGCACATTTAATGGCTTACTAAGTAGCTCCATTCGAACTTACAGAGGGCAGAGGACCAGGTACGCGCTAAAGCACAACCTTAGACATCCTTTCAGTGTGACTGTGCGCACTTCTTTAAACCCCTTTTATTAGTTCATTCTCATGGGTGAGCCTTTCAGAACCAAAGTCATCAATCAATTAAACGATTATGATTACTATTCTTAGAAATACATGTTTCACCATTGTTTAGGTCAGTCTTTGTTACACATAACAAACAAGCAAGTATTTGTAAAAAATAAACAAATAAACAATAAATGCATAACAAATAAAAGTCATGCATATCAAATAGCCACATGCAAACGTTTTTGATAAATCCTATTAAATTAATAATGATTGAGGTCATCCCCAAAATTAGATCTATCATAATTTAGTGTATATCACTTAAACAAGAAAGACATACAATAAAAGCAGATCCATGATAAAACATGCAGATAATTATCATGGACATAAAATTACACTTAACAATTAATGCAATTAAAACCGAGTTACGCATATACACATAAAGTTGCATGCATCTTAGGGTTTCTAATCCAATTAAAACAAAAGTTTACAAAACCCTAATTAGGGCACCAAATAAAACGCCCCCCCCCCCCTCAAAATTAGGGTTTTAGTTTAGCAAACCCTAGATCTATGCATACAAAAAATAACACAACATGTTTATTTTATTTATGTGTTTCAGTAATTAATTACTTGTTATACAAGGCTCGTGATGCCACTGTTAAGTTTATGATATATAAAATACAATAAAACATAAAGACATCAAGAGTACACAGCGGAAGACTTAAAGATCATAACAAAAAAATAATTAACTGAAAGTATGCGTAACGTACCTCTTGCGAATGTCAAATTCTTTGAGCAAAACAAAGAAGTGGTTTGAAGAGTTGTCCCTTACCGTTCTACAACTCAAACCAATATGGTGTAAGAATAGTGTCTTACTACCACGTTCTTGTACACACGAATTAACCAACGAATCAAGCGATTGCTAGATGTAACACAAGTCCTCGTTTAAGAAAAACGAAACCAAACTCCCTTACAAATGGGGTGTTCGGCCGAAAATGGGACAAGAGAGAGGAGAAGAGAGATCTAGGGTTAATTCAATGCACAAGTGTATGAAACCCTAGAACCTAACCCTCTTTATATAGTAGTTGGAATACTTTGGGAACAAGTTAGGGATTGGGTTGAAACCCATTACCCTTGGCCGGCCATAGGACAAGCCCAAGGGAAAACCCAAACTTTTCATTTCAAGTTTTTCCAATACTAGTCCTTCTCTTTTCATTTTAATGGCCGTTAGTCATTTTTCCGTTAAATACATAACGGTCGTTAACCGGACTTAATGTGCAATAATTAATCGTAAACATAAACATTAATTATTAACTTTAATTCTCATTCGCTAATGTGTGCAATCCCGTGGTCACGAGTTTGAATCCGGACATTTACATGTTTGTAAATATATACATTTCCAACAAGGTCATCTTCAAGACTGCAGATAAGGATCCCCTTGAGAACATTATTTCCATCCCATTCTTGTATTCTCCTTCTACTTTGTACGGAAGACATAATATAAGAGGTCTCGTTTTCCCGTGAACGTACTTTGATCGATCACCCCGATTGGCCACTATATAGAGTTCTTTTGGTTTCTTTTTGGTTTTTTAGTATTTGAGTATTTCCGTAAGTGTATTCCTCTTGTGAACCGATATATAGATCCTAACTGAAACGCAAGCAAGTAGCTAGAGGAACACAAGAAGATTAACACCTCAAAACACACAACACCTATGAAACCAAAACACCCGACGCACAAATGTTGTATCACCTCAAAATTCGAATAGCTTGAAGGCTACAGATCACCATCTTACAACAATAAACAGTAGATTACGGTTTTTGGATTTATTTACGTTAGTTGTTAATTTAGAACTCTTAACCGAGAACCTTTGAGGTTTTATTCATTTCAAATGCCCAAAAAAACACGCTAGCACCTTGAACTACATTAGGAGAAGAGGAATGCAAAACATGTCTTATCTCTTGATAATATGAAACGGTGTCACAGGTTTCCAGATGGTGACTAGGGAGGAGTTTGTAATGTCACTGCGTTGTTTTATTTTTCCTCTACTTCATTCATAAAAGTTGGCCAAACCAAGGAACCTCGAGTCACAATGCATTTTAAAAGACTGAAAGAATGGAAATAAACTACTTAAGATGAAAAAAACACATATTGCGGTAAATTATAGAGGGCATAAGAAGAAAATGATGTGATTAGAAACTAATAAAAATAAGGGAGCGCTAGTAGAGATAATCGCGTGTAGGCATTTTGATTGAGCTGGGGAAAATAAGTGTCTTTTCTCCGGTGAACAAGTCAATGAAGTCAATAGTGTTCGTATACATGCATCTGCTTGAATTAGGAGTTTAGAAACACCACCACTGGTATATATAAACCCAAATCGAGTAAATCCAGCTGCAGAAAGGCAAGAGGTGTATAAGGTTCTTTGGATCAGCTTCACGCAACATACATAACAACGAGTCTGAATCAATATCACAAGCATTGAAATGGACACACACCTCACCAATCTATTTAGTGCCTCCTCCAAATAGGCAATTTAACACTCCTAGCTAGGAATAAAAGGATTAGATCATTCTCGTCTTTTCAGTTCTTGAATATTATCACTGAGATTTTTCTGAAAACTCCTTAGACTTTCTGTACATACTTAATAGTTTCATTCTGTTAGGCTTATTTAATTTACATAAGAAATCATAAAGATAATTAGTCTGAAGAATATTAATGTCTGGGATGTCAATAAGTGTTAATATCACTGGAAAAGAACTTGGTAGACGTAAAGGTCGACGAGAAACAATAACTAGATCTGAATATATAAGACGACCCTTTAGATATGAAACAATCAACACAAACACAACTGTTAATTATAGTTGAATCAAAACAGATTTGTTGACATATAACTTCTGCTATATTGCAACGATGAATATTTCAAAAAACAAATGGCTGACCTCCAAACTCTGTTAAATGTTCCAATTATCATTCAAAACTACAATAGAAAGACAACCATTTTTGATCATTCATAAAAACTATTATGAATGCTGCTTGGAGTGACAAGTATTTGTTTATTTTATTGGGCTAATTACCCAAAAATGTATTATACTTGACACATTGGGTTATTATGTGTTGCCTTCAATTTTTTAGGTTATTCAATGTAAACTCAATGTTTGTTCGGGTTATTGTGTGCGATCTCTGACCTCCCCAGCCGGTTGCAGGTTACCCCAAAAATGTCATTTTTTTTCACACCATGGCATCCCACATCAGCATTATTGCCAACTCCCCATTTCTTCTTGCCAACTCCCCAAATAAGTCAACCCCTTTCCATTTTTGGTCGGACAAAAACACTAACATAAAACACCTCGACCTCGAGTGTTGTCACTTTCACACACAACATAGAACATCTGAACCCATATTTAATTTGAACTTTGTTTCACTTTTCAATAAATTAATCAATCCACGACGGTGCAAAAGGTAATTTACATATTATTACATATGATTTTTGACTTTTTTCGTATTAGGAGTAAATCACATTGTCGGTTGAGGTTTTTAAGGTTGATGAAAATGTGATTTTTGTTGTTATTTTGTTCCAGCATGGGACCTCCAGATGATTTAGGTCTTTTGAAGTTTCAGGTTCACATTGATGGTCTTTTTTTCATTGATAACCCATTGAAGTACATCAATAGACTTCTTTTTCACTTGAGGCTATCAAGTTATGCGAGAATGGACTTTGAAACCTTCTGTGAGTTTTTAAAAGATAAAACTGATAATCACATGTATCAATTGTTTATGCGCATTCCCAAAGTGCCATTAGCTGAAGGTCTAGGGATGAGCTTAGTTCTACAAGAAGCTTTATTCTAGGTAGGAAGAAAGATGCTGAAAATATAACTATTGAAGAGCTTATAAGTTGGGCCGATGAAGAATCCCAGTCACCATACTTACACTCACTACAAAGGCATCTAGGTAAAAGACCTTTACTTAGACAATCAACTGTTTGAGTGAGATGACTATGATGTGGCAAAATATAGCAACAAGTGTAAGGCTAAGTTTAAGGGAAAAAGGTAGTTTATGAAAGGTGAAGTTAGTAAAATGATCCTTGATGATAGTGAGGATGAAAAGGTTACTCATAACATAGGGATATGTTCCAGCGAAGGGGATGACATAAAACCCAAGTTTTTTGTTTTACTTTTGGTAAATTACAATTTTAACCCTATAGATTATACTTCATATAGTGTTTTTACAATACAAAAAGTTTAAAGATTCGGAATACAAAGATTGACTAACAACTATTAAACCAACTGTGTGAGAAACGCACACACAGAGAAAACTAGAAAAACTGAATAACTATGAGAAGATGAGAGCTTTTATAGTCTTGACCAAGACCCTTGACTTCCAATATACGGCTTGTGCTATCAACATCCTTCAACTTCTAGACTTGACACAATAGCCCCTTGAACTATCCTTTCCTTGCTATCAATAAACCTCCACACATAAAACAAGCAAACCAAGAATACACTATTGACACAATAAGCCCTTAGCTTATCTTCCAACATTCCCCCTTAAGCTAAGGCTTATAAAAATCCTTAAGCTTCAACATATTACATAATTTTCTGTGCTCAATTACACTCAACCCCTTTGTAAAAATGTCAGCAATATTATTTTGATTTAACTTTGATGGTTTTAATAATGCCTTCAGCAATTTTTTCCCTTATAAAGAACAAGTCAATTTCAAAATGCTTTGACCTTTCATGAAGAACAGGGTTTGGTGCAATTTGCATTGCACTACTGTTATCACAATACATCTCTACAGGAACATCAATCTGCAACTTAAGATCTTTGCAAATTTTTAAGATCCACATAATCTCACAAGTAACATTAGACATAGCCCTGAACTCTACCTCAGCAGAAGATCTTGCCAACACAGATTGCTTCTTGCTTTTCCAAGAAACAAGATTATTTCCCAGAAAAACAGCAAAACCAGTCACAGACTTTCTAGTAATTTTGCATTTTTCCCAGTCAGATCAACAAATACTTTCATATTACAATTATCACTTTTGCCAAATGATATCCCTTTACCTGGTGATTCTTTAAGATATCTTAAGATTCTAAAAGCAAGTTTTAAGTTAGACTGCATTGGACTATGCATCACCTGACTTAAGCAATGTACAACATAAGACAAATCAGGCCTAGTCAATGTTAAGTAAATAAGTTTTCTAACAAGCTTTTGATAATTTTTCACACCAGATAAAGTCTCACCTTTAATTTTATTTTTCTACTTATGCTTATCAGAAACATTCAATGATTCAATTGGTTTCTTACTTGGTTTACAAGCAAGCATACCAAACTCAGCAAGAACTTCTAAACAGTATTTTCTTTGAGTAAGACACAACCCAGTATTATCCTCTAATACTTCTATACCCAGAAAATACTTTAACTTTCCCAAGTCTTTAATAAGAAACTTTGTTCTTAGAAAATCTTTAACCTTATTGATCTCATCAACATTATTACCAGTAATGACTATATCATCCACATATACCAGTATAACAAGAAACACATCTTTATCAGTTTTAGTGAACAAAGAAAAATCACTTTTACTTTGACAAAAACCATTTTCCTTTAACACAGAAACAAGTTTCTAATTCCACTTTCTTGGTGCTTTTTTTAAACCATATAAAGACTTGTTTAGTTTGCACACCCTTTTATCATTCTTATCAAAATACCCTTCAGGTAATTGCATGTAAACATCTTCTTCAAGCTCACCATACAAAAAAGCATTATTAATATCTAACTGAAATAAAGGCCAGTCATTTTGTACAACAATGCTTATTATGATTCTAACAGTAACAATTTTGATAACAGGAGAAAATGTTTCCTCATAATCAATTCCTTCCTTTTGACTATAGCCTTTGGCAACCAGCCTGGCTTTATATCTTTCAACACTTCCATCAGACTTATATTTAATTTTCCAAACCCACTTACACCCAATTGCTCTTCTCCGAGCTGGGAGTTCAACAATAACCCAAGTATCATTTCTGTTAAGAGCTTCTATTTCAAGATTCATGGCATCAATCCATTTGTTATCCTTTATAGCTTCATAATATGTTTTAGGTTCAATAACTTTATTGAGACTAGTAGAAAACACATAATTTTCTTTACTGAGTTTGCTATAGTTAATAGATTTATCAATACCATATTTTACTTTTCCATCTAAAACATAATCACTCAACTTAACAGGAATACTTGGCTTTCTATTAGACTTTCTGGTGTAAGTTTTAATATTAGCTTGTCTGTCTGGAGTAAAACTTGGTGTTATAACAGTATCATGAAACAAATCATTAAACTCTTGATAATAATCATCATCACCCTCAGATATATTTTCATTATCTTCAAGTGTAACATTTTCCAAGTCTTCTTTAGCTGCATCATCTGTGACATTAGGATGCTCCCCCTCATCCTTACTAATATCATCAGATGTACCTCCTAAAGAAGACTGGTCTATGCCCTCACTTTTTTCAGATTTTTTACTGTACTTCTCTATCTTATCATCATAGGGATCATCTGAGTTCCCTAGGCCAGAGTTAAAGAAATTTTGATTGTTTGTATTTTGAAAAAGAAATTCAAAACCTTTGTTTTCAGATGTGTGTTTAAAAGGAAAAACAGTTTCATAAAATTTCACATCTCTTGAGTAAAAAATCTTTTTTGTTTCTAAACTGAACAACTTATATCCTTTATTATCAAAAGAATATCCTACAAAAACACATTTCTCTGACCTAGAAGACAACTTATCAGAATTATTTAACACGGTTGAAAAACATAGACATCCAAACACTTTTAAAAGAGAGAGATTTGGTTCACAGTTATAGATTAACTCATATGGTGTTTTTCCAGACAGCACTGAGCTAGGTGTCCTGTTAAATAAGTAAACTGCAGTTAGAACACATTCAGTCCACATGTTCAAAGGAATCCCCCTCTGAAACATGAGGGCTCTAGCAACATTTAATAAGTGTCTGTGCTTTCTTTCAGCTAAACCATTTTGTTGAGGGGTATAGGAACAAGAAGTTTGTTGATGAATCCCATGTTCTTTACAAAAATTTTCCATATTTTGATTAACAAACTCTGTTCCATTGTCACTTCTGAAAACTTTTACATTTTTATCAAACTAATTTTTAACCAAATTATAAAAAGTAACAATGTGTGAAAACACTTCAGTTTTCCCCTTTAGCAAGAACACCCAAACAACTCTTGAAAAATCATCAACAATAGTCAAAAAATACTTATACCCTTCTTTACTTTGAACTTTGTATGGACCTCAGACATCCAAATGAACAATCTGCCCAACTGCAGTAGTCTTATGTTCACTTAGAGGAAAGGGTTCCCTAGTTTGCTTAGCCTTGTGACACACATCACAAGGATCATTTTTGGATTCATTATCAATATTAAGTTTGTGTTTTAGAATGTTCAGAACTTGGTAAGAGGGATGACCAAGTCTGTTATGCCATATACATTTAGGTAAACAACAAGCTTGAATATTATGATTTATAAGCTTTTTACCTGTATTAAGAAAATACAATCCATTATTTTGATTACCAGTCCCCATCTGGGTCCTTAGAACAGAATCCTGAAGAATACAAACATCTTCATCAAAGATTACTCTACACTTATTATCTTTTTTCAGCTTATGAACTGATAACAAACTGACTTGATATCCAGGTACAACCAAGACATCAGTTATAATCAATTTATCAGTCAATTTTAAACTTTCAATATGAGTAACTTGAGCTTTAGTACCATTAGGATGACCAACTGTCATATTAAGTTTGGACACATCAATCACATTAAACATGTTTAACACAGAGTAAGTCATATGTTGACTTGCACCAGAATCAATAATCCAACCAATGTACAGATTATATGTGCTTATATTTGTATTGTGATTAAAAAATCTTGAGTGACTAAAACTGATAACACAGTTTATACCTACAATGTTTGCAGGCATACTGATGCATCCATATTTATCACTAATCAAAGCCATAAGCTTCTTAAATTGTTCATCTGTAAAGGAATTAGATGAACCAACATGCCTATCTTTTTGCCCTGAAACAGCATTGTTACTAGCATTGTTTTGATTAGCACTAATTTTCTTTTGAAACCCATAAGGATACCCAACCAATTCAAAACATCTATCAGCAGTATGACCATTCATTTTACAGTGAGTACAAACCAAATTAGGCCTAGTAAGCCTTCTGAACTGATTGTTATTATTGAAATTAGTGTTGTTATTGGCAGACCAATTAGAATTTCTAGTATTAGTCCTAGAAACAAAAGCAGTATTATCAGATTTAGAAGTACTATGATTTGAAGTACTTCTGTGAGACTCATCCCTAGATAAATTGACAAAGGCCCCTTTCACATCAGGAATAGGGTTAGTGGTGAGGATAATACTCCTGATAGGAGCATAAACCTCATCTAACCCCATGAGAAATTGCATCAGTTTAATGTGATTATTATGATCTTTTAATTCAGCAGAGCCTTTACAAGTACACTCTGGAAGGCAGACTAGGGAGTCATATTGCCTCCACAGAGCATTAAACTTATGGTAATATTCAGAGAGAGTTATTCCAGATTGTGTGAAAGAATGTATTTTATAATGCATATTAAAGATTATAGAAGCATCCTGTTTATCATATGTTTCTTTTAATTCATCCCATACATCCTTAGCATTTTTAGAAAAAATATGTCCCATAAAAACATCTTGAGAAACACATCCAAGAATCCAAGACAGAACCACAGAATTGCATCTATCCCATTGTTCTTGCAGAAAACCACCTTCTTTAGGTCAAGTTATTTTTCCATTTATAAAACCAAGTTTTTTTTAGTATGAATTGCCATAGAAATAGCAGCAGAAAATTGATCAAGATGATCAACATCATTAGAACCAGATGCCTTATCCTTATTCTTATCATCAATAGCCATACTGATGACTCAAAGGATAATAAAAACAACAAAAAACAAATACACCATATACCACCTTCAATCACAAGCAAACCACCAATTATCAACAACTCCAACACAAACAATCCTTTACCCTACACTTCGTCTCATGCAATTCTAAAAAATCCTAAGAAAAAACCTATAAGAGAGCGTGAGTGGTGTTACAGTGCACGTAAAAAACCAGCAACAATTGATCAAGAAGATCAATCAACCAATCAATCAAGCAGCGGAAACCAGAATCAAAGTACCTGAAACAAACAAGAAATACAAAAGTTAGTTACTATAACCAATATAACAAACACCAAATATCAAGAATCAAAAAATCTATTGAATCAATCTGAAAAGAACAACTCAAATCTTGAATTAGGATTTGATACAGAAAACCCTAATTTGTGAAGACACGTTAATACAATCAAGATTAACAAATCTTGATTATACAAAACCGATTAACACACGTTAATCACAACAAGAACACCAGAACAAGAAACCCCCAATTTTAGAAAACCCTAAAAATTGGTAACTATCAATTGACCTTCAATTGATACCCAAAACACTTAATTCAATAGCCAATTAGTCAATTAACACTTAGATCTAGTAAGATCTGACCAAGAATCAAAAAAACCCCCAAATTTAACGAAACCCTAATTTTTAGGAAAAAACAATTTAGATCAAAACACTTCGTATCAAAGCCAACCTGGCTCTTATACCATGTTAAATTCATACAAAGTGATGATCAAACACAAAACCAATTCATACAAAACTGAAATTTATGAGTATCAACCCAACCAACCACCCCTTATGGTTGATACTTCATATAGTGTTTTTACAATACAAAAAGTTTAAAGATTCAGAATACAAAGATTGACTAACAACTATTAAACCAACTGTGTGAGAAACGCACACACAGAGAAAACTAGAAAAACTGAATAACTATGAGAATATGAGAGCTTTTATAGTCTTGACCAAGACCCTTGACTTCCAATATACGGCTTGTGCTATCAACATCCTTCAACTTCTAGACTTGACACAATAGCCCCTTGAACTATCCTTTCCTTGCTATCAATAAACTTGCACACATAAAATAAGCAAACCAAGAATACACTATTGACACAATAAGCTCTTAGCTTATCTTCCAACACTAATGATAAGGTTGGTGCTAAGGAAGAAGTTGTTGATAATATGGGTAAAAGTAAAAAATGAATATAATGCTTTTTCATATGTACCAATATGCTAAACATGTCCATTTATGTACCAATATGTTATACTTAAGTTCAAATTCTGTATGCAAGTGCTAAACTATACTACTAAACTTGGCATCGTTATTCCTTTATACTAACGACCGTTATTAAATAATTTAAATTTTGGTTGTCTTACGTTTTCATCCGTTTTCTTACGTTTTCATCCGTTTTCGTCCATTTTTATAAGTTTCCGTCCATTTCCTTACGTTTTTATACGTTTTTGTCCGTTTTCTTACGTTTTCATCCGTTTTTATATGTTTTCGTTCGTTTTGCACGTTTTCGCATGGTTTTTGTCCGTTTTTATACGTTTTCGTACATTTTTATACGTTTTCATTCGTTTTTATACGTTTTGCGTCTGTTTTTATATGTTTTGTCCATTTTTGTACGTCTTCGCCTGTTTTTGTTACATTTTTGTCCGTTTTTATATGTTTTCGTTCGTTTTTATATGTTTTCTTGTGTATTCGTACGTTGTTATATGTTTTCCTCCATTTCTATACGTTTTCATCCGTTTGTATACGTTTTCATCCGTTTTTATACGTTTTCGTCCGTTTTTAAACATTTTTGCCTATTTTCTGACATTTTTGTCCGTTTTTATATGAAAATGGATAAAAATGTATGCAAACGTATAAAAATGGATAAAAACGTATGAAAACATATAAAAACAAAGTAAAACGTATAAAAACGAAATAAAACAGGCTAAAACGTACAAAAACGGGCGAAAAGTATAAAAACAAACAAAAATGTATAAAACGGATGAAAACGTGTACAAACGTATGAAAATCTAAGAACCGTATAAAAACAAACAAAAACGTAAGAAAAACAAGCGAGAACGCACAAAAACGAATGAAAAACATATAAAAATGGACGAAACGTATAAAAACGTAAAAAAACGGGTGTAAACGTATAAAATTGGGATGAAACGTATAAAAACAGGTGTAAACGTTTAAAAACGGATGAAAACATATAAAAACGTAAGAGAACGGACGAAAACGTATGACAATGGAAGAAAACGTAAGAAAACGGACGAAAATGGACAAAAACGTAAGAAAACGGACGAAAACATATAAAAATGGACGAAAACGTATAAAAAATGGATGAAAACGTATAAAAACGGATAAAAACGTGAGAAAACTGACAAAAACATGTAAAAAGGAAAGAAGACTTTTAAAAACGGATGAAAACGTATAAAAACGGATAAAAGCGTAAGAATACGGACGAAAACGTATGAAAACAAAAGAAAATGGACGAAAGCATATAAAAGCGGACGAAAACGTATACAAACGGATGAAAACGTATAGAAACGTATGAAAACGTAAGAAAACCAAATCTTAAGTTATTTACCAACGGCCGTTAGTATAAAAGACTAACGATGCCATGTTGAGTAGTATAGTTTAGCACGTACGTACAAAATTTGAACTTTAGTATAGCATATTGGTTCTTAAATGGACATGCGTAGCATATTGGTACATATGAAAAAGCATGTTGTTCATTTTTTACTTTTATTCTTATAATATAGGTGTTTCTAGTGATAATTTTGCTGCTAAGGAATTAGTTGATGATATCGTGGTTGGTGATAACCAAGTAGTTTATGATAGTTTATTAGGTGTGCATTTAGTTGTTTCACCGAAATTTGAGGAAGATTTTGATGTTTAGGATTTTCTAGATACTCAGAATTTGGATGTTTCAATAGACTCAGTACATGGTCAACTTGTAGCTCAGCATGATTTAAAAGTTAAGGATTACATCGTTGATGGAAATGTGGTTGATTCACTTGATAGTGTACTTGGTGATGGTTTACTTCAAGAAGATTTAGGTGTTGAGGATTATCTAGTAAGTGATAATGTCGCTGAAAATGTGGCTGGGGAAGTTGGCGTTGAAAATGAGATTATACTTAATGTTGATATAAAGGTTCATAATGAAACTATGAATGATGAAATTGAGGTTGGAGAAGGTGGTGTTGAATTATCAAACTAGATATTGATATATAGGTTCATAATGAAATTGTTGTACATGCAACTGTTGATGCTATCGAATCTTTGGATGACACTCAAAGCTTGTGTAGGAAGAATGGAGTTGTGGTTCATGTTGGTAGTCTGAATGTAGACAATGGTGAAAATGATGACAATGAAGTTGTGTAAGCAATCAAAGCTTGTGTAGGAAGAATGGAAGGTGACAACCTTAGGGGGCGTTTGGTTGAGGTAATTTGAAATTTCGGAATTTTAAATTCTAGAAAATTTAAATTCTTGATAATTTAAAATTTTGAAATTTAAAATACCTTCGCATATTTGGTTAACAGAAATTTATAAATATATTTTTTTTATTTTTTTAATATAAATTTCATAAATATTCTATTTAAAAGTTTATAAAAAATTTACAAAAAATTATAAAAAATTTATAAAAAAAGTTTATAAAAAAGTTGATATAAAAAGTTTATAAAAAAATTATAAATTATAAAAATTTATAAAAATAGTTTATAAAAAAAAGTTTATAAAAAATTTATAAAAAAAGTTTATAAATAAAATTTATAAAAAATTTATAAAAAAAGTTTATAAAAAAATTTCGTAAATATTCTATTTAAAAGTTTATTATAAAACAATAAGAAAAAAAGTTTATAATTTTTTTTTTCTTTCCAAGTAAATTAAAATTTCTCACTTTTTGGAGGCATTCTAATTCTCTCCATTTTGACAATTCGTGGAATTGTAAATTACTTCAAATGCCCAATTTGAGTTACCAAACATGATATTTGAAGAGAATTGAAATGCAAATGCCCCCAATATACTCTAAATTACCCCAACCAAACGCCCCCTTAGAGTAAATGTTGCTAACTATATAGCAAATAATGCACATACACATGCTGCTTTTGAAGGTAAATTTGCATCTATAATATTTTTGTCTGCGTTTGCATGTTTTAACTTATTGCATGCATATTTTAATTTAAAGGTAACTTATCCAATGTCATAGCAAGTGGAAATGGGGGAATAGTGCAGCAGTACGCAAAATCCAAAAGATCAACAACCAAAACAAAGAACCAAAGTTAGCATATGTGGGATCTGCATCAGTAGCTACTCCATAATGTCCTAATTTCTTATGATTGCCAGTTGGGAAAAAAATTAATGTGCATTCTTTTTAAGGCCTCTTTTGTTAATAGTTCGCTAATGTAAGTTAACTGCTTTATTGCTTATTGTTCATACTTGAACATTAATAAATCGATTGAATTTCTTATGATGTTGTAGGAAATGATGATAACAATTTAGTGTGCATATGATTGCCACTTTTGTAAGCTCATTTTTCCTGTTCTTGAGCAAATGAAGTAAGTGCTTATAATATGAATCTTAACTTTTACTATTTTGCTCTAAATTTGTTGGTTTGTTGTTAATGATGCAATTGCCTTGTGTATGTATATTGTTGGTGAATGCTCTTGGTCTTTGTATTTGGGTAAAAGTGAAGTGTGTATGGATGTATGGATGTTTGTAAGAAAAGTAAACTCTTAGTGAGGGGTTGAGTCATGCAACATGCAGAAAAGAAGTTTTGCAGACATGGCTTAGTTCTGCAAACATAGTTTGCAGAAATGATTTAGTTAGTTTTGCAATATGTAATATAACATAAGATCTTATGTGTTAATATGGTTGGTTGGTTTTTTTATTCATGCAGAAAAGAAGTGTATATGGATGTTTTTGTAGATGATATTGTGAGTCTGTGTTTTGGGTTGTGTATCTGGGTCAAAGAAAAGTGTGTATGGTTTGTGTCATGAGTATGTGTATGGTGTGTGTATTGTTGTGTAGGTAAATGGTTGGTGTTGAATCCATGCAGCATGTAATGTACTCATGCAACATGTATTAAACCATATAACTGGTTGATGCATCATGTATACTAAATGGTTGATGCAACATTTAATATCCTTATAATTGGTTTTGAATCATCATGCATTAACTGGTTTTCCAGCATAATATTTAATTTCACACAAGTTTAACAATTCATATAAACAAATATATTCATTAAAAAATTACTTCATTAAAAAGATTATTCAACATTATATTCAAAAGATCATACAACATTAAAACTAGTTCAACAACTTAAAACATTAAAGCCTTTAAACTGACACAAACAAGAAGAACAACAATGACCCAAAACTTGACTTTTTAATAAAACTTCAATTTTGACATTAACAAAGTCAACTCCTCTTTCATCTTTGAAACATTACTGTTAGTCAGAACCATATCATCAATCATACACATGTTCCTCAACTGAACATTCTCAACATGCATATTAAACAACAAATCTTTGTATTACTGTGAAGGAAGCTCCGGATCAAGAAACCCATAAAGACGACATCTTTTCTCTTTATCCTAGTTCATAATCAACAACAAAACAATCAAGAGTTTAACATATAATAATAATGTAAGTATATAAACAAATAAGCTTACATAAATGAGGCAAGCTTTAAACCTCCTCATTGGGTTTGTCCTAGTCCATGCCACTGTTAGATAATGAAAACCCATGTGTATTACGTTTTATTGATCGATTATTTATAATGTAAATGACCTAGAACTCTAATGAACCCTAAGCCCACAAACCGGGTTTGGGCTTACTATTATATCCTCTAATACTCCCCCGCAATCCGAGCGACAAAGTCGCGAAAGGTCGAATTGAATTAGAAAATTAGAAACATTAAAGCAATAATAATAAATATGATAACCAAGTCTTCACAATTCCAAAACTAAAAAACACTTGTACTGCTCTGATACCATGTTAGATAATGAAAACCCCGTTGGTATTATGTTTTATTGATCGACTATCTATAATGTAAATGACCTAGAACTCTAATGAACCCTAAGCCCACAAATCGGGGTTGGGCTTACTAATATATCCTTTAATAGCCACTTGCTCCTCAATAGGCAATGGGCACTTGTAGTGAGTACGGTTGATGACAGATTGAATTATTTGTAATAATACCTAGACGAAGATGATGATGAATAGGCTATGGTTAGGGTTTGAGAGGAATGAGTGGTGGGTTAGGTGTTTAATTTGGGTCACTGTAAATGAAAAGTGGTGAGGTGGGTGTGTGTTATAAGTGAGTTTTAATTGACATGGCAAAATACAATTTTGACGTGGCTGGTAACTTGATATACATAAGCACAACCGGCAAGGATGTCAAAATTCGCACACAATAACGCGAGAAGCATTGAATTTTACACAGAATAACCCAAAAAAATTAAGGCTACACAGAATAACCAAATTTGTCAAGTATAATACATTTTTGGGTGATTATCCCTATTTTATAAGCGCAAGAAGAGCCACTAACAAGACTTTGAACACACAAAGTATTTGAAAAAATTTCGAGCGTAAAGGTAGTATGGTATATCGACATCAAGGTGACTGAATAACCAAAAGGTTGCGCGTTCAGATCCTTACAAAATTCTAACTTGTGTTTGTGTTTACTGTTAGAAAAAGATACATTCATACTTATATATATTTGTATGGCGTTATGGCCATGGCGCATGGGCTATAACGCCAAGCCACGACATGCATCCATTAACGGTGCTATAACACACGATAACGAGCCCTCCAACAAACTAGAAGAATAAAACAAACTCAAAATGACAAAACCTTAAAACCTAAAGGACCAAATTTAAAAACTTTGTTCTTGAGTTAACAAAATGATCATTTTCAAAGCTGAGACACAACACAATCACAATTTGAAGATCATAATTTTGGAGTCCAATCAAAACAGTAATTCAAATTCAATAATCTTTAACACGATCTTCTTAACTACATAAAGGTAACATTTATATATATATATATATAATCGTTACCCTTATTGTTATCTTCATTTCTGTATCTTTTCTTGTTTTGTACTGTGATTAAAAAATGATTTTCGAAATGGGTATGTGTGAAATTACACATATATATGATTCTTGATAAAGGGTATTGGAAAGTTTAAATCTTTATGTATTTGGGTGTTGTTTTTGTGAAGGAAATTGGTTGCACACCAACTGTTTGATAAAATGCTTGAATGAAAGATGTATATATAATTTATCTTTTTTGGGTGTAGTTTTTTAAGCTTTGTTTGGAAGATGGAGAATGAAGAAGATCCTGTGAAGAAGCAGCAGATTATTGATGCGCGGGCGAGGAATATTAGTCATAATGTGAGATGTTTAGAGTGTGGTAGTCAGTCGATTGAAGAGTCCCAAGCTGATATTGCTGTTCTCCTCAGGAAGGTGACTTTTTTTTATAAAATATTTGCTATTTCCGCGTTTACCCTTTTGTTGTGTACATGCTTATACATGAAGTATTTGGGTGGCGAACAGGGGCGGATCTATGTTGAGAATAGGGTATGCACGTGCAAAAAAAAATTGTTGTTCTTCAAAGTAACCATGAAATACCTTGAAATTTAATGAGTGCACACCCTTGAAAATGTAGAAATTTTTTAAGTGCATACCCAAATCAAACTCACCATTTTTAAAAAGAGAAAAGAAAGAAAATAAATGAAGCACTGTACGTCTACAAATTATTTGGTTTCCAGTGTTGATTGTTGAAGAAGGAGATAACCATTAACCAGTCATATAGGTAGGTCAAAGTGTCAAACCATCAAATGTATTTCATATTAGACTTCGGCCCAATTGTGAAGTATAATTTTTGGATATTAAGTTTATCACAGTCCACAGGGGCCCAAAACATTCAAAATTACAGCTCCCAAGTCCCATATTTGTAACTTTCAATATTATGCTTACTTGTTAGTCTTGCTTAGTTCTAATATATTTTGCATTGAGTTATGTTTAATGCTCTTTTATTATTTAAACATATATTAGGATTCTTATTTATCATTAAGAGTTGATTTTAGTGATTAAAGCTTGAAAATTTAACATTATATGTTACTACAAGATTTTAGAGAGGCTTTAGATCTTATTCAATTAGCACCAAAACCAAATCAACTTTAGTTAAAATACTCGAATTCAACTAACCAATTTTGTTTTAAATAACCCAAACTTAACAAATTAAATCAAATTTATTAATCGGATCCAAAAACCAAAACCGCCGCACCTAATTTAAATCATGACCAATTGGAAAACACAAGCTGTTGGTGTACATCAGTGGCCTTATTGCTTATATCAGATGTATGGTTGTAGTATTAACAGAGATATGTGTATGCTGTATCCGATATATGCTGATTTGAATTGTTGTTGCAGTCTAGATTAGTTTTACTGTTGTATAAGTGGTTTATGGGCCTGTCCATATTCATTCTTTTTATTGTCTGTAAATGTTGGTATTTTAATATAAGTTCACCTTTTTCAACAAAAAAACCCAACCCGAAAACTCGATTTTTTTAATAGCTCTACTAAAAATCGTGCATACCCTCTTGTGAATTCCTGGATCCGCCACTAGTGGCGAAAGTAGAACTAGCTTCCAAATCTTAATTGATAGTACGGGCTACCCTTTAGAGTTTGATGCGTTCCCATTTCCATAGATGTTTATAAGAGTACCTGATGGCATAGACGCATAGTTGTTTGAACTTTAGGTAGTCAAATTTAAGGTTGCTGTTCGGTTTTCTGAAACTGTTAATGGATATTTGAACTTGTACCCATGTGTCAATAGGCTGATTTATGTAACTTTTCATAATTTATTATGGCCCAATCTTCTCATCTTCATATGTGTCGAGGGATTTAATGATTTTTATAAACATAAACCCATTTATAATATGAATCTCTAGCCCTGATTCTGCTTAGGCAAGGAGGTTCAACATAACTTTATGGCACAATTCAAACGGTAGAAAGCAAATAAGAGAAGGAACCAGCTATTGTATATGTCATGTTATGCTGCTTGTTGATCTTAAAACATCTTGCTTATTGTGCTATGCTCATTAAGCTTGCATTTTGTTGTAGCTTATTCGAGATGAAATACGATCTGGTAAAAGTGACAAAGATATCTATCATAAGCTTGAAGAGGATTATGGGGAGACGATCCTTTACGCCCCAAAGTTTGATTGGCAGACTGCAGGATTGTGGCTATCTCCGGTCAGTTTAAGAGCACCTTTCAAAACTGTAATTCATTTATGCCTATATATTGGAGATTATCTGAATCAGATGATGTCTTTGAACAGCTTATAGTTGCTGGTGCTGCTGGAGGAATATGGGCATACGGTAGGCACAGGCAAAGGACTAACGTCCACTTACTTGCTATAAACCTGACTAGAGGAATCCCTTTTACCCCTAAAGAGAAGGCAACCATGATAGAGATCCTTACCCCTCCACCTCAAGGAATTCTTTCTTCATCCCGTTGGTGGAAACAATGGCTCCCGAGATGAACTACTTGTATTATCCCTTTTGTTTCACATTTTGTTGCAAGAACAGATGTACTTATGTTATATGTTAAGCTGGATAGTAATAAATTTAATCACTGTTTGTAGGATGATTGTGGTGATTATGTCATATTCTCAGTAATGAAAGTTTGATGTATTTTTTGTGCTTTGGAGACTTCAAAAGTAGTAAGTATGATGCAGTTGAGAGTTTTATTTGCTTGTTTATAGATAGATACCTTCATCTGAATCGCGATTGCTGCAGTCTGCACAGCAGGACTTTATAGGAATGGTTTGGTTAAGATTCTACAAACCAAAACTAATAGGAATGGTAAGGGGCCACTGTGTGGTCACGGAAAAGGCAAGGGAAACCATGCCGTGTCATCGGCAAAGGTCCTACAAAAATTACATTTTTGTTGCACGAATGGTCCTTAAGTCCATGTGGAAACCATAACAAAAATAAAAAGAATAAATTACATGAATCGTCCATGTGGTTTGTCCAAAACTGCATTGTAGTTCCTGAAACCTTTTTTGTTGCACGGATGGTCCTTAAGTCGGAAAGAATAACACTTTTAGTCCTTTGTTTTAACTTTTGTTAAATCCCTCACTTGCCTTGCACATGAGGGTATAATTGTCTGTTTACTTTCCTTTCTTAGTAGCTCCACACAAATACAAAAATACATGCACAAATTGTTCTCTCTCGCCAGCAACATAAGAGGCTTGGGTATCGTAACGTGGGGAGGGGCGTTATGCCCACGTGGAGCATGCGTTGGAGGCATTGCCACACTGAACCAAGATCAAAACCAACGCCGTTGGGGCCAACGTTTGTGTATCAACGTGCGTTAAAGCATTTTTTTATTTTTTTTTTTGGTTTGAGATTATATGTGTTGTATTTGTGTTTGGTGCGTCAAGTGTGTGTGTGTGTGTGTTTTAGTGTGTGTGCGGGATATGTATGTGGAAGATGAAGTTAATTTATTTATTTATTTTTTGGTTAAATTGTGGGAAAATGATAATGTGTGGTTGGTATATTTTATGGTTGGTATATCATGTATACTTGGGAAAATGACAATGTGTGATGAATAATTTTATTATTATTATTATTATTATTTTTTATTTTAGTTTTGTTGTCTTTTTTTTTTAAATCTATATTTCTATTTAATGAATAAAAAGCTAGTTTGTTTGAAAAAATAGAAAATAAAATAAAATGATGGATTTCAAAATGAGTGTTTAACATGTTACTAGTGAGGGGATATTTTGGTGTGTTTGTGTTAAAAATGAGAATATTGAGGTGACACTGAGGTAACATAAAACATTAAGATGTTAACATGTTACTACATCTTATGCTCTAAGGAGCACACCACGTTCTGAGAGAAAAAATGAAAAATACGAGCACAATAAATAAGAACTTTACCTTAGCATCTCGAGTGACCGTATCTATAGTTGAAAGGATAACAACATGAAAAACTTTGCCTTTGCAATTGGATATGGGCATTTACCATCTCAACTGTTTTTAAAATAGAATGGTAGGAGTTAGGAATGTAAGGCTATGCACACTCGAGAGTCGAAGAGGCTCGGTCGACCGAGGTAACCATCGGTCACGTCGATTGTGCGTGTTTGGTCATGGGTCGGTCAAGCAACACATTTCTTCCAAATCGGTCGAAACTTCGACCGATATTTTACACATTTTTTTTTTTTTTTTTTTTTTTTTTTTTAAACTTCGTCACCGACTGTGACAACTTGATCGACATCAGGTTGTCGAAGAAAGAAAGCTGATATGACAAAGTCGTGGTAAGTCACGACTGTCCCCAACCTAATATGCATTTTTCTATGATGACCCTTTATTTTTGGTCATTCTTATGTAGCAAGTATTTTGGTTTGTATAGCATTGGTTTTGGTCAAAGAAATTGTTACAGTTCATAAAAAATAATTTCTTCTGACGAATATGAACAAATGATAAAAAAGAGTATTTGTTTAGAATATATAAATTTGTGATGAAAACTAAATGTGTTATGTTTTTTATTTTCATTTTATTAACTTATAATTTAGTAGTTAGACCAGTCAAATATTTTTGTGTAAATTGACCAGTGTTGCAAAAATCGGTATAAGCGGTCGATTAATCGCTAGACGGATATTAACTGCCCCGATTTTCACTAATCAGCCTTATTAATCGGTTTGGTAAAAAAATCGGTCAATATACCGATTAATCGGATAAAAATAGGCCAAATCGGGCATAAATCGGACAAAAATCGAATAAATCAACCAACTCGGTTAGAAATCGGCCAAATCAAGCACAAATCGGCTAAATCGAAAAAAAAAATCATCTAAAACGACCAAATCGAACATATAGTTTCAAAATTTTATAATTATCCAATTAATCTCCGCCTAATCAATTAATCGCTAGGCAGTATCCGACCGTCCAGCTACCGCCCAGTGATTTTTTCAACCTTAGAAATTGACAACTATACCCTCGTGTGCAAGTTAACGAAAGTTAAAACAAAGGACCATCCGTGCAATTTGGACGAACCAGAAAGATGATCCATGAAAATGTTGGCAACAGTTGTTGTTCCGTATTTTCTTAAAAACTTGTCTCTCTGTTTTTGTCTGTTCCGATATGAAAGAAACGTGTCAAAATCATCTTTGGTAACTCAAATCAAATGCTACTAATTAAATTTGGTCAAAGAGGTATAAATACATCACCGCTAATAGCGATGTACAACAAATGCTCGTCGACATTTATTACAACCATACTTCATCATAGACATAACTATTACAAAAACAGATTCAACAACCACTTGTTCACCCACTTCAGTTATCGTCACTTTTCTTGTAAGTTTCACCCCTTTTTTAATAATAATTAAATGATTTGATGGAAGTTAAAATTTTGTTAAATGTTGCACTCTATGTGTTTGTTCAAATGCTTGCTCAGTTTTCAGTCTTTTGATCATGAGTGTTTTTTTTTTTTTGGAACGGCAATTGTGGCTACATGGCTCCTAGCCCAGAAGGCGTGGCGAGCCCACACAACCAGGTTGGGTCCAGCCCAAAAGGCAATGACACCCTTCCTTTTACGCACGCGGGAGGAAACCCCTATCGCCCTAGACAAGACTCGAACTTGAGACCTTGCCTAGGAGGGTAAAACCTCCGTACCGCTAGACCAGAGGCCCTTTGGTACTTTATAGTTACTCCTATGTTTCTTGTGTTTATTTAATGATTTAATGGTAGTAGAAATGTTAGGAACTGTGGTTTTTGGTGGTGTTTGATGAAATGCTTGGTTTTATGGAGTGGAATTTTGATGATTGATATGTAAGTGATCATAGGGCGTTTGGATTAGCTTATTTAGCCGCCTTATGGGCTTATTTGATTTTCGAAAAGCCCATATAAAAACCATATCTTATTAATTACTAGTTGTATATAACTTCAAAAGTGGCTGATCAATAAACTCGATTAATGCCACCATTTTTATGAGGTGTTTGGATTAGCTTATTTAGCCGGCTTATGGGCTTATTTGACTTTGGAAAAGCCCATAAGCTCACTTTTAAGAGCTTATTATTAACTTTAGCTTATTGGCTTGGTGAAGTTGATAAGGTCATAAGCTTTAATAAGTGAGCTTATCGGCTTTTCCAAAGTCAAATAAGCCCATAAGCCGATCCAAACACCCCATAAATGGTGGCATTAATCGAGTTTATTGACTCAAATGATCAGCCACTTTTGAAGTTATATACAACTAGTAATTAATAAGATATGGTTTTTATATGTGCTTGAAGATTGTCGATTGAGTTTATAGATGCAAATGATCATCTGTGCTCTGTATGAATGAGTAATGGGGTTTATGGAGTTACGTACATGCAATTTGACAAGTTATGATTAACCCCTTTTGGAATATATATCACTTTTTGAAATTGACATGGCTAGCCGTAGCTGTCATAGTGAAAAGACAATGTGAATGTGTATAGCTCAATACAGGGAATTAACAATTGCTTCGAGTTTGATTCTAAGTAGCATTATGATTTTGTATGATATTCTAAGGTTTTCTTATCTAACTTTCTAATAGAGATCTCTTGGATTAAGATTTAGGACTCTGATGAAAACCTTTAGCGTTCAACAATGTCAAACACATAAGAAATCTGTCTAACAACGGCCTCTTTTGTTATGGCCTGAACAAAGATTTTGACCATTAAGTGGCTTATCGAGCACTAACAAGGCATGGTCATTATAGTGAATTCGAGTGTAATGTTGCAAGTTCATGCTAGTGGTCGGGTACTGGTAAAATCCTCTTCTCTAAAACTCGAATAACCCGACCCGGCTAACTCTATTCGGATCACATTAACCCGATTAACAATGCTAGTGGTCGCGGCAAAGAAAAGGGAACAATCCCATGCCATCGGCATAGGTCCTGGAAAGTTGCCTAATGAATGAGATGGACTTTAGGGAAAGACACTTTTTGTCCAAAAGCCAAATCTGTAGACTAGTGTTAGCCTGTTAGGCACACGCAAAAGCCCATACGAAATGACCTCCCTCCTCGTATTTGGTTTCATCTCATCGTTAATTCCATCTTTGGTAACTCAAATCAAATAGTAATAAATTAATTGGCAGTTAGTTGACAGCTATAAATATAACACCACTACTTGCAATGAACAAATGCTCCACATTTATTACCTCCATACTTCATCATAGCAATAACTGCTACAAAAACAGATTCAACTACTTGTTCACCCACTTCAATTCTAGCACTTTCTCTCAATCTCGTCACTTTTCTTGTAAGTTTCATCAGTTTTTTTTTTGTCATAATTTTGTTAATGGTCATTCCTTTTTTTATGTTTGTTGAAATGCTTGCTCTTTGATCACGAGTTTTTGATAAAGATCATTACTTTTTATGTTTCTTGTGTTTGTTTAATGATTTAACGGTTTCTGGAAGTGTAATCTGTTATGGTTTTGATGTGGCGAATTGCGGTTTTTGGTGTTAATTTAGTGATTTGAGTTTACCTGTTAGTTCAAATGCTTGGTTTTATGGAGTGAAATAATGAGTGTTTGGATGATTGTGTAGTTTGAACTAGGTGTGATCATGCGTGTTTTTGTATGTTTGAATGGCGACATTTATGGAAGAAGCAAATGAGCACTCACTTTTAAAGTAGTAATAAACTATAATTTTAAAATTGACATATATTACGAGTATTCTCATGTTTAATTATACATCAACATTAACATACCCAATTTTCATGTTGATTGTTGAATCACAGAAATTTGATGGTGATTTTAGTGAAAGGACAATGTGAATGTGTTCTGTACCAATATTTAGTTTGATTCACGGAATAAACGATTAGTTTGAGGTTTAATACTATGTAAGATTAAGCTTTTGTATGATACTTTAAGGTTCTTTTTGTTCAATTTTTAGTAAGATGATCTCTCCTATCAAGACTCTAATGGAGACCTTGACCGCTACACAATGTGAAGCACATAATAAGTCTGTTCAACAAGGCCTCTTTTATTATGACCTGAGCAAAGATTTTGACCATTACGAGGCTTACGAGCACTAACAAGGCCTGATCATGATAGTCAATTGGAATATTGTTATAGTTGCATGATCCGAATACACACTTGCAGACTGTATATAACAAAATTTTGTGACCCCGATGCCCCATAGAAATATATGCGTTTATTATTATACTTTCTTCTATATAACTTTGGTGTAACTTCACAGCTTCAGGTTGTAAAACATTCATGGAGGTCGTTAAAGCGATAACAAGTCATGGTTCTGCATCCCATGAAAGTGTTGCTCTCAAAGCTGATGACAAAAGTTATGGCTACAAACATCTAGTTTCTTCTGCTTCAAGAATATCACTTCTGTTATCGAGTCATGACCATAAAACTGTAAGTTAAACATGCATTAGTAATCTCATCACATATGTTTATAAAATGTAAACCAAATTTCACTGCTATCTAAGCAACCAAGAATTATCCATTTTGTAGGTTAACGGGGCCACGGATAACAAGAGTCTGAATGGTGCTAGAATAGGTGTCGTGGCTAAACCATCGGCTGAATTTGTAGCCAGTGTACTTGCAATATGGTTAAGTGGAGGTGTAGCAGTTCCACTTGCACTCAGTTATCCAGAAGCTGAGCTATTACATGTCATGACTGATGCGGTACCTTCCTGTTGTTTTCTTGGTTTCCTACCTTATATCTTGTGACAATTTTTTTCTTCATTTTATAATTAATATCCTGTTTATAGGATGTATCGATGATTTTAAGTACTGAAGATCACAGTGAGCTTTTGCAAGACATTGCAGCCAAAACTGCAGCTGGATTTTCTCTGATACCTGATGTTCCTAGTGGTGATGTTAGCGATGGTGTACATCTGAAGGAAATTCAGTTCTTGAATAAAGTTGAAGGTGTCTATTCATTCTATCATATATAAGTAACTCCTTATATTATATACTACTAGGGTATCGAGTTCATGTATCTGTTGTTTTTGTCACACAGATTATGACCCCGCATTGATTTTGTATACTAGTGGTACGACTGGGAAACCTAAAGGAGTTGTTCACACACATAGTAGCATTTTAGCACAGGTAATTTCGTGTCGCTTGTACCATTGAGAGGGAAAAAAAGAATGCTGATGGTTTTCACGTTGCTGTTTGTTGTCTAAACTTCAGGTGAAAACGTTGTCAACAGCTTGGGGATACACATCAAGCGATTGTTTTCTGCATTGCCTGCCTTTACACCATATCCACAAACTAAATGTTAAAATATTTTGTTCTTTATGCTGTTTTTATTACGTATGAAGTTAGAATTTCTCACGTTTCTGTGTTGATCCTTAACTTCTTCGATACATGTTCACGGGTTCTTCAATGCATTGTTTGCTCCTCTTTATGCGGGTTCCATGGTTAGTGACTACGTTTACATTATTGACAGTTGAATCAAGTTCTATTTGCAACAAAATATTTAAGGTTTTATATGTATGTTATTGAAGGTTGAATTCATGCCAAAGTTTAGTGTGAGGGGTATCTGGCAAAGATGGCGTGAATCATATCCAAAAGATGGGACTAAGCTTGATGATGCAATTACTGTATTTACTGGGGTATGATACTTATATAAACTCCGAAATTTTAGAATTCAAGTTTTGTGTCCTTATAGCATCTGATATTCTTGTCTCGTTTTTTTAGGTTCCGACCATGTATACCAGGCTGATACAAGGATATGAAGCTATGGATCCAGACTTACAAGCAGCTTCTGCTTCAGCTGGAAGACAACTGCGTCTAATGGTGATTATCATAAACCTTTCGTCGTTATATGCTTTAAAATATATATAGATACGGACCTACTGACCCATGTTATTAGGTTGACTATTGGCTTCTAATATATGAATTGTTTATACTTCCAGATGTGTGGATCATCGGCTCTACCGTTGCCAGTCATGCAACAATGGGAAGCGATTACAGGACATCGACTGTTAGAACGATACGGCATGACAGAGGTAGTCAAAAGTTCTAAAAATGTTCCAAAATGAATAGACTACATGTGGGTCATCTTTCTAATGATTGTGATTCATTTTTTTAGTTTGTCATGGCACTTTCGAATCCGTTAAATGGATTACGAAAAGGAGGTACTGTTGGCAAACCCTTTCCAGGCGTGCAGGTTAGCAAAGAATTTCATTCTCAAAATGACAATATGTTTCTTCTATCACTTGTAATATGGAGCTTGACTATAATTTTTATTGTTGGTAATAGGTCAAGATTCTTGCAGATGACGATAGTAATGAGGGGGTTGGTGAGCTTTGTGTCAAAAGCCCTTCAATGTTTAAGGAATACTGGAAACGTCCTGAGGTACTTATATGTATTGTTCTAACAGATTTATTCTATGTAGATGACAAAAGTTTGATATCACGTCACATATTTTGTTGTCTAATATTGAATCATAAAAAACTGTTAGGTAACCAAGGACTCGTTTATAGAGGGTGGCTATTTCAAGACTGGCGATGCTGTTAAAGTGGATGAAGATGGATATTATGTAATTTTGGGACGTAAGATTCAATTACTCTTCTTCTGTAATATTTTTTTTGCTTTTTATCAGTCGAAGCATATTGACACTCGTATGTTCTCCAATCAGGTACTAATGCTGATATAATGAAGGTTGGTGGATACAAGTTGTCAGCATTAGAAATCGAGGCAATTCTTTTAGAGGTAAGTTCTCTCTTGTATCCGTTAAATAGGTGATGAGAATTGGAAATGCATTTACATAATAAATCAATACGCTCGATCATTGTACAGCATCCAGCCGTTTCAGAATGTTGTGTGTTGGGGTTACCAGATAAAGCTTATGGAGAAGCAGTGACTGCAATAGTTGTGCCTGACGCAGAGATTAAAAAGGCTCGTGACAATGAATTGAAGCCTGCTTTAACTCTCGATGAACTCTGCTCAATGGCTAAACAGAAACTCGCACCATACAAGGTCGCCCTTTATCAAGTTTATCTTCATATTAATTTAGCGACGATTGATACTCTATGTTATGAACACGACTCGTATATGTTTCATTTTAGATGAGATTTTTTCTCATTATTACGAGCATATATAAAGTTACTGATCTTGTGTTTACTGTTTTCAGCTACCAACTCGCTTATTTATATGGGAGTCACTGCCTCGTAATGCCATGGGAAAGGTAATAATACACTGTTTTGTTAGCTTGCATTAGTATTTCAGTTTACATCTACAGCGGAAACTTAATGAATCAATTTCTGTGTAAATTCAGGTGAACAAAAAGGAGTTGAAGACGAAGTTGGCTGCTGAAGGACAATAAACCAAGTGCTTCATTGTTTATAAGATGCTGCATAGCGGTTTGTATTCTATTATCAGCAAACTTCGTGATTTCGTTCATGGTATAGAGTACATCTATCCTCCGGACTACCAATATCATCAGTCATTATGGGCAGTGCAGCCGGGTATTAATTTATAAGTATAATTTTATCTTTTAAGTTGTAAAAGGTAATAATAACAGTAAAATCGTTTTATTCATTTATACCAAAAGTGAACCAAGAAATTATTTGCTCGAGTATACATGTGCCTAAATAACCATGATACACGACCCCTTATTACCATATATATACATTTCCCACATGAAACGTCGTCGTTTCCCCTTATTACCATATATCATTTCCCGTCGTCGTTTCATGTGGGGCCTTATGACCATTTGTACGGGCTTTTGCTTTGGATATTTGGACTGGATGATGGCTAGCGTCTAGTGGGCCGGACTGGACTTCTTTTGCTCTGGGCTTTTGCTTTGAGTAGTTTATGGCTAATTTGGTATGGTCCATTTAATAACTTATCAGCGTTCGATCATTTTTATTATTACCATATACTCCCTCCGTCCCATAATAATTGTCCACTTTGACTTTTTTGAGTCTTTCTTGTTCATCTTTGACTATTAATATTTTTATTTGTGTTACATAATATTTGATGAAAATTATACCAAATGAAAATACATTTAAAACCCAATCTATTCATATATTTTTCATCAAGTATTATATAATACAAATAAAAATATTTATGGTCAAAGTTGAATAAAAAAGACTTAAAAAAATCAAAGTGGACAATTATTATAGGACTGGGGTAGTATATACATTTCCCACTTGAAATTAGATTTGTTTTAGCCCGGTCCAAAATGTGTTTGTGTACGTAGGTTTTAATTTGAACTTTAAAAAGTTATGCACGTATGATAAATATATGCATTAAACATAACTTTAAAAAACATAGACACAATAGCTAAAAGATTGCATGATAAAAAATCGTTGCACTAATAAAAAAACTGAAACAAAAACGTTCTCAAAAAATTAGATAGCAGATTTGCTCCGCCGCAATGCACGGAGGCCTATCTTCTTGTTCAACACTAAAATGTCATATGTGCTTAGAAATGTTTTTAGGCATATAAATTATATCTAAAAAATTATACTATTATATTATGATCATCATTGATTGGTATTAAACTGTTTTTTTTCCCTTTGTTTTATGAGATTCCAAGCTTTTACCCTTTCTGCATAACATGGTACCTTATTCTATATGTTTTTGTTGCTTTTATAAGTTATGTTGACTATGTAATGTTTCATGATAAAACAATTTGTGGAATATATAATGACTTCAATTCCATGTGGTATAGTAGTCTATACTCTATAGTTCTCTAATGTTCACTCCATGTGTCAAAACTATCTGGTTAACAGTTGTTTAAATGATACATTACAGGGTACTTATGCTTTAAATACAATGATCATACAAAGTGTATGTCCTGTAATATCATATGAACAGATGATTTCTTACAACACACACCTTAAAGTTTCCAACTTTTGTCAAACTTTTTTATGTGACGAAACAAAGAAAATTATATGCCATAACTGTTAAAATTTCGATATAACTCTTAAGATCTTTCGATTTTAGGATCTCGCTAAGCAAAAACGAGTCAATCTATTATAGGATCTTAGAAGGCATAAAATTTTAAGTAAGATCTCGATATTACCAAAGGATCATAAGATCTCGATATTACCAAAGGATCATAAGATCTCGATCCGATTCGATCTTAATTCCCTTTAATTATTCAACTAATAAACTATAAATGTTTTATAAGAGTAAATTATATAAGATGTTTAGATTAAAAGACTCAGCGTCTTCAATCACCGGTTATATATTTTTAGTATTTTAAACCATTATGTGTTGCATTTTCATATTATTATAACTTTGAGAACTTTTTTTTTCTTCACGAATTTGCTATACAATAAACTTTGAATACGAATTACTAGACATATAAGACATTTGAACGTTTAAGTAGAATCTTGTTCGATCTCGATCCTATCTTGCAAAGACAAAAACGATCCATAATAGGGTCTCGATCTTGACAGCTTTGCTATATATGCATTCGACTATCGTTAATATAAAATATATAGTGAAGCTGTTGAAGTGTTTCGAACTTCAAATCACATGTGCCTCTTAGCTCGTCTAAAAAGCTACCAAAAAGAAAATAAGCTAAAAAAAATCCCTCTTTTTTTCCAAATGTATACGACTAAATGAGTTCTTACAAAAAAATACTTCATGATTCCAACTTTTGCTTAACTTTTTCTTATAAGAACTATTTAGTGAAGTTGTTGAAGTGTTTAGAATTTTGGCCATTTAGAGGTTTTAAATCATATGTGACTCTTAGCTCCTCTAAGAAGCTAAAAAAAGAAAGAAAAAAATCACCCTTTTTTCAAGTGTGGCACATTAAACTTATGAATGTATTTTTGTTGTTATTTGAGACAAGAAGAAAGTGGAATTTAAAGTATTCCTCATATTAGGGAATTATTCACAATTATTATCAATGCATAAAATGTATTTTGGCCTCTACTCATTATTTCAGTTACCAGTTGATATCAGCTCTATTTTTAGCTTGCTCATTATCTAATTTCAGTTGTATTCATATAGAAAGATATCAGGTATTTTACACAACGAAAGGGATCGATGGTATTTCATGTCGTGGGAAAGGGAATTGATTTGCACACTTCTATTTTTGATTGTGACACTTTAATTATGGTACCAGACAGTTGTACCATATTTACATCTTGCTTTGATTATTTATACATCGAGTGTGCAAATAAAAAAGAAATGTGTGCAAATCACCTCCCCGTGTGAAAACGTACCTAACCAATTGATTGTCAGTTCAAGTAATGCTTCGGATAGATTTGTAAATATTGTAAGATAGTTAGTTGCCGTTAAAAAAATAGTGCTGTTTTCGCAACAAAATTTCAATACAAAGAAACTAGGGAAAAGAAGTACTTTATCAATGGGGATAAAAAATTGTTGAGTATATACAATGGAGTAAATATTAAGCTAAGGTAAATTCATTACACCAATCATATATCTAACTTAACACTATACAAATCCCTTTGAAAATTTAATAATTAAAGAAGATGAATTCAGTGTATAAAGACCAACATTAAAACCCAAAGGTTATGAACAGTTGTTAAATCCTAAATTTATGGGAACAGTTTTAGCTTGATGCACTGTCTTTCACATAAAGAGCCATGCCTCTCTGTCAAACCCACAATTTTTGGACATGGTTTGGATCATTGTTTTTGTTTCTGTTCAATATTTTATGGTTTTTTGTATACCTTAAAATTATTACAAGTCAATTATTATATCTCCTTTTGATCAAAAGGAAAACTATTATTCCTTAAGTCCTAAATTTATTATCCATGTTTTCATTTTAAGTTGGCCGAAATTAATTATTCACTACTAAAATTAAAAATAAAATTTTGATCGAGTTTACCATATTACTTTCATTTAAGGTTAGTATTACAAATTTTAAAGGATGAATTAAGTAATTAATTAATGGTAAAACTATCGTTTTATAAAAAGTAAAAAAGATAAAGCTCTAACAATTATGTTTTTCTTAAACCGTATGTTTTTTTTTCAGCAGACATTTATTTTAAAACGAAGGAAGTATATTTCTTCCGACATTTTTTTTTTTTTTTTTAATAATCATTGTGAATAAGATACTATGATACAATCTAAGAACAAGGTACAAATAAAAACCTTAAACACACTTAATATTTATGTTACAAGTATATATTCAAGTTCACATCCATAATACAAAACTAGACGAAAACCTAATCTATCGACATCACAAACGATCGTTCTTCTCGTCTATCATCACACATCAAACCAAACCGAACTAAACAACACCCCACGTCGAGCCATTGGATCAGTTTCTTGATTCACCAACGCTCGTTTTTTCTTTTTTTTGCATTTGGGTTTTACATTGATCATTTTCAAATTAGAGATATCTCATAATATGAACCTGTCTTAAATAACATCTAATATTTGCAAGAAGTTGATTATGATGGCAAACTAGAGAAAAGACTTGTTCTTTCATCAGCCACAGATCGCGCTCTTCTTAACTCTTCACTCGGGTCTTTAGTACTACTAGTCTTAGTGTCGTTTTTCACCATTTCGTCTGCACAAGGGCCATAAGCCCAACTACAGAACAGATAGTAAAACAAGTTGACAAAGCTCATTATGGCAAGAACCCAATAGTAACTATCGTACCGCCCTTGGTTAATGTTAGTAGCGATCCAACCTTCTTTATCGCCATGTTTAGTGACGTTTTCAACTGTGCTTAGTATAAGACTAGCCAATAGATTAGCGAAAGCCATTCCTAACAAGAAGAGAGATGCTGCAATGCTTGACATGCTTTTAGGGAACTCTGAGTAGTAAAACTCGTTTTGCCCAATTGCACTAAACGCTTCGGCTAATCCATGTAAGCAGTATTGTGGGATCAACCACATTGCTGACATTGCAACCACCGCTTGCGGATTGTTTGCTAGCCCTTGTCGGATAGCTTGTTTTCTTCTAGCGTGTTCTACGATGGCGGAAACAACCACTGCCATAGTGGAGATAACAAGACCAATTCCCATTCTTAACTTAACACCAATGTGGACTGGCTTTCCCCTAATCTTTGATGCAAATGGGAGTATTACACGGTCATATAGAACGACCCAAAGAGCTAGAACCGCGATTGTGAAGAAAGCAAAGGACCCTGCGGGAATTTGGAAGCTTGATCCCATGTGTCTATCCATGGTGCTTGCTTGAATTACTGGAAATGAAGATTGACTAACATTTATTGACATCATGATTCCTGAAGACCACAATGGTAGTACTCGGATTAGTGCTTTTAGCTCTTCGACTTGTTCTACTGTGCATAAACTCCACGGGTCAGTAGCGATTCCATCTGAGGTTAAATCTTTTTGGTTTTGAATGATGCAAGCTTTGTTCAAGAACCTACATAAGAAAATAGAGATCAAATCTTCGACAAAACATTCATAGTTGCAATGAAGGTGACAATTTGACCCATTTACATATAAATGGGTCGTTTCGGGTTAAGTTTTTTATCTACGGTCAAACGGGCCAAATAATTAATTTATAATATTCAAGTTTTTTAGTTTTTTATATCATTTAAAGAAGAGTTTGAGCCAAAAAAATGTTTTAAGTCAACCCAACCCGTTTTGACCCATACACATTTCGCCCATTTTGCCACCTCGAATTGTAATCTATTACGGACTAAAGTGGCTAATAAAGAAAGAAAAATGATACCTTAATCTCTTGGTGGGCAAGGAGTCGAGAGAATCCTTGTGATAATACCACCCATCGGCATTCGGAGACTTGGTAGGAAGTTTTCTGTTCTTATAAGCAACCACAATCACTTGTAAAAAGCTAGTGAATAAGCTCTTTTTAACTTTCATTTTCACATAAAGTTTAGAAGCCACAAAGAACAACAATGTTGACAAGAGCATAAGTATAGCAGGAATCCCGAAACCGATCCTCCATCCAGCATGATCTTGAATATAAACTATACCCGTGAAAGCAATCAATACCGCAGTTGCACCAGCAGCATAATACCACCCGAAAAAGCTTTCTAAGGCTCTATCATTGTTTGGATTGTTTTTATTGTCTATTTGTTCAGCACCAAAGGCTAATGAACACGGTCTTACGCCACCTGATCCCATGGAGATGAATATGAAGGCAAAGATCAAGAAAGCAAACTGAGAATGTGAGGCTTGTTCACAGGTTTCGGTATATGGGTTACAAGGAGGTGGCTTTAGGTGCGGAACCATTGTTGTTAACCATAGCAAGAACATCCCCTATCATCACAGAAATTTGAAATACAACAGTCAGTTCTGCGTCTAGCCACAAAAAGGTCTTGACTAGAGTAATCAGGCACAAATTACATCATTTGGGGCTCTAGTCTGATAATTTTCACTAGTTTCAAGATTTTCACATTTTATGTTTCTTGATCTTAATTGTACTTTTTTAAGCAAAATTTGAAATTCAAAAAAGTAAATAAAGTAACTCCCAATACCGTCTTCCACGGTGTATGGGGAGGTTGATATGTAGACAGTCTTACCCCTACCTAAGGTAGAGAGTCTGCTTCCGGTTATACAAAAGGTAGAAAAGGACCTCCAGCCTTGCATGGAGTAAGGATCGAATCCTTGACCATGTCTCCAGAGGCAAGAGTGTTAAACACTTACTTTAAGCATCTCTTAAAAATCACTTTTTATAACACAGAAGACATTTTTACATGCCTAGAAAGCATTTTCTGAATCATAATTTTTCCTAAAGCACTATCTAGTCCTTACAAATTTCTACTTCAGGTCTTGATCAAAGGACACATAATATCTCAAAGGTAGGGGCTGAGGCTTCTATCATGAATAATGTAAGTAGGACATGTGGACCAGAACTGAAAAAAGCAATTGTATGTTCACTGAATGCTTGTGAACAAATTAAATAAGTGCCATCCTGGCCTTACTTACTCAGCAACCTAGTCCATCTTGATTCTTTTTGCAAGTCAATGTCACAAACTCACAAAATACTGTTCCAACATCTTAAAAGCAACACTAACATAGGATTCACTTATTATTAATACAGGCTTTTATTTCATTATGCTAAAATGATAATATGACATCACCCTAAAAAGTAACCAATTAATTATATAGCTATATCACATGATAATGTGTACTAAAAGTTGCAAAATTAATGGTAAAGTTATTTAAAGTGGAATGAGGAAATTAGCTTATTACTACAAGTATTAATTTCCAAAAGTGGAAAGTTTTTTAAACATAGTAATACATTTAAATTGTACACTATAGTTACCTTTTTATCCGGATTTCATAAATCTTAACTTTTAAACTCACAAGCACTTAGATTTTAAAAGCTCTGAGGTCAAGAATCTTTACTAAGAACTCAGATTCTAATAAAAAAAGTTTAACAAAAAAAAAAAAAAAAAAAAGAAGTTACCAGGAGTGAAAAGAGTGAACCAAACCCAATGGTAAGAAACCTTCCCAAATATGAATCTGAAAGAAATGCACCCAAGACAGGTGCAAAATTAGAAGCTGCAGTCCAAAGAAACAATATGTTTGTTCCTTTAGCAACACTAATCTGGTAATCACTCATCAAATAAAGTATCATATTAGGCACCAATCCATAACTAGCCACCTTCTCAAAAGCCTCATTTGCTGCCAAAAAAAACAAAAAGATCCATCTTTTAAACAAAATTACACTAACCCCAGATCAAATCCAGCTCAAAAATCCAAGATTCAACATACCCATGTTCCAAAATCACAAAAAGATCCAAGATTCATCTTAAAAATGTAAACTTTCTAATTATAGAAAAAATGTATACCTATGATAAAAGGCATGGTAACTAGACCACCTTTCTTTCTTGTTTCTTGATTCATTTCTTCCATTTTGTGTGAAATTGTGTGTGTGTGTTTTGTCACAGTTTTAACTTTTAAGACAAAGAATGTGTATGTGTTTATATAGTGGTGATAGTTATGGGTTAATAAAGAAGGTGATGATATCATAATAGTATAATACTACTGTTTTGTATTTTTATTTTTATTTTTAATTTGGATATATGAAATTTGGTTAATAATAATGCTGAGTCAGCATGGTGAATACTATTATTTAAAAAGATGAAAACACATGGGATGATTGAGTTGAGTTGAGATTGTTTGTGGTTTCAACCAAAGGTCTAATCTACTATATACTGCTATTTCTCTCAAAGTTAGTGTGACTGATATGATAGGTCAAAGAAAACATTCAATTTGGGTTAAGGTGAAATTTTTGTTTCATTCATTTACCTTTACATGTATTTACCTTTGGAAAATAAAAAGTTACATGTATTTGTGTTACCAAGTTTTAATTTTGTAAAATAGCTAATGTGGTTAGGTATTAGTTTTATAAACTTTAAAACATAATAACTTTCGGTTGAATGCAATAGTTTTGGATTTGGTTGTGATCGTGTATAATAAGTGACGAAACGTCTTACTTTGTAAATTTGTTTACACAGATCGAACATGTCTAAATCATACTAACTTTTGTTTACGTTTTTATGGTTTTATAAGTGAATTTGAGGAAATACATAAGTTTTAGGAATTATAAGGTGTTCGGATTTTGCTTATTTCTTCCCGTCTTTTTTATTTCTTAGCTTATAATTTCAGTTTTAAGAAAGTGCTCAGTCAAATTAAATTTATTTTTTAACCATCATATTTAACTCAATATATTTTTCTAGTTAACTTTTTAACATTAATTCAAATATATAAATTGCATTTGCTTAAATAAATAAATAATAGTAAGTTTAAACACTCTATTATGAAACATTTATATTTAAAACAAATAAAATGCTTAACTCTCTTTTTCTTTAGAGTATTCACTAGTACATACTAATTTTTAGTGTTGCAAAAAAAGGTTTACAAGGCCGATTAATCACCGATTATGTGCTACTGGGCCACCGAGCTTTCCGATTTGTGTAAATCGTTCAAACAAATCGGTCACCATGGTCAACGGCGGTTAGTGATGGTCAAACTTGCCGAAAATATGGAAATCTTACCGGAAATACCCTAAACTCGCCGTAAATTAGTTATAATCACTGTTTATATCTATTATAAGATGTTTTTCAATGAAAATCTTGCCGAAAATACCGACACTTGCCATAAATACCTAAAACTTGCTAAAATGCCAATATAATTAATCACCGATTCGCTATTTTTGCCACCCTGAACAAATGTAATCACTTATAGTCGTTGTTTATATCTATTATAAGATGTTTTTAAGGAAAATATTTTCGGGAATACCCAAAACTACCCAGAAATACCCAAAACTTGCCAAAAATGTCAATCCGATTAATCACCGATTAATCCAGCCTAGATCGATTACAAGCTACAAGGAGGTCGACCGCCTCACTACTGATTCGCGATTTTTGCAACCTTGCTAATTTTTAAGCTGAAGATAAATAAATCCCAAACAGACACATTTTGTGTTAAATGTAATGTTAAAATGAAAAATCATTTGAAGTGGTCACGCTAACTTGCTGAAAAAGAAAGGTTTTACCTAGTTTATTTTTTTTAGGTAAAAGGTTAAAGACCCGGTAAATATATTACTCTAAAAAACGTTTAAGTACAAAAGATATTGGGGTGAATCCCATATCTCAGGGTTTTACCTGGTTTAAATTTGTGTGACGATGTGTTTAAAGTTTAAACTCTATAAATCAGTCAGCCAAAAGTCAGAAACCATAATTACCCAAAATAAAATGAAAAAACATAAGCAATTTTTTCTATTTGACTCTTTTTCATTCAATATTACAATAACTATAGGAATAAAAGTTCAAAATCTATTTTAATTTCCGGTAAAGAAGATGAATTTTACTGAGGGTTACATATGGGCTTGAATCCATGTGCATGTACGTAGACTTCAGTCCCCACCAACTCATGCCTCGAACTCAAACAAACATTTCCATTTAAATACTACTACCTATTATTTTACTTTTATTTTCTGCTATTTGTACTTAAAATAATCTATTTAAATTTTTTAATCTTGAATATTATAACAGGTATTTCAGGTTTTAGTTTAAAAAACTTACTTGTTTTATTATGTTTGTTAGACTCTTACAATACAAAATTTTGAGACTTAATAATCTATTTTTTAGCCTTTTGGGATCCGAGTTTTCTTATGCATCAAAGTTAGGAAACAATCTTGCTTCCAATCCATTTTTAACCTTTCCAAGATTTTTACAGTTTTTTTAATAAGATTTGTCACCAAAATATGCATCCATTTTGTTTTTTCAAATTATTGAACTTTGCATAAAATAGACAAATGTAAAAGCTAAGGAAAAGACAATGGATTTGTGGATGATAAGCTTTAAATCGAACGTCTCGATCATTTTCAGATGTTTGATTAGACCCTATACTACTTGGTTCGATAATTATCGAATTGACAACTTGGTTTATGTTTATAGATATATTTTTTTTACAATAATGTTATTGAAAATGACATAAAATATCTAATCAATACTTGTAATGGCATAGTTCATTTGCTTAGTGGAATTAACTCATTAAGTAAAACACATTTGCGTCATGTTGACACTTGAGACATTACATCCGTAGACAGTTGAGACATTTCATCCATGGATTTTGGGATGAGTAGAACTTATGGTGCCATAAAAATTGCCTTTTCATCTTCCAATTTTGAATTTACTAGTATTATTTTCATTACTTAAATCACTTTCGGCATTCTCATTGCTTAATAGATACTGTAGTATAAGAAGAAGGCAATTTTGTATTTTTTTATTTTTTACGGCAATTTTTTTACGACCTAACCCACGTATCTCACATGTCTGCAACGAGACTTGAACCCACAACCTCTAGGTTGATGGATCACTCACATACCGGGGCCAAGAGGCCTTTGGTTAGAAGAAGGCCATTTGCTGAGGGCATTTGCAGATATTTATCTTTAAAAACTCAAGATTACATATAATGACATATACCTAATATATATGTTTAAATCAATCCATTAACAATATAATAGATCCCTCACGCATTTTTTCTCTTTAAATCTTCACTTTTAATTTTTTTTCACTTGTGATCATCTTGTTTTTAGGGTGGTGGCATTCATGTCATCCATACCTCACCCATACCTCACCACTCACCAATAATATCATTCCACCTAATCTCATACCTCACCATACTTTTCTAGTGGCAACCATGATTCCATACCTCACTCAATTTTATTTTTTTACTTTTTATATTCATAATTATATTAAACAATTTAATAAAAACATAATATTTCATTAATAATAATAAAAAATTACATAATACTTAAAAAAATACATATCTAAAAATCAGACGGCCATTCATATTTCTCCGCGTACTCACGTTTTTTTGGAAATAGTGATCTCTCGCATTCTCGAATCAGTTATGTGATCGTGCGGTTGGTTATAAAGCTTCATCGCCCGCATAAACGCCTTTTCTTCAACATTACGGATTTGTGCCGCCAACAACTTTTCGGCCAGTTCATCCTTTGCAAGCTTTTTCTCCATTATCGTTTCCAATATTTGTGTTTTCCTTACCGGGGATAGTAGGGAGGTCGTTGTGATTGAACTTGCGGACGAACGGGTTGTGATCGAGAGCTTCGTCCACGACCTTTGGACGAGGTTGAAACACTTTTTGTTTTCTTAGCATCCATCTTTTTAAAAGAATGATAGTTGGAAGAAGAAGATGAGAATAAAATGTGATTTGAAAATGGTAATTAAAGTGTATATTTATAGGGGATTATTATTATTATTATTATTATTATTATTATTATTATTATTATTATTATTTTGGAAAACACCAAACGGCTACATTTTAAGCCGTTGCTCAACGGATATATTTTGCTCCCTCTCCCAAACCGATTCGGCATTGTATACTGAATGTCTTCCAAACCGAACCAAACCTCAACCCAGGCAATGGTGTTGCCGATCGGTTTGGGTTCATACCGTGTCATACCAAGCCCCATTGCCATCACTCTTAGGCATGACAATCATTTTCCATACACTTTGGTGTCCTGCATTCCACCCCTAGCTACTTCTTGAACAATCAAATTAAGCTTATGAAATCAGATTAAAACGGCTGTTTTTTCTTAACGAAGATTAATGACATCTTATAAAAATTTGAGCTTCAGCATTAATCGTTTCCTCGCATTTGTTTCCGTCTCATACAATTATGCATGTTTTCAAAATTTTTCTAGAATTAAATGTATGTTCTCGATGGTATCTGATTAAACTAATATCAAGATTACCAAAAAAAACGATTATTAAACTAACTTACAGCATATACAAGTACAAAGTCACTTAAATTTTGATAAGAGAAAACACAAATTAATATAGTGATTTTGGAAACTTATAAAATGGTCAACGCTTGTTAAATGCAATCATTAATAATAACTATGATACTACCTCCGTCTCAATTTAATTGTCCATATTTTCATTTTTAGATGTCTCAAAAAGATTGTCCACTTTCCTTTTTTAGTAAAAACTAGAGAATCTAAAGAAGGAATATTCTATTTGTGTGGTTGAAAAATAAAGTTGCCCCACTTTTATTAAACTTTGTGCTTTATCTCTCCTGACAATTAAATTGAAACGGAGGGAGTATAATTAATCTGCAGGTAATATTATTCATATATGCTTTGGTCTTTGCCCTCTTTCTCATTGTCACATTGGGCACCAAAATCAAGAAATGTATTGTGGACTTGTGGTACTTCCAAGATGCAAGCACATTTGGTGTCTTTTTAATTATTTGACTTTCAATCCTCGTGTAATAACATGTCATGTCCCTATACATAGACCCACCGTTTTAAAACTCGTGTCGACCCCGGTTGAATCGTGAATCGATCAAGTGACTGGAAGTCAGTTTTGAGCGAAAAACCCGGTTGAACCACCGGTTCAACCGTGACCCGGTGGCTCGATCGGAGTCAATTAAAAACCGATTTTTAAATCATTACTTAGACCTCTTTGATTAGTCCTTAGTTAACTATAGATTTGGATCTTTAAGTATGAATTAAGGCCCAAATATAGTATGGATTTAAGCTCTTTTTGATGTTTCATACTATCAAGCAGTCATGCTTACACACTATAGTCAACATAAGTTTATTAGGTCAATGTTTTCGTCTTTGTTCCTTTTAAGAAACTTGTATTTCTTTAATTCTTTTAATGTTTCATTTTAAGGTTTCCCACTTTCTTCTATACCGTTTCCATGTGTGTTTGTTTTCTAATCAAATAGTAAGAATTTTGGTAGTAGAACATTTTTAGAAGTAGAAACATGAAGGAGAGACTTTAATATATTGGCTGCCTATGTACAAAATGTATACAAGTCAAAACCATTTAACCTTGATTTATTTTAAGGGTTTTGCTAACGACAACCCTAAGGGTTGTTGTTAAGAGACTTATTTTATTACAATTATTTGTAAGAATACAATCCAACCAATCACAATCAAGTGTCAATTGTGTATTCACTATTTTCAGGACTGACTTCATTTTTTTCAGGATTATCATACAATCAGAATCATTCATAAGTGGTATTGTAATAAAAATTATTTTAACTACAACTCTTAGGGTTGTTGCTAGCTAAATCTTTATTTTAACCGTCACGAAGTGGCTATATTTAAGGCGGAACATAACTATACCGTTTGGTTTGATCCTAACACCCATATTATTTGGTGTGTAGGGTAAAATAGTTAAAAAAAACAAAAAAAGAATGAAGGGAAGTTACATTATGGAAAGGGCAATTGAAATGTCACAAAGTTGCACAAAAAGAAATAAGGCAAAGACTGAAGAATGAAAAAGGAAACCTAACACATGGATACAAATGCTAAAATACTAAGATAGGGTAAAATGTCACTTCATATATGGAGTGTTACGGCTCTTTAAGGTCAATTCTTGCATTATTGTGGCCTCGCCAATCCTTGGATGAAAGGAATTGAATTCATATCATTTTCTATGGATCCCACTTACTTTTGTGTCATTTGTTGGTTTGCTCCTCGTTGGTTCGAGATCAATGTCACAAAATGATAACTAGTGTAACACCAAAACACACTCGTGTGCATGCATTTGCACGTACACCGACGTCGTTAAGGTTAGGTGATGGGCCGACATTGCTTGTATTCGTTGAAGTATATTGAAATAGACGTGTTTAAGTGATTGAGAGCCTAACGACAAAAACTATACTCAATCCCGCTGGCGCCAGATATGGGGATGTAGAATAAAAATAATGGATCCTAACTATACACATAAATGACATAATGTACAATGGAAGCGTTCTAGAGCATGGATACATTTCAAAATTGAGAGATGTCTATCGAGCGAGGCTTTATCAGACAACAATTAATCAATCTAGGTTACGAAACGATATGATATTTTCTCTATAAACATGTGTTTTACTTGCGTGCTTTCATCGTCGGTGCAAACATACTAGAATTATAGTTATAAAAGCCTAGCAAGGTACTTACAATTACTAGTAAAACTTTCTATCATCATTTTAGTTTTCCATAGAGTTTAGCGTACACAACATTACAAATAACACTGTGATGTATAATAAAGTACATCAGTTGAGCAACAGTATTTTATAGCAACAAACCGGTTGATTACATTGCTTTATGCATGCCTTCATCATTTCATTCCGGCTAATCAAACAAACCCTAAATGATAGAGAAATGGCGCGATGGAATCGAAGCTAATGCAAGTTGGAAAGTGATACCATGTTGAAGAGGACCCAACGACACACGTGAAATGTTATGAGAATGACTCCATTATCGTTATCTCTATGCTTTTCTATTGTATTTGAAAGTATAATAAGTTGTTGAAATAATTGTATATAGCTAGTCAAAGATCATTGATTATGATTTGTGAACAAACAAATATGCTCAAAGTGACTCATGGGGTCCTAGTAGTCCAATCCCAAAATATGTGTAGATCCTTTCAATTAAAAAGCAACAGCCTTAACTTTTTGCAAAAGAACATATATATTTTGTATCAAAGTTAAATGAACCATTGATTATGGTACTAGAAGAATGCTTAGCCGAAAAAGAAGTAACAAAAGTGATTAATGAATAATTAGATTCTCAAGCTTATATATATAAAAGTGAAAGTGAGCTAACACAATTTAGCCAAGATACCCAACCCTACAACATTTGGAGTCATTTCGAAATTTTATCAAGGTTACGTTAACATCTTCATTAAAGTGAGATTAAGAGATGATTGATAATGATGTATCTTCGATTAATTAATTCAAAAGTGATTAACGCAAAAACTCGTTTATACTAGCTAATTTTTATCTAAAAGGGACGTTTGGAAAATTTGATGTGTGCCTTGTAATTGATTATATATGATACTAGCTACAACATTAAAATCTACTGATAATTAGGAATTACATAGATAATTAGTATTGTATGTACTTTCTCATGAATTTTCGTCTAACCTTTAAATCTGACACATGTCTCCGGCTTGTTGTTAGACATAATTTCAGGCACACGAGTTAAACATAATAATCATTTCACCGCTTGAGTAAGTGTAGTTTCATAATGCAAAAAGCATATTTTGTTTCACAGAAATGTATATATGATATGATCATTTCAATCTACTATGTCGACTGAGAATCCGCAATTGATATATATATATATATATATATATATATATATATATATATATATATATATATATATATATATATATATATATATATATATATATATATATATATATATATATATATATACTCAAACAACGCATGGTTTTATTATCGTAACCTTATAGCAAATGAACAACCACAAAACAAGTATTCATGCTGTCACACAATAATCACTTGTAATAACACTCCCAAAGTCCTAGTGAAAATCTATCAAAACTTAACTTAACTGCCACATTCCTTCCAAAATTTACCATGACATAGTTTAACCAAAAGTAAATTGTGAAAGTAGAAAATGGGAAGGTTGTCCACACACTAAAGATAGAGGGTACAAAAAGAGTAAACAAGAAGTAAATTTCCTAGTATTCACACTGTCACAGATTGCCAATTATTTCAAAAAAACTACCCCTATTCTATTCATTCTGTCAGAGTTTACACCCTCGGATTCAAATGGTCTTCTGACACAAATCTTTTCTTGGTAATTAGCTCAGGGTTTTCGTACACGCTTTTTGTAGGGTTCATATATTCAACACCAACCCAATTTAATAGTAACCCTAAAAGAAGCTAGAGAAAACTTTAACATGTTGTAGTATTAAATTTAAAAAGAAACATACACTTGTGAATTGAACCAAATATTTTGGTCTAGAAATGCACATGCAAAATCTGTTCGCTTTATATATGTGAATGCTACATTAATAAATCTTAAGGTGTTAATGGTATGGTGTAAAATATTCAGCCTAATTTAATGCATCTTGAAATATAACACATACGATATGGAGTATGGACCACTTGGCCGTTAGTTAAGTCAAATGATATCAGTAACTTCTTATACAATATATAGTACTTGTTGTATTTAATAAACACGGCCTGTTGAGTTGGAGAGTATGCACGTGCATAGCTATAAAACGCTATTTATGGTGTAAAAGTAAGTTTGTTTGAAATTTTTAGAGTTTAACACTAAATACATATACTCCCGTTAAACGGTTGAACCATAACCTTTAAGCCTATGGTTAGCACACTTTCATAATAATTTATGCCAAGCAATGTTCTCTTATATGGAAACTTTGTTGCTCTAGTTATTTACTAGTTTAAATTTAATTACTCATTCCATTCCATTTTATTTTATTTTTTTTGTTTTTTTGAATGTTTCAAATTAATTGTCCACCACTAAAAATAAATAGAGAAGTTTGATGTAGATTGTCATATTACTCTTATTTGATATTATTATTAGAAACTTAAAATAATAATAATAATAATAATAATAATTAATGGTAAAACTATTATTCTGTAAAATGTAAAAGAGAAAAAACAGTAATAATTATGTTTTTTTAACTGTGTGTGTGTTTTTTATCAGACAATTATTTTAAAACGAATAGAGTAATTATTAGCATGTAGTCCGTGATATACAAAAATAAGTTTTGATGTCAAATTTTAAAAAGGAAAATAAATGAATAAAAGTAGGGTTTTAGGAGGACATGCCCATGCCCTATAATGATGTATCAACTTTTCTCTGTTTGACCTTCTCCACACGTTACCTTTTTTATCCGAGTTAGCTTGGTTCATTCTAAGCCTACGTTTCTCTACATCACCCTATCGTCTTTCCCTATTTCTTTTCTTTAATACTATTACTATATTTCTCATTATTTTTCATTGTTTTCTTTAGGGTTTTTCTAACTTGTGCCCTAGGGCACAAGGGGCACAATTTAAGAACACCGAAAGTATACAGGGACTTACTGAAAAGTATACAGGGATTCACATAAAAGTACAGATAAGTGTACTTTTATTTAGGCCCTTGTGTACTTTCAATGTACTTTTTGTGTACTTAACTTGTGCCCTTAGGGCAAAAGTTAGAAAAACCCTTTTCTTTAATACTTATATTCTCGAGATAGATTTCATCTCGCCAGATTTATAATGATCAAGATTAAAAAACTATACAATGATTATTACTTGATGATTACATTTAAAATAAACAATGTAGATCTTTAATGTGATTTCTGTACATTTTAGATACCAAGCTTAGGCTAAGCTTAGTGGTAGAGCTTCAACACACGTGAAGCCAGTTTTTGAGACACCGGCTACGCGTGAAGATTGTTATGTGCTCCATTAACTACGCATAAAAGTACCGATGGCGGAAGGTGACTGAAAGATGATGATATGACGTTGCCGTGAAATTTGTAAAACCGCATCAACATCTTTTGGCAATACGCTTATTCTTATACATCGTAACATTTAAAACTCAAGCTTCCATTTATATTGTTCGTCCAAGTCAAAATTAAGTTACTGTGAACTTAGACTTAAATAGCCATTTATGAAAACTTATAAATAATACGAATTGTTTTGTAATGATTAATAAGAAAGAGGCGGGACCAAGAGGCCATTCTGCCAGTTAAAAAGATGTTAACCTTTGCTTTAAAAATGATTTTGAGATAATATTTTGGCTTTGTGCACATGGTGGGACGATATATAAAAATTCTTTGCTACCAAAAGCGATGGCAACCACGATGATGACTTATCACACCATCATGGACCCCAACCACCACCGTTGCCACCTCCTCGCCGCCGTCATCCACCACCTGCCGCCTCGATGATGGTTTGGATTTGTAATCATGCATACATTTAGTAATGTCGACTCAAACTTTTATCAATACATGCATTAAATAAAGGGAGAAAAAAGAAAAAGAAAACAAGACCCTACTTTTCAATGGTTCAAGACCACAACTATTTTCAAACACATTGTCCTACCATTTTGACATATACAATTGCAATGAGATTTTATCTAGTTATTGTTATTTCAAATTTGAATCGAGTTTATGTAGTGAGTTGAACTTTAACAATGAGCTCAAAATCCATCATATGCAAGGGTTAGTATGTACGCGAAAATAAACCATAAGAACTACTATCTTGTTATTAATTGGAGCTAGAACTTAACACAAGCTTGATCAATTAAGCAATAGTTCTAGTTATTATTTCAAAGTTATCGATTCACTCGAGTTGAGACCGCACCATGGATAATCGGCTACCGTACTAAATTCATAATGTATATAACTAAACTCTAGTCGAGCTCGAGCTTGTCTTGGATGCAGCGTTAGTCCTTATTAGGGTTGTAAACGAAGTTCACATTTCATTAACCATTCTGGATAATGTTTGTTTATGTTCGTTTACTTATTAAATGAACGAACATGAACAATAATTTACGTTCGTTTAGTTAAATAAACGATCATGAACAAAAGTCTTGTCTGTTCATTTATGTCCGTGAGTGTCTGATCATGCATTCGTTAACGTTCGTATAACGTATATTTTTTTACACTTAAAAAGTGGTTTACGCAAACAAGACAACACCTATAAAACACATTGTTATGTGTATTTTAAAAACGTTTATGTTTATTAGTCCACGTTCATGCATGTTTGTTTAATATCTTATTGGACGAACATAAACGAATATGAACAACCTTAGTTTTTTAATAAACGAATATGGAGAAGAAAATTCATCCATTTAAGCCAAACATGTTCGTTTATTTGTTTGATTAAAATTACACGAACAAACATGAATAATGCTCCATTCATGTTCGTCGATCCGATTCCTTTACACCACTATTTAATGTTTTCTTTTGAACATGCAAGTTCATATTAACCGGAGTATTTTAATAGAATCACTATTTCTAAACAATTACCAAGTTTTCTTGTTTGTTTACATAGTTTCGCCAATAAGGCTGGACGCATCCTAAGGGCTTCAAATCGGTTGCTAAACGAAATTTGGGAGGTTCAACCGATGTGGAGATCGGTTGCCTCGAATGTGAGGTTCGGTTGGGACATCGGTCGTTGGACCAAAAAAGGGAACATCGGTTCCTTTGCCGCTCGATGTTAACTCTTGCTTTTCTCCCATTTTCCAACGTTTACAAATCCAAATTTTAAAAATCCGACCGTTTGGTGCCTTAAACTAAAAAAAAAAAAAAAAAAAAATTCAAACCCATTTTACCACTCTATAAATACCCACTTCACCTCAAACACAATTCACAACTTACTATTTTCATCTACATTCAATTCAATCTAATTCTTATCCAACTTCAAAATGTCAAAGAAAAATACCCCACAATCAAAAACCCGACGATCACGACTACCCCAAAACGGGAGTCCGACATCATCTTCTACAACACCCCAATCGACCCAAATTTGACCGGCCGCCAACTAGAAGAGTTGGAGAGAGTTAAGGCAGCAATCAAAGAACGTTACAATTTAGATTATTAGTTTAAGTATTCTAGTGTTTATTTGAATTTCATATTGTTATGTTTTTTTTTTTTTTTTAAATTCGTAGTGCAATGTTCTTTTTTTTTTTTTTTTTTTTTTTTTTTTTTTATTTCGTAATGTAATGTTTTTTTTTAATTTGAATGAAATTTAAATTTAATGTTAAAAATGTTTGAATTAAAAAAAAAAAAAAAATCCTTGGGTCGTCGACTGGGGCATCCGGGTTGTCCCAGGTCGCTGGAGAGAGAAAGCTGACGTGGCGCAGGTTGTCCCAGATCGCGACTGGGACCAGCCTAAATGAAGGTGCGACCAGCATAGGAATAAAGTCTTGATGAACATGAAGACATGGATCCTACTTTTGTGAGGGGAAAAACATGGTTGTTAAGCCTTGACTTTAAGATGTCGATGTAAATTGTTTTGCAAGTTGCTTTTTACGTTTTTTTTTTCCTACTTGGAAATATTATTTATCGCTGTAAAACATGAAAATCTTAGGTGAGAGGATAGACTTAAGCTAGACATGTCGGAGCTTCTCTTGTCGGAGGACATGACCTCAGATAGGAAATGGTGGAGAGATAGGATTAGAATCTGCGAGTAGATTTGGCGTTTAGGTGGTTTTTGGTGGGTTTAGGTTTCTAGGCGCCTTTTTGCTTTTGTCGTAGCCCTAGGCCCCGTGCGTTGCTTTGCTTTTGCTTGGCTATGTGTTTTTCTGGTTTGCCTGTTTTTGTTTTTGGTGCTTTGTTTTTGTTGCCTTCCTTCAGATCTGTGCCTGTTAGGTTTCTACCTTGTTTTTTGTTGCTCCATTTGGTCTGCCTGCTTCTCTTTTGGTTTTGTCCCTCTGTTTTTATGTTTGTGTCCTGCTTTTGTGTGTCTTTTCATGTGCTTTCCCCCGTGCCCCTTTGCTTTGTTTTTTACTTGCTTTCATGTGGTTTTATTATCTTATGCTTTCTTCTCTTCTCTTGCTCACCCGCACACCTGCACTTGCCGGAGGTCTCGTTGGAAGCAGTCTCCCTACTCCCGGGTTTACCCGGGGGCATGGGTAGGATCTGTCTACATTTTTACCTCCCCCATACCCCGCCCCGGCGGGATTGGGTATGTTGTTGTTGTTGTTGTGCTGTAAAACGCGGTAGAAATCCATCAACATGGACTATTTTTTATTTCTTTCAAGTTATTGAACATGTTCAATGATCTTTGCACTACACCAATATGAGAATTTTGGGACGCCCAATTTTTTTGGGTCAAAAATGTTGTCCCAAATTTAAGACATGGCTTACACTTTTTCAACCAAAATTTTAGTAAAAACAAAAGGGTCTGACCCACAACATTTGAGACGACAATGTCGATCCAAAATGAAAAAAAAAATATATTATATATATATATACTTTTTAAATAACTTTTTAATAAATTTAATATATTTTCACTGAAATAAAAACATCCCGCCAAATTATTTAGTCCCGCCATACAGTTTGGGACGACAATGTCGTCCCAAAATGCATGAATATGTTTTTTTAGTATTTAAAAACTTTATAAATCAATATGCATTTATCAAAACAATTTAAAAACTTAAAAAAAATATTCATGAATTAATTTTTACAAAATTATTTGCTTTAAAATTATATGTTAGTGAAAAATTAATTTTAAAATAATTTACAAAATTAATTTATGTTATTGAACATGTTTTTGTGGCATTTAAAAACTTTATAAATCAATGTGCATTTATCAAAATAATTTAAAAACTTTTAAAAAAATATTTAAGAATACTTATATATGAATTAATTTTTGAAAAATTATTTGCTTTAAAATAATATGTTAGTGTATCATGAAAAACCAATCATAATGTGAGCAACATCAACAATACATTCCAACTATTTGGACTTAAATTCATCAAACTTGTCAGGATATTTTACTTTTACATATTTCTCAACGCATTTCATAGGAGAAATCTTCTTCGCGGCAAACACCATCGCAATTAACATCAACACGATCTTTATAAACATGTTTTTGTCATGTTGACAAAATTAAGAGATGAGCAACATCAACAATTCATTTCAACAATTAACAAACACGAAGGCAAACCATTTATTTAAAACATGCAAGAGTTCTCAAACACATACATTTCATACTGACTCAAACAAAACAACTTGACAAGTAAACGAAACAACTCGACAATCAAACGAAACAACACCACAAAGACCACAACAAACATAGCTCATTCATTTTTTTTGCTGCTACTTCCCCCTTTGCTAGAACCTGCACCACCATTCTTCTCCATTTGCTTGAGGAAATGTTCAAACAAAGCATCAACAGTTGTTATATTCGTTCCCGTTTCGTCGACTAACTTGTTTCCCTTATTAACTTCTTTCAACGTCAATCTGTAGTATGGCTTTCTCCTCAACCAGTTCAGAACCTTATCTCTCATCCACGGTGCACAATTCTTATAAGAACCATATTCCTCGATAATTTCATCACCATATGTATTAAGAACTTCATCAAAGAGTGTTATGTTGTCTAAAACCTTCAACCACTCATTTGCTGGCATGTAACGAGTCATTGTTATGTATGTTTTTTGGGAATTGACGATTGGGTTAGGTGTGTTTCACCGAACTGAGGATAAGACAGTATATAATGTGTTTGTGAGGGTAAGAGCAAATATGTTAGCTGTTATATATGGTAAAATAATAGAGTTTTTGGTGGGAAAGTTATGGTCGGAATTTTTGGTGGGAAAGTTTTGGCCAGAAGTTTTTCTTCAACTTTTTTACTCCAATCTGAACCGTGAGGCAGCGGAGGCGGGGGAGGATGAGTTTGAGTCGGGCGAGGAGTAGTATGAGGAGTAGGCGGGAAGTTTGTGACTTTTAGACATGTTAATTTTATGGAATGGTATTGGATTTGTGAATGGTATCGTGGATTTACGTTGACTTTATAACTTTGAGACATGTTAGCTTTATAAGTTTGTGACTTGCTAGTTTGAGACATGTTAATTAGTAAATTTGTGACTTGTTAGTTTAAGAGTAGTTTAATTTGTATCGTATTTGTCGAATGGTATCGTGGATTTGTGGAATGGTATTGGATCCTTTTAGTAATTTGGTATTGTATCAATTGTCGAATTGGTATTGTGGATTGTGATCGATTACATATTGTATTTGTTTTGGTAGATTATTTCCCCAAAAAAAAAGGGGAAAAAATATGGAAAATATGCAGGTTTCTGATGTTTTTTTGGCTTCCAGGAATATTAGAGACGACAATGTCGTCCCTAAAGTACAAATAAGATGTCGTCCCATTTTTTAGTGACTGCCACGTGTATCGTCCCAAACTGCAATATTATTGAATTGGAAAAACACTTTGGGACGATAATCTCGTCCCATAATATTTTTATATGTCGTCCTATTTTTTTTAAATACATTTTGTTATTTATTTAAAAAATAGTAAAGAAAGTAAAAAAAAAAAAAAAAAAAAAAAAAAAAAAAAAAAAAAAAAAAATTCTATGGATGATTGTCTCGTCCCTTTTTTTCAAAAGATGTGTCGTCCCATTTTGATTTTTTCTCGTTGAATTTCTCGTGGGGCCCAGCTGGATGTCGTCCCAAAGTAACAAAGGGATGTCGTACCAAAATTTTTGGGTCAGACAAAAAGGGACTACCAATTTGGCATGAAATGTCGTGCCATATTTTCTTTGGGTCGACAGTCTTTGTAAATTTGGGATGAGATTGTAGTCCCCAAATGCAGATTTTTTTGTAGTGTTTGCAACTTCAGTAATGATATTTGGATAACTATTAATTAGAAATATGAAACTCAATTTATATCTAGCTAATTAGATACTTATTATTTGTTTCACAATAACATTTGGAGAGGACTTTATTGGCGAGGTCAAGTCATTGCTAAAAGTTTTTGGCGGGGACATGTCCTCGTTAAAAGGCCCTTTCTAATTCTCCGTCGCTTACAGATTTCTCATTTGTTAATATAAAAATACTTACACGCACACGCAACACACCCAAAAAGAAAAGGAACGCGAGGGACCTCGCGTGAGGTGAATTGGCGGGAACGAAAGAGAGGCGGGGCGGTGTTACTACATCGTTCCACATTTCCTCAAAAACCATTCTGTCTGGCCTAAATATGATTACTCGGATTATAGACAATTATAACCATAATCAATATTGTTCAAACAATCAATATGGAGCAGCATACGCTGAGACACCCCGTAAGTGCATGTTAACATGTGAGTCAGTCAGTCAACACATGTTTAGTTAGCACTTTAGATTATCTTTTTAAAAGTAGAGATTGTGTCCTCTAACAAAGTCTTAATAGTTTCAAAAAAGGTAGAGTGATAACTAATCTTTGTAACTAATCATTCAACATACTTCGATCATGTTCTAATTATTACCACTTGTTAGTTGATTTTAATTATTGTTTACGTGCACAGTGCACTACCTAACAAGGTACAAATATTACTATTTCTCTAAGGAAATAAACACAATTGATTTGCAAAATTAATTTAGTAATCATTCGAGTTGCATGGATATATTCCACTTATGTCATGTATAGGCTTCTTTTCAACTTAACATCATCAATTGATTGTTGAATTTTAGCTTTTCTTTTAAGTCATATCATGGGGTAGTTAACTTCAAATCATTATAAACAAACCCAAAAGTTGTTACATATGTGACGCCGTGACGATAATTAGAAAAATAAATATTTTTTAAATGATTATTTAATTGATTTATAAGTGAAAACAAGGAGGTACAACTCGTTATATACAAGCGGGAAAAGCTAAACTAACTAACGTTCAATTACTTTGATTAACTTTTACTAACTAACTAGTTAAAATGAGATATTTACATCCTATTACATTTCACTAGACTTTTGTAATGGTATAGATAATTGGATGAGATAACCGGAGTAATGATCATGTGTTGGGATATAGAAAGTCAAAGTGCTGAAGAGTCAAAGTACTGCTAAAGAAAAAAGTCAAAGTACTACTCGTTCATCAAAGTACTGCATGGTTAAAGGACTGTTATGCAAAAGCGTTAAGGATTATTATGTAATTCTAGAATGTTCTTAGATTAGTTTAGTATTACTTGTCGTACAAGGTTCGTAATTGTAAACCGACTAGGGTTATCCTTAAGCCTATAAAAGGACCCCTAGGTTGGCATTAGAGAAAACGAGTTTTAGAGAGTACGACTGAATACGAGTTTTTAGAGAGTACGATATTAGAGTTGTAGAGTTGTTAAAGAATCTGTATAACAAACAAATTCTAAGTATTAATAAAATCGTTGAAGTTAAAAGTTAATTCTTCTTAGTTTTGTTAAGTAAATTCCGCATATTTAATAGAGTTAGTTCAATGTTTCATTGTTAGTAACTTAGGATTTATCCGAGGTTATTAAACCCTTAACAAGCTATATAAGTTAGTTTGGCTAGAGTACATCGATCCAACATCATGTGCTTGCCCTAGTCTTCATTTCTTCTATCTCCATTACCCCCTACAAGTTGGCAGTGTGTATGGATCACACATGCCAAACTTAGAAATATAACTGTGAAATGTAGGTGTAATAAGTCCTTTGGTTAAAACAACTGCAACTTGAGTGTGAGAACGACTGAATGTAGGAAGAATGACCCCTGACTTGATCTTTTCTCTGACAAAGTGACAGCCAATTTTCAATATGTTTTGTCCTAGCATGTTGAACTAGATTAGAAGCCAATGCAATAGAGGATTGGTTGTAACATAAAATGGGAACATGGGTGATAGTTGGGATGTGTAGATGCTTTAACAGACTGAGCAACCAGGTAATTTCACATGTATAGTCATCAAGTGGCCTGCATTTAGCTTCAGTTGATGACATGGAGACCACTGATTGTTTCTTTGACTACCAGGATATAATACAAGGACCAATAAAGATATAGAAGCCAGTAATGGATCTTCTTGTAGAAGAGCAGTTTGCACAATCACTGTCACAGAAAGCCTTGAGTTGAAAATTGGTGCTAGATGGAAAGAATAGGCCCTGTCCATGACAAAGTTTTATGTATATGAGAACTTTAATAAGAGCACTCCAATGTGTTGTTCTTGGACTATAACTGAATTCACTTAGAGAAGAGCAACATAGAATAGGTCCGGTCTTGTTATGGTGAGATATAGAAGTTTGCTCTCTAAAGCTCTCTAATGTGAAGAATCAGGTAGCAATTCTCCATAAGTGTCATTGAGTTTATTAGTAGGATTGATGGGAGAGTGACAAGGTTTGAGGTCAAGAACCTTTGTACTGTGTAGAAGCTAAAGTGTATATTTCCTTTAAATCATGGTGATGCCTTTAGAGTTCCTAAGAAATTCAATTCCCAAATAGTAGTTTAAACTGCTTAGGTCTTTGTTGCTGAAGGTTGAATCCAACTACTGTTTGATATGAGTTATAAGATTGAGATTATTCCCTATAAGTAGGATATCATCAACATAGATAACCAAAGCTAAGAAATATTTGCCCTTTCTGTATGTGAGAAGTGAAGTATCTGAATATCTCTGAATAAAGCTGTTGATAAAGTAGTTAACTTGGTCTTAAGACCATAAATGAACTTTTGTAATTTTCAGACATGAAGGGTGATAGTTGAGTTGTGTTTATAGCTTTGAGGTAGACTAATGTTAATTTCATCATTTAAATATTCATGAAGAAAGACATTGTTGATGTCTAATTGAGCAATGTGCCAATTATGATGAATTGTAGTGGCTTGAAAAGTTCTCATTATTTCCATTTTGGCTATTGGAGCAAATGTTTCTGTGTAGTTTGTCCTTTCCTGTTAAGTAAAGCCTTTTTCCACTAACCTAGCTTTGAATCTTTCAATTGAGCCATCTAAATTATATTTAACTCTTTACACCCACTTGCTACCGGTGATTGACTTATATGGTGGAAGGGATGTAAGAATTCATGTGTTGTTGGATTTTAATGCTTGTAACTCTTTGTTCATAGCATCTACCCATTTTGAATCTTTAGAGGCTTGCGTGTAGAATTGTGGTTCCACTGTATGATTGATGGTTTTTATGAGGTATATGTAATGTGGCGATGAGATGTTGTGATAATTTATGTATTTTGAGTGATGAAATTTAATGAGTGGGTGAAGCAGATTTTTGGTTTTGGGAAGGCTGATGTGAAAGTCTTTAAATTTTGTTCGTATTTTGGTGGTTCTGGTGGATTTTCTTATTGGTGGAGGTGATGGAAGCGTAGGGGTGAAAATATTGGTGATGGTGTATTGTGAGTTTGTTTTGGTGTATGATTAACTTCTGGTGAAGAAGGAGAAGTATCAGCTTCTGATGGTGATGGATTGAGAGAAGGTGGTGGATCAATGCATATGTTTTTTTTTGTGGGTAGTGAGTTGAGTGGTTCAGTTGTCTATGTTTCTATGATGATTGTGATTGTGGCAAAGTAGTTGGTGTGAGGTTGTGTGAAAGTCAGGTGGTGAAATGGTTGAAAGGGGAGTTGATGAAGGTGATATAGATGTAGGTTTGCGAGTAATAGTAAATATGTGTTCATGAAATCTAACATGCATGCTAACAAAGGTTTTGTGAGTCTTGGGATTATATAAAATACATCCTTTCTGAGTAGTGGGGTAACCAATATGAATGCAGAGTATTACTCTGGCTTTAAATTTATTTGTGGTGTGTTGGTGTGCAAAGGTTTGGCATCCAGAACTCTTAGGTGATGTAGTGAAGGGGGTGTTTGGTATATCAGTTCATAGGGGCTTTTGTTGTTGAAGGGTTTACAAAGGAGTCTATTTATGAGATATGTAGCAACTAGTAAGCAATAGCCTAAAAAATGAATGGTAAAATTAGCTTGAAACATTATTGTTCTAGCTACTTCAATTTAGTACTTGTGTTTTCTTTCAGCTCTCGCATTTTGTTGTGAGGTGTTTGGACAGGAGGTTTGGTGGACAATGCCATGTATTTGGAAGAAGTCAGTTAGTGAATGATTGATGAACTTTGAACCATTGTCACTTTTGATGGTTTTAAGTGAAACTTTGAAGTGATTTTGAATGAAAGCATGAAACACTTCTATGTTTGTAATTTTGTTATGTTTAGAAGGTAATAAATATGTCCTTTTGAGTAATCATCAACAATGGTAAGAAACTAATGACATTTGTTCATAGTGGGGTATTTGTATGGTTCCCACACATCAATGTGTATTAGCTCAAATAAGGATTTCGCATCAGAATCACTTTAAGAAAAAGGTAAAGCATGTTATTTTTCAAAAGGAAAATTATTACATGTATGTACACTACAATCTCTAGAAATGAAAAGTGTTTTATTTGATGTAGTACATAAAGTGAAGGGTATCCAAGCCTTGAATGCCAAAGAGCCATGTTGTTGGTGTTGACTGTGAGAATTGTTGAGGGGGTAGCTTTGGGTTCATGTTTGATGATGTAAAGACCATTATAGAGGTTGCCATGTGCAATTCTCTTGTGATGGTCCTAAAACTAGTAAGCAAAAAGTGTGAAGAGAAAGGACAATGGAATGTGTGTTCCTAGTTTGCTCACAAAGTAAGTTGTAAGAAAATGAGGAGATGTAGAGTACATTGTGTAGAGTAATAAAAGGGTTAATGTGCAATGACCCAATTTATGTAACTTGTGTGTTCTATCCATTTGGTAAAGTGACATAAATGGGATGTGTACAAAGTTGAATGTTATGCATTAATGTTAAGGAGATACAAACATGATCAATGACATCACTATCTACGACCTATAAGTACCTTTGTTTAATCAAGATAGATGCAATGACTTTATAAGTTGTAGCATTGATATGTGATGCAATGAGTTTGTATGATCTAGTGATAGGAATTGCAATGAGTTTAGGTGTACCTACAGTGTTCATGAATGACATACTAGTGGTATCTTTGTTATTTTTCATCATGAGCATCATTTGATTGAGCTAATTTTGAAGCTGATCCATTCTAGCACTCATTCCAACTTCATTTTGGGTAGAAAAATTTGGTGTATCAGTAGTCATACCCTGAGCAACTGTCATGTAAACTGTTTGTTCACTGAGATGTCCTATGCACCATTTTTGCGTGTTTGGATAGGAGGTTTATACTTTCCATGTAAAGGATGCCTAACTACTTGTAACATTCCTCCTTAGTATGCCCTTCTTTACTGCAATTACCATAAATCACTCCTTTCTTAAAATTACTCTTTTTTGAAGATGATTCTCCTGAACTAAAATTCCTTGAAGATGGTTCACCTTAACTATAATTCCTTCCAAACCTTGAATTGTTATTGTAAAAGTTCCTAGAGTTGTATGAGTGTCCAGATAATACCGTTATGGGCCTTTTTTTAGTGAATGGCCATCCCTTTGCTTTTCTTCGTGCCTAATCATGTTATATGGTTTAGCTACTATGGGAATTGGACTCATAAGCAAGATTTGACCACTAACATTTGCATAGCACTCATCCAAATCCATTAGAAACTGAATCCACCTCTTCCTTTGATCTCTTTCACCATTAATCCTACCATTTTCACAAGCACAATCTGAAACACACATATATGATGCTTCGTGAGAATCATACTCATCCCAAAGGCCTCTCAGTTTATGATTATAGATCTCTGTTGAACACAGACAGACCCTTGTTGAACACAGACAGACCTTGACAGACCTTGAGCACTCGTGGATCGTTAGTGTTGCCTATGTAATCATAAGCAAACTAATAGAAAATCTCTACAACTCGTATTCTATAGCGGAATGTAAATACATGCTGTTATAACTAAGAACACTTAGATCCTCTATGGATCTTTTTATTAACTGAAACTCTATGTTTCGAATTAGTTATCTATTACAAACTATCAAGTTCCTTTTATAGACAAGGAACCCTAAACTATTACTACTCAATCGACTAAACATGCAAGCATGCATTTAATGACTAAAACACTAAACAATATTGAGCAGTACATTAATACCCATGCTAACCTCGGGCAGTTCAAGAATAATGATGGGTTAGCATTTAAACAATAAAGTGCATGCTGATCCTAGTCAGCTTCCACCCTTCAGCAGAAACACGGCACGGCTTCTATACTTCAGCAGAGTCTCTTCTTCAGCAGATTCTGCTTCTACTTCACCAGAATCCTTCGGCAGTACTGACAGCAGAAATCCTACTTCGCATAATTCCCAACAATCCTCCCCTAAACTGGAATTTGACTTGGTTAAGTTCCAGTTTCCTAACCTTGAAAGATCTTAGAGACTGCAGTAATAGAGGATTGTTCTCCAACATCAGTAGCAAAGAACCAAGAATAATCTCATCTCTATGATGACCAAACTTTGAAACGCCAGGTCTTTGCAGAAACAATTGACATAGTGTACATCAAAACTCATTAGTTGCATACTATTCTCATCACATCCAGGTGTGTTAACTCCTGAGAGAGGTGAATCATTGAAAATAATGGATTTGGTGTCTCTTTACCAATAGCCATTACTACTGGAGTAGCCAAATATTTAAGTTCGAAAACTATGGTACACTGATAACCATCTGATTTATTGGCAAACCAGAAACCATATAAACGGATTTGATGTGTCTTTACCTGTAGCCGTTTGCTCAGGACTAGTCAATTCTTAGAATTGGAGAATTGATAACCAAATATGGATTCAGTTGCCTTTACCACAAGCCATATACTTGTGGGCTAGTCAATTCTTGGATTCCAACAAGGAATATATCATAGTGAATTGATGACCATACAACTCTCAGCAATTAAGCATGGGTGGTTGCAGACCCTATGATTTTGAGCAAATCATTACAGCAACCAACAGATTTGATGTGTCTTTACCAAAGCTGTACCCTTTGGACTAGCCAACTCTTTGATATACACAAGGTATATCTGGTGAGTTAAAAACCATCAACAAAATACAACAAACCTGCAAGAGAAGGTTAATTTTTTTTTAAACTAAGAATGTAACAAACAAAAGAAATCAAACAAAACAATATAAAAGAAACTAACAAATAAAACAAAACAAAATCCTCCCCTGAGGCATATGCCTCCCCTGAGGCCTATGCCTCCCCTTAAACTTTGCAGTTAAGGGTTAAGCATTCCAATATTGACCACAAGGTGTTGAAACCTTGGTCCATCAAAAGCTTTTGTTAACAGATCTGCCACATTATCATCTGTATGAATTTTAGCCACATTTATCAAATGTTTTTCATATGCATCTCTTATAAAGTGGTGTCGGATTTCAATATGTTTGGTTCTACTGTGAAAGACTGGATTTTTGACAATGCATATGGTACTTTGATTATCAATAAAAAGAGTTGTGTTCATGAAGTTATACCCATAATCTAGCAATTGGTTTTGAATCCAAAGGACCCGTCCACAGCAATTTGCAGCAGCAACATACTCTACTTCAGTAGTGGAGGTAGCCACAATGGCTTGTTTCTTGCACTGCCAAGAGATCAATCTCGTTCCAAGGAATTGACAGCCTCCAGTTGTGGATCTCCTATCCAGATTTGCACCAGCATTATCACTGTCACTATATGCTTCCAACTTAAAAGGAGACTATTTTGGGTACCAAAGGCCTAAATGAGGTTGTCCTTTGAGGTACTTAAAGATCTTCTTGACTGCATTGAGATGGGAAGTAAGTGGAGTGACTTGATGCCGAGAGCAAACACTCACAGCAAAAGTAATATCAGGCCTTGAAGCTGTTAGATACATTAATGAACCAATCATAGATCTGTATAAATGAACATTCACAGGAAGATCTGGTTCATTGTTGTTTTTCATTTTTGGAGCTTCATAAGGTGTTGTGGCAGTTCTGACACCTTCCATACCAAATTTCTTCAACATGTCCCTCACATATTTATCTTGACTGATAAATATCCCATCTTGTTTCTGCTGAACTTGGAGACCCAAAAAGAAAGTAAGCTCCCCCATAGCACTCATCTAAAATTCTCCCTTCATCAGTTCCTCAAATTCCCTGCACCAAGCTTCTTTAGTGGATCCAAAAATGATGTCATCCACATACACTTGCACAAGAATGATGTCTGTCGAGTTCTTCTTCAGAAAAAGAGTCTTATCAATGGCACCTCTTCTGTAGCCATGCTTCAGCAGAAATGATGAAAGCCTAGCATACCATGCCCTTGGTGCCTGATGAAGTCCATAGAGAGCTTTAACGACCTTGTAAACATGATTAGGATGATCTGGGTCTTCAAATCCTTTGGGTTGAGTGACATAAACTTCCTCTTCTATCTCACCATACAGAAAAGCACCTTTAACATCCATCTGATACAGCATGAAGCCCATGTAGGATGCATAGGCCAAGAAAATTCGAATAGCCTCTACTCTAGCAACATGTGCAAACACTTCATCATAATCAATCCATTCATCTTGCCTGTAACCTTGAGCTACTAATCTTGCTTTGTTTTTAATAACCACACCCCTTGCATCTCTTTTGTTCTTCAGAATCCATTTAGTTCCAATAGCATATTTGCCATCTGGTAATGGTACCAAGATCCAAACTTGTTGGTTTTGAAACTGTTGCGTTTCGTCTTGCATTGCCTCAATCCAACTTGAGTCTTCAAGAGCTTGAGAGACACAGGTTGGTTCTACTTGAGAAGGAAAACACGCAAACAGACAATGCTTGAAGTCTGTGTGATTGTCTCTTTGCTGATTTGAGACATAAGAGAGAAAAGCAACCTGTCCAAATTTAGGACTAGAGATAGCCCTTCGAGTTCTAACAGGAGCTAGAATGTCACCAATAATATTAGATTGAGGGTGAGTTATGTTGATTCTTTTAGTAGCAGTGGGGTTGACTTCAATGGTAGGTTCAAGATTAGACACAGTTAGTACAAAAGTTGTGTCATAGGAAGGTGAGGTGAAAATGCCAAATTTGGGTTGATGATTTCTAAGATCTGAAGGTCTTGGAAAGCGAGTATACGGTTCACCAAAGTCTGTGGACACTCTAGTAGGAATAGGAGTAGTAACAGTCGAGCTTTCAGCAGATTTGATGACGATGGGAGAGACTGCATCAGTGTCAGTAGAAACATGGTTTCCACTGACAGCCTCATTTGCAAGCTCCCCATTCACCTTCTCAGCTTCAAGCTTAGCTGCAAACTCTTGAGTCTGAAGCCTAGCAAGGTCCTCAGCATAGTGTGATTCATCTTCACACTCAGCAGAAATATCTCTAGAAGTGTTACCTGCAACATTGTTAGGGGAGAAAGAAGGCACAAGTATAGGTTGTTCATCATCTTCAAATTTACTTCCAGAGTCAGCATCCAAGGTACCTGCATTGTTAGTGGGAGATTCTTGAGAGCCTGCACTTTGGTTAGCCATATGTCTAGTATAACCCAGATAGTCAGTTAGGTAGTCAAGGTCAAAAGACCACACATGACCCTGTCCTTGAACATTTGGCTTATCTTCCAGGTATCTCAGGTTCAAAGTCTCCTCTATTTTCTTGGCAGACAAGTTGTACACTCTGTAAGCCTTGCTATGAGCTGAATAACCCACAATATAACCATCATCAGCTTTCTCATCAAACTTCCCCAACGGATCACTGGTGTTTAGAATGGTCACTTGACAACCAAAAGGTTTGAGGTAATGAATGACTGGAACCTTCCCAAAGAGAAGTTCATATGGTGTTTTGAGGTGAGGTCTAGTAATGGAGACCCTGTTAAGCACATAGCAAGCTGTGCCAACAGCTTCAGTCCAGAACACAGTGGGTAATTTAGAGTCTGCAAGCATTGATCTTGCAGCCTCTATCAAGATCCTATTCTTTCTTTCAGCTATCCCATTTTGTTGCGGGGTTCTTGGATTGCTATAGTCCCTCTTGATCCCTTTAGTCCTACAGAGTTCTATAATAATAGCATTCTTGAACTCTGTCCCATTATCACACCGAATTCCCTTAACCTTCTTGTTCAACTGATTTTCAACAAGGGTGATGAAGTCTTTCAGTACTGGAGTTGTTTCATCTTTAGTCCTTAGAAAGAACACCCAACAAAATCTGCTATAACCATCAGTGATAACCAAAAAAAAGTACTTGTGATCAATGCTTCTGACTTGAGTTGGACCAAATAGATCCATATGTAACAGCTGAAGAGGCTCAGAGATAATGCTCACAGCAGTGACAACTTTTTAGGAGGCTCTGTGTTGCTTCCCTTTGTTGCATGCAACACAATTATGATCATTGGAGAAAACTTTGGAGGGAAGACCTTCAACAAGACCCATTTTAGAGAGTTTATTTATGGTCTTGAAATTCACATGAGCCATTCTCCTGTGCCATTTGGTAGACTCATCCAATGATGCTTTAGCCACCAAACAAGTGAGGTCACCTTTGGGATGAACTTCATTGAGGTTGAATGTGTATAGATTGTGAGTTCGAGAAACTCTCAGCAGAAGTGAAGTATCTTCTGGAAGCTTGAACTCTTTAGAAAGCACAAGACATTCATCTTCAGTGAAGAGTACCTTGTTCTTGGTGTCATAAATTTGTGAGATAGAGAACAATTTGAAGTGCTGAAGTTCCCTAACATAGTACACATTCTCAAAGTTCAGTAGGGGTGTCTTGATGGTGCCTTTCCCAGTAATTCTACCATCACTTCCACCAAAAGTCACATTGCCTCCTTCTTCAATAGGAATAAAATTGTGCATCATATCTCTATTTCCAGACATGCTTCTTGAACAACCACTATCAACAATACCGATATCTTTATGCTTAAGAGGATGATCCTATAGAACAAACAATATATACAAAAGAATGTTAGTTAACGAAGGAGGCTCAAGTCATTGCTGACTTGAACCTGCCTTGTGGATCATAAGATTTAGGTCTAGTAAAAGAGTAAGATCCACCATTGTTCTTGGGTTTCCATTGAAAGTTAGGTCCCTTATTTTTCCAAGAACAACCTGCTGAGGACTTGACAGCAGTACCCCAACATCCTTTCCCATTATTCATAGAGTCAACATATGCTGGCCAATAACCATGTTTAAAGTATGGGCTAGTGGGTTGCACATAAGGTCTATCAGCTGATCTCCTCCAAGGAGAGTCAGTATATGTAGCTTGTGGGACATAAGGTGGAATATTATTAACATTGGTCCACACTGGTCTAGGTTTCTGCTGAGTAGCACAAACACCCAATCTTTGCTCATAAAAATCACAATCCTTAATTAGATGAAATTTACTTCCACACACAAAACATGTCTTCCTTTTGGAAGATTTATTCAACAAAGAAGATGTTCTATTACATGTAGAAGTACTTAAACCAGAAACATTAAAGGAATTGTTTTTAACAGAATTATTATGCAAGGATTTAAAAGACAAGTCTTCAGAGGAAACTTGTTAATACAAATAAGCCGTAAAAACGTTTATTTATATTTTACGATCTTCTAATGTTTTGTCGATAACAAAAGTAAAATCATATTAACGAAACAAATAAAATACGTAAATGGTTTGAACTAATAGTTTTATAACACACTTACGTTTTCATATAAAACACTATAACAAGATTAAGTGATTTTATATTTTAGATACATATGTACAACAACTAGTGTTTACATATTGGCTTAACAAGTTTAAGTAACTCTATGAGTTAGATACATATGTACAACAACTAGTGTTTACATATTGGGTTAATACATACTTATATTAAGTACACTAAAATGGGTAAAAACAAGTATATACTAAAATGGGTAAAAGCAACTATATACTAAATAGATAAAAACTAGCAAATGGTTTTTGACCCATAACCCATGGTTTTATATATACCACTTACACAAGTTCAATGTATTCTTAAGGTACATTGTATCTAGATTGAAAACCATGGATCAACCCATAACCCATGACCCATGACCCATAACCCAAAATACCCATGGGCAAAGAGGAGCGGACCACGGATCCCTAGCTTTGTGCTAGCCGGATCCCAAGTGGAAGGGATCCGTGGGATCCGGGTAAACAGTAGGTTTTTCCTCTATAAATAGTGAGCCATTTCTTCATTAATTCTCACCCCTCTCCGACATACTTTCTCCCCTGAGTTAAATCTCACTAACCATAGATCCAAGAGATCTATGTTTGTAGTTTTGTTTTTGTGTGATCTTTTAGGTTCCTCTTAAAGGGAAGATCACCACCTTTGAAGTCGAGCAAGCTCAAGTCCATGAGTTGCCAAGCTTCCTCATCATCAAGGCTATTGAAGTCCTCTTGTTGATGATCCCTTTCTTTCTTCAAAGAAGCGTAGTGTTAAAGACATTAGTGAAAGATGTCTCAAGTGTTAAGACGAAGATAATAGTGAAAGGTATCTATCGTCTATAGGATAAGCACTTGTGGTAGGTGCTTAGAAGTCAAGACAAGAAGCATTAGTGAAAGGTTCTTAGAAGTGAAGACATAAGACATTAGTGAAAGGTGTCTTGTAGATCTAATCAAAGACATTAGTGAAAGGTGTCTTGTAGATCTAATCAAAGGCATTAGTGAAAGATGCCTTAGATGTACATTCGATATGGTGTGTTTCAATGTACTAGATATACTAGCATTAGATCCAAGGATATTGATGTCCTTGATGATGTTGTAAAGGAGTAGATCTCCTTTGGGATTAGTCGTTGGTGTAGTGTGGTAGTAGTTCCTCCATTGCAATGGAACTAGGTGCTTAGCCTAGTACCTAATAAAGGGTAGGCGACGTTGTGAAGGTGTAGTTCACCTAAGGTGAGAAAGAACTCGGTGGTTAGCCTAGCACCGTATAAAGGGTAGGCGACGTTGTGTTAGGTGTGGTTCGCCTTGGTGTGAAAGAACTCGGTATTTAGCTTTGTACCGGAAAAAGATTAAGCGACGTTGTGAAGGCTTCTCCGCCATAAGGAGATTGGTGTAGTGATTACAAACTCTCGAGTAGGTGACTCGGGGAGTGGAGTAGGGCAAGGAAGGTGTCCTTGTAGCCGAACCACTATAAATACTCGCGTTGTGGTTTTGTGCTTCTTACTCTTATCTTTTCATTACATATCTTTATATGCTTGTTTATCAACATCCAACACACATAACCAAATAGATTGACATAAGTCGATCTAAATAGTTTAAAAGGAAGTTTTAATTGGTAAAACTATTCAACCCCCCCTTCTAGTTTTCCACAATTGGCATCAGAGCTTCGTTACCAAGTTTCTTGAAGTATATTGTACTTTAAAAACTTGACACGATCCATAGTTAATTGAAAACTACAAAGAAGGTTTTTCATAAAAACAAACACCATGTTTTTAAAAAAAAACTATATGTTTGGATGTTGAGTTGATAACAACATTTTTTTATATATATATTTTTTATTGCACTAATCTTCCTTGTGATATTGATTAGTCAAAGCTCATACTCACCAAGCTTTAGGAGTTGCTTGGTAACAAGAATACCTTCCTTAAGAAGGTATCTTAGACGCAAAAGAGCGGGAATCGTCTAAGTGACATTTGTCATTTGTAAAAGACATTCCTAAGTGCATTCGAGGTATGACTTTCTACTTATATCTAAATGATACTTGTTTAGTATATAAGTGTTATTTGCTAGGCTTTTATTTGAGTAGATTTTTGTGTTTACACATGATTTACATGTAGCTTCGTTAGGAAGCTTGTTTCTCACATACGTGTTATTTTTCTCGTCTATAGTCATAGTATGTAGAGCTTATGCTTTATTTCTTCTAATAAAACAAAAACACGAATTTCAAAAATTCCTCCTTTCCTATTAATAAACCCACTCAACGCCCACTTTTTCAACCCTCACCTTTTCAAATTTTCCAATTTCAAAAATTTCCTCTCATTCAAAAACTTCATCTTCTTCCTCATTCCATCTCTTCCTAAACCAAGAAGATCCGTCATCAACATGGTTTACATCGCACTCGTGCTCATCGCCCTAACACTCATCGCACTTGTGTTCCCTATGATGAAGTTCACATACGGAGACATTTACTTTTTGTTGTTAATCTATATTGGGGTCATTTACCCAATCTTTTGTATCATCCTTAGCATTGAAATGCAATATTATTAATTATCTATTTTATCTAGGATGTTTGTGTTATTATGTGTGTTTCATTTCTTTTGATCTATATGTGTTATTTTCTTTCGTGATACATTAGATATCATGTATGCATGCTAAAAGAAAATGTAGGATAGAACATACTTCATGGTACAATAACCGTAAAACCTATGTTTTTATTAAAACTGGTTCTGTTACTACAGATCCACGGATCCCGGAAGTTACACTAGCCGGATCCCTTTTGAAAAGGAACCGTGGGATCCGTCCTACTGGAAAACAGTTTTCATGCAAGATTAAAAATCACTGTCTTCCAAAATTAAATAATAATCCACTAGAGCTTCAAAACCATGGGTTAGCTAAATACTAATTGTTAATAGAATATCTAGTAAAAACGTTAGATTATTATAGGTTGACCATAAACGTCTTCCCTTATTAACCCATCACTTCTATAGGTTCAACTATGACGCATGAATACGAGTTTGATTTTTCACTCACTAGCGTCTACACCCCGAACATTTCCCTTGAGCCCAACACACCTGGCAATCATGTCCGTGGGTTCAATAATCTCGAAAACCGTCACTTCCATGAAGGACGTATTATAGACACCTCTCTACAATTCGAAGAAGGTATCAATACCTCCTTCCGAGCCATAGGACTAGAATGTCTTCTTGAAATTAACGAGAAGATATGTCCAAGGTTCATAATGGAATTTTTCCGTCAAGTGGAACTCGTTCGTAACGAGGATCGCTCTTTATCTCTTTGGTTTTATATCAAAAACCAAAAATTCACTTTAAGCCTTGGGCATTTTGCTCACATCCTCCGAATTCCAAACCATGGACAATGTGCCTTCACCGAAGATTGGTCTCTTGACTCTCTCTTCAATTTTCGTGAAGAAAATAGCCCATATTGTTCACACATACCCTCTCCGGAAGAATTAACACGCATGATATGCAAACCTCGACCATATTACTCCAATCCAAACATTATCCATACACGGGATATCCGAGAAGAGTATAAGCCTGCTGCTCTTATTCTATGTGAAAATGTTTGGAGTCTTAGGGGAAATCGAGATATTCTTCCTGCTTGTTGTGCTCACATGTTGTACTGTTTTGCTAACACAAAAACCATACAATCTCGCCTACTTCTTCGCAAGGCGAATTTCAAATCTTCAAGGCTCCAAGAATAAACTCATCCCTTATGGAATGTTCTTGACACGCCTCTATCACAATGTTATGCACTTCCATCCTCAATTTCAAAGTCCGTTGTACGTACTTGTGAACAAGATGATGGAACCGCTAAACATATCTCTCATGAAGACTTTCTTCATTCATGATTCCACCAATACCCATCAATCACATAATGATCCTCCTAGTGAAGATACTCAAGGAACCTAGAATAGTCAAATAGGATCAATTCTACTCTACTCATTAGTTATCAATGTAATCCTATCTCTTTCATGAAATAACACATCTTACATTTGATATCCAAGTTTTAGAACTCCTTTAAACAAAGCTAGGAATATAATGCACTGTCATGATCATTGCATACCTTTAGTAAAGGTTCTGTCTAGCAGATAGACGGATCCCAAATGTTGTACTAAACGGATCCCTACATCTAGGGAACCGTGGGATCCGGCAAAACAGAAAATGCAATAACAAGCATTATATGTCAAACACATCCCTTAGAACACCTCACACTAAGCTAAACATAGTGTCTTAAGATTGATCAAGACTTTATCAAGATAGGTTGACCTTTCCTACTCTTTCCAACTCACATAGATCACATTCTAAGGCTTTGTTAGATCTATCATTTCAAATCCATCACTCTTCCGCTCTCAAAACTCACACTTCATTTTTTACTTGATTCCTCACAACTAGGTTAGAAATCCTTCGATTATGACAATATTGATCATTAATCAACCTCACCTCAAAATTGATCAAAGTTGATCAAATCCTAGTTTTTCCCATCTCAAAACCATTAGGATATTTTCCAAAACACAATCCTAAGACACAACCTGATCTCTAGGATCATTTAGTTTTATTCAACTTCAATTGACATCTTTAATGTCATCCTTGGCCATCCATTGGTATTTTTTTTTAAGTTCCAAATCCTTCCATAAATAACAATCATTAGCTACATCACTCATTGCCTTCAAACACTTAAGCACCCCTTCATTTAAAACACTTGGGAGAACTGAAACACTCAAGGTGATGTAGGTCTAGGATCTTAGAAACATCATTTCCACTCTTTCATAAACTGCTGAACGCCGGATCCCTAGAACTAGCCTAGACGGATCCCTCTGAGAAGGGAACTGTGGGATCCGGATGACAGTCTATGACAAATCTTGATAAAACAATCATTTCAACTCATCTTTCTAACTCAAACACTCCATCTCATCTTAAATGAGTTCCTAGAACAGCACAACCTCTGTAGTTGACTCTTGTGCATGCTAATCATCACATTCCAATGAACATTAGTGGCTTAAGGCTTAAATGCACTTTCCAAATCTCTTGGTTTATAAACCACCTTGTTAGGATCTCCATAGTCATCACTCTAATCCTAACTTTCAGCCTTTGCAATCTCTTCAAATCATCTCATCATGAGAAAAACCCCAAGTAACAACCTATCCACCAAAGAACCACCCATCAAAAGGGCTCGTGTTGTACACGAAATCTCTACAACCAAATCATCTCCGGTCAAACCAATCAAACCAATTCCTAGAAGGTTAGTACCCACAAAATTACCTATGCCAAACACCACCATACCTCCTAGGCCAAACAATATCATCTCCACTAAACCATCACCATTGGTTCCTAGAGCTATCTCTTTTACATCCCCACAATCATCACCTCACCTCTACAATTTAGAGGACTTACCACCTAGGCCGTCTCATCCGCTTCCGCCGACAACATTCTCCTCATTAGGAGGAACAATGATTCAAAATCAAGGTGTTGAGTCAACACTTGCTCCGACTTCCTTTTCGCCGTTTCCATCATATAATCCTATTTGGATTATAAGAAATCACCAAAGTCAACCACCCGACCTTATGGAAGTTGACACATCTTTACCACCATCATCATTCTTGATCGAACCATTCCTAAATGGACCTCCACCAATCCCTCCATCATTTGAGGCTCCTCAACCCACTTCAATTGATCCTTTGAATATAGCCACTTCATTTCATCCACCATCACTACCTAGCCATGACAAAGATTGCTATCATTGTCAACATGTTGAAAGTTTGATACATGAAGTACGAGAAGACCAACGTTTCATGTTCTATCATCTCCTCGAACGTTTCGACGAGATTAAACCTAAACATAACTTGAGCTAGAGGATTATAGTGGTGTCTAAGCTTTAAGCGTTAGTTGGTCTAAGAAATTCCTAGTTATGTATTGTCTATTTTCTTATTTTTGAGTCATGTATATCATAACTCTCGTTTTATTAAATGGAAGTACATGCTACTTGTTATTTCATTGAGCATATGATTACTTTGTACTCATATCTCATTTGTGTGATAACATTACTTGTTATATCACCTTTGCTGATTTTAGTCATCAGCCAGACGGATCCCTCAGTATTGCCTAGACGGATCCCTACTAGAAGGGAACCGTGGGATCCGTGAAGTCAGAATGTTTTTCTTTATCACATTTGCAGGAAATTGTGAATTATACGTGCTTTCTAACCTTTGTTTTGTAGTATTTCAATTCACACATGAAGACCTTGACATCCTAAAGCTAGGGGGAGCTTTATGTCAAAGCAATACATTGCAAATTACTTGCAATACTAGATTTACTTTTCATAACTTCCCATTGCAAAGTTGCAATCATCTAGGGGGAGAAAACCTAGTTGCAAATGATCTAGATTAGAATTACTTTCTTGACGCCCTTACATAGGGATGGACTCGTCAAGGGGGAGTAAGACGAGATCTATTCCCGTTACTTACTCTTTATTTTTTCTTTCACATGTTTTTCTTTAAAAACAATGTGTTGCTTTTCTTCAAACACTTTTTGTTTCGACAAAAAGGGGGAGAAGAAAGTAAAAACTACAAATTCAAACGTTTACGAATTTTAGCTTTTCCTTAAAATAATTTTATGTTTTGTCATCAACAAAAAGGGGGAGATTGTTAATACAAATAAGCCGTAAAAACGTTTATTTATATTTTACGATCTTCTAATGTTTTGTCGATAACAAAAGTAAAATCATATTAACGAAACAAATAAAATACGTAAATGGTTTGAACTAATAGTTTTATAACACACTTACGTTTTCATATAAAACACTATAACAAGATTAAGTGATTTTATATTTTAGATACATATGTACAACAACTAGTGTTTACATATTGGCTTAACAAGTTTAAGTAACTCTATGAGTTAGATACATATGTACAACAACTAGTGTTTACATATTGGGTTAATACATACTTATATTAAGTACACTAAAATGGGTAAAAACAAGTATATACTAAAATGGGTAAAAGCAAGTATATACTAAATAGATAAAAACTAGAAAATGGTTTTTGACCCATAACCCATGGTTTTATATATACCACTTACACAAGTTCAATGTATTCTTAAGGTACATTGTATCTAGATTGAAAACCATGGATCAACCCATAACCCATGACCCATGACCCATGACCCATAACCCAAAATACCCATGGGCAAAGAGGAGCGGACCACGGATCCCTAGCTTTGTGCTAGCCGGATCCCAAGTGGAAGGGATCCGTGGGATCCGGGTAAACAGTAGGTTTTTCCTCTATAAATAGTGAGCCATTTCTTCATTAATTCTCACCCCTCTCCAACATACTTTCTCCCCTAAGTTAAATCTCACTAACCATATATCCAAGAGATCTATGTTTGTAGTTTTGTTTTTGTGTGATCTTTTAGGTTCCTCTTAAAGGGAAGATCACCACCTTTGAAGTCGAGCAAGCTCAAGTCCACGAGTTGCCAAGCTTCCTCATCATCAAGGCTATTGAAGTCCTCTTGTTGATGATCCCTTTCTTTCTTCAAAGAAGCGTAGTGTTAAAGACATTAGTGAAAGATGTCTCAAGTGTCAAGACGAAGATAATAGTGAAAGGTATCTATCATCTATAGGATAAGCACTTGTGGTAGGTGCTTAGAAGTCAAGACAAGAAGCATTAGTGAAAGGTGCTTAGAAGTGAAGACACAAGACATTAGTGAAAGGTGTCTTGTAGATCTAATCAAAGACATTAGTGAAAGGTGTCTTGTAGATCTAATCAAAGGCATTAGTGAAAGATGCCTTAGATGTACATTCAATATGGTGTGTTTCGATGTACTAGATAGACTAGCATTAGATCCAAGGATATTGATGTCCTTGATGATGTTGTAAAGGAGTAGATCTCCTTTGGGATTAGTCGTTGGTGTAGTGTGGTAGTAGTTCCTCCATTGCAATGGAACTAGGTGCTTAGCCTAGTACCTAATAAAGGGTAGGCGACGTTGTGAAGGTGTAGTTCACCTAAGGTGTGAAAGAACTCGGTGGTTAGCCTAGCACCGTATAAAGGGTAGGCGACGTTGTGTTAGGTGTGGTTCGCCTTGGTGTGAAAGAACTCGGTATTTAGCTTTGTACCGGAAAAAGATTAAGCGACGTTGTGAAGGCTTCTCCGCCATAAGGAGATTGGTGTAGTGATTACAAACTCTCGAGTAGGTGACTCGGGGAGTGGAGTAGGGCCAGGAAGGTGTCCTTGTAGCCGAACCACTATAAATACTCGCGTTGTGGTTTTGTGCTTCTTACTCTTATCTTTTCATTACATATCTTTATATGCTTGTTTATCAACATCCAACACACACAACCAAATAGATTGACATAAGTCAATCTAAATAGTTTAAAAGGAAGTTTTAATTGGTAAAACTATTCAACCCCCCCTTCTAGTTTTCCACAAAACTGGCTTGGAAGTTGATTCCTCAGCAGCTACCCTAGAAGGCTTGTAGATAGACTTGGGTGCAGGCTTGGGTGTAGGCTCAGGTGAGGGCTTGGGAAGGTCTGACTTATCACTTGAATCACAGATGAAAGTAGACCCTTGATTCGATGAATTGTCACTGTCAGAGAAAGAGACAAAGTCATAAGATGAAGCATCGGTGTCTGGCAAGTCTTTTGACTTTTTGCCATACAAATGGTGTGATCCATCAAAGTCAACAGTAATGGACAGGTCAGTGGGCATGAATTCACCTCTAATAGGTCCAGGGACAACATGTAAATCACCTTCCTTTTTAAAATATTCTAAGCCTGCAGGTGTAGATTTACGCCCATCTTTCCTAGCTTCCAATCCTACATACTTTTGAAATCCTAAACCTATGCCAGAGCTCACTGACTGACTACGATAGAGTTCTCTAGCTAGATTGTCACCTGATATCAACCATTGTTTATGTCTAGCTATTTCCTCAGCAAGTTTCTCTTTAAGCTCTAGATTCTCAGCAATAGTATCAGCTTTTTCCTTTTCAGTGCGTTTAAAGTTAATGTTTGCAATATCTAGATCAAATTGAAGCACCTTAATCTTTTCTTCATAAGCTATTTGATTCTTTTGAAACCATACCTTTTGTCTTTCTAATGTTTTTAACGAAAGTTTATAAGCTTCATTATCAACATAGCATTCATTGTATTTAGGTTTCATAGTATCATAAGCTTCTTTAAGTTCATTGTATCTTTCACTACAACCGAATATACTGTTGTGTACCTGAGAGAGTCCCATCAAGGCAAACTGATCATGCCTATCTTTAGTAGTACATCTGGCCAGCAATCCAAGCTTCTCTGTATCAGCAGCTTCCTCATTCACAGGTTCATGTGCAGCCCAGTTGACCTGTTCATCCAGGGTGACAAGAGCTGCTGAAGTACTAGCTTCCTTCTGTTTCTGCTGATAGGAATTGTAGTTAGCTCCCTCTCCATTTTTCCTATCTTTGCATTCCCTTGAGAAATGACCCATCTGGTGACAAGAGAAACACTTGACATTGCTCCTGTCAAAACGAGCTGGATCCTTTCCCTTGAAGCCAAACTTTCTTCCTGACTTCTCCTCAAACCTCTTGATATCTACTGAAAGCATGGCCACCTGCCATTTCAGCTTCATCTCCTCCATCTCAAGTGGGTCCACCTGATCAAAGTCTTCATAAACAAGATGCTGCTGAGTATCATAATCAACAACAAATGATTGAAGAATATCCTCCAATATACTACCAGTTTTAGCTTGAGGATATGATGGAGTGGGACGATAAGATGATGATGGTAAGTAAGATGGACTTGGAGCATGCATCATCATATTGGAGTGAGATGTCCCAACAAAGGCTGTATGACCAGAAGAGGATGCAAGGTAGGGAGATCTCACATCAGGTTCAAGAGATTTGAGCTTGTTGTATAGCTCATCAAAAGTGAGCATGTCCAACCCACCTTTAGCCTTAAGAGCTATACTGACATGTAACCATGATGGAGGCAAAGATCGAAGGAACTTTGAGTTGCAATCATCATTTTCAGGTTTTTCATTCAACTGGTTTAGCTGACTCAAAATCTTGTGAAACCTGTCGTATCCCTTGTGGATACCTTCTTCTTCAGAGATATTGAACTCTTGGAAGTGTTGTCTCAGCATGGACTTCCTCATTCTTCTGGACTCTTCATTGCCACCGAACCTTGCTTTAAGAGCCATCCATATGTCCTTTGCATCATCCATGTGGTGAAAATCACCCAAGTTGTTGGATCGATATACTTTAATCAAACTATCTTAACTAGCTTGTTAAGGTTTAATAACCTCGGATAAATCCTAAGTTATTAACAAAGAAACACTGAGCAATCTTTATCAAGTACGCGGAATTTACTTAACAAAGCTAAGAAGAAAAACTTTATTATAAACTCTAAATCTGCTTATTATGCAGATACTCTAATACAACTCTAAGATAATCGAACTTTTCTCTAAAACACTAATTCGTAAACTCTAAAACTCTTTTTTTGAAATCGTACCTCTAATGCCAATCTAGGAGTCCTTTTATAGGCTCAAGGATATCCTAGTCGGTTTACAATTGATAACCTTGTACGACAAGTAATCTAAACATGGAATACAATTCTTTCCATAAACGAATATAACAGTTCTTTTGTTCTAGCAGTACTTTGACTTCCTCTTGCAGTACTTTGACTTTGTCTTTAGCAGTACTTTGACTATTTGACTTCTTCCAGTTCTTTGCAGCTTACAGTACTTTCATATCTTCAGCACTTTCATATCCCAACAATCCTCCCCTAACTTGAATTCTACTTGCTTGACTTCAAGTTCCGTTGTGAATATATCTTTAACAGCTTCATCTTTAAAACGGATTGTTTCTTAGTCTTTAGATTGTATCTCTGTAATATCTGTGCTTGTCAAAGTATCTCTTAGAATTGTTCTCTTCACAGCAGCATCCAGCAATCTCCATCTTTTCAGCAACACAACAACATATGACAATTTGTACAGTGATTCAGTTTAAGTTGCATACTATTCTCATCACTTCCAAGTGAATCATTGAAAATTTAATGGATTTAGAACTCTTTACCAAAGCCATTATCTCTGGAGTAGCCAAATGTTTTGGTGTGTAAGACCATGGTACATTGATAACCATATGATTTTTAACAAACCACCAGCTATCAACAGATTTGTTTTGTCTTTACCAAAAGCTGTACCCTTCTGGACTAGTTAGTTCTTCTATCTAATGGTGAACTAATTACCAATAATGGTTTTTCCACAGCCTTTACCACAAGCCATTTTCTTGTGGGCTAGCCAACTCTTCACATTACTGATATGGTGAGTTGATGACCATCCAACTTATTAGCAAGTTGTCAACTAAAAACGGATTTGATATATCTTTACCAGAGCCGTTTGCTCATGGATTAGCCAATCCTTTTGTAACCATGGTGGATTGATAACCTATTGATGTTATCATCACAAAAACCATTTATTCAACCTTTATTTCAAAATATTTATTACTTAGCAAAAAGGTTTCTTCTAAAATTCATTTAACTGGTTTAGTTCAGCAAACAGTACTTTGATGAAAGTACTGTCTGATAAGCAGTACTTTGAATAAAAGTACTGATATATCAAAAAGTATTTATTCAAATAAAATTCATACCAGTTATAGATCATTCTCAGCAATGGTAGTCCAGTTTATAAACAAATTGATAACCATGCAAGCAGTTTCATTAGCCTCTTCTACTTCCAATCCATGCTCTAGCATTCTTCTCATGAGCTCAACTGTAAGAGGATATCTTCTTTCTGCAAACATGTGTATCATTGTTCCATTTTCTAGTTCCAAAACATGAACTCCAGATTCTTCAAAGAATCTCCAGCAAACTATTTCCCAGCTTTCTTGATCCTTCCAGATATCATCAGTGCTCTCTTCTTCAGTTTCCCACATAGTTATAAGATCACCATGTAAAACCAAACCAATCCCTTCCAATGGATTATCTTCAAAATAAGTCTTCACAACATGATACAAGTAGAATAGATCTACTCTATCTATAATATGCAGTAAATCCCATAGCCTTTTAAAAACTTTGAAGCTTTCATCTTCTTTATGAAAAACCATGTAATCTCCATTCTTAGATTTCACAACTTTGAAAACACTAATCTTTGATCTGTTCATCTTCATGTCATTATCTTCCTTTGTATAATCAAAATCTACCACTCTGAGATAATTCTTCAATTCATCACTAGTCTCAGATCTTAATTCAACCTTTTCTTTCTTTGAAAACTGAACATCTGTAACTTCAGTTTTTCTTTTTCTCTTTAAGCTCTTCTTCCTTTCAGCTTCAGTCCAATGAGCTTCTTCTCTAAAGTCTTTAATGCCTGCAACATCTTTCTTATAAGCTTCTCTCTCAGCATCATATAATCGTTTCATATCCACATAATTTAGCTTCTGCAATCCTTTAAATCCTCTGCTTTTTAAATATGCCATCATTGCATTCCTTTCTTTAGCTAAATTAAGTCTTCTTGACATAAATCTAACAGGTGTAGGAGACTGTAAAGGTTCAGTAGCTTCAGCATTCAATTCCTCATGTAATTTCTGAGCTGCTTCTCTATTCTGAGCTTCTTGAGCTTCCTGTTCTTCTCCATATTTAGCATTTAACTCTTCTTGAACTTTTCTGGCTGCAGCTTCATTCCTAGCAACTTCGATTGCTCTAAGTTCTGCCAAAGTAAGTTTCTTTTTCTTAGTTTCAACCAGAATACCTTTTCCTTTGTCTTTTGGATCAATTGCAGGTTGATCAGTTCTTGGTTGTTCTTCTTCTTGTACATCTCTAATAGTAACTCCTCCTCTTGGTTGTGACAAATCAAGGATTGTAGCAATTAATTCATCATCACTCGCAGAATGAATAGGTTTGAATGTAGGTTCCTCCTCTTCTTCTATAACAGTTGTAGAAGGACCAGCTTCTTCTTCAAAATTCAATACCCTTGGAGTTATTGGTGTTATTACTTCTGGCCTTGATGTATCATGAAAATCAGTACTTTGATGTTCAGTACCTTGATCATCAGTACCTTGAACTTGCACTTCTTCTTCTTGTTCCTCAGAAACTGAAATAATCTTTTCTGCAGTACTTACAGATTCTTTCTTCTTTATAACATCTTCTTCAGATTCTTTCTTCTTCATAACATCTTCTTCAGATTCTTTCTTCTGCATAACATCTTCTTTCAAATTTTCCTTTTCTGAATTCCTCCCCAAGTTGACAGAAGATGGTTTAGGAACCTTCTTTCGTTTTAATTCTTTTCGAAGTTGTTTACGACGTTTGTTTTCCTCTTTAACCCATAAGTTGAAACCTTGAATATAGGGTTTAATAAAATTCCTCAACCAGAAATAGTTACGCTTCAACTTCCTAAGTGCTTTAGCTTGACGCGCAACAGTCTTGTTCAACCTAGCTAGCTCCCTTGTTAAAGCATAATTATCCAAAGTCAAACCTTCACGAGGTATAGTATGATCATCACCTTGAAGATGTGAATGTGCCTCTGAAACAGGAACAGAACGTTGAGGAGATGGAGTAGGTGTTCTCTCAATCTCTGCTTGAACCTCAGGGCTTGGAGAAACATCACCCCGTAAAGATGCAGTACCTTCACGAGAAGCAGTACTTGCAGATGTAGTACCTTGTGAAGCAGCACTTTGTGAAGCAGTACCTTGTACAGAATCAGTACCTTCACTTTCTTCATCCTCTCCAGCTTCATCACGTACAGCTTGTACAACTTCCATCATTGTGGTAGTTAATGGAATATCTCCACCTCTGAACAAATCACTTCGCCTAGCCATGAATGTAAATATTTTGGCTTGTTGCACAATGACAGGTAACAAAGCAACATGTTTTGGAACATCAGCCAATTGCTTGTTTAAGAAAACCTGTACAAACCTTGGGTACATCAACCATTTTGACCCAGATGATATATGTGATAGCATCCCATCCAAAATAAGCCTTGAAAAATTAAACATTCTATCAGTAGCTAAGCCAACCACTGCAGATGCTATATTTGACCCAAACTGCTCCCAAGAAGTGCTTTTAGAACTTATGCAATGGAGCAAGACATGAATCAAAAACTTCCATTGAGGACAGAATAATGCTTTCTTGAATGTTTGTTCTGTCAAAGATCCTTCATAACCAAGATTCCTAAAAGTATCCCAAATCAGTTGCTTGTCAAATCGAATAGCCCCATCTTCATCTTCAAATAATAAATCTTCTCGAATAGAGGCTTCTGTAATCTTAATAGTCCGTCCAGCAACAGTGGATCTAATATAGTATTCATCCTCCTCCATATTATCCATAGCATTAGCCCAAAATTCTTGAATCCATGGTTCAATTATATCCGGCTCAACTAAAAGAGCATAACTAATAGGCGACCCAGTAAGATAATCAATTATATCATAGAAAGCCACATTCGCCTCAGTCTTGTCCAAATTAGCCACCATATTGTGCTTCGAAACAGTTAAACGATTCACCATTGTTGAAAAAGTGAGCACAATAAAGATTGTATCGAATAATAAAGAGATGGTGATTGGGGGATAAGTATGGAAAAGATGTAAAGTAATAATATGAGAGGGAAAATCGGAAAGTAGTTATTTATAGGTGAGATTTGAAAAATCACAGCCTAAATAACAAAGTTACCGTTACTATCAATTACCCATCAATATTACCGTTGGAACAGTACTTTAATACGACAAACAGTACTTTCCACATAAGCAGTACTTTCCCAAGCAGTACTTTCCAAGCAGTACTTTCAGGAAAAACAGTACTTTGCCAAATACCTTCATATAAACTAAGTATAAACAAGTATCCTCCCCTCAAGCAATACACAGGACTATACCTAACACCTTATAGTCCTCCCCTTAAACATAGCTTAGTAGTTAATCATTCCAATGCTCACGACCAAGTGATTGAATCGTGACACATCAAAACCTTTTGTGAGTAAATCAGCTACATTGTCATCCGTGTGAACTTTAACCACATTAATGAGCCTATGCTCATAGCAATCTCTAATAAAATGATGCCTAATCTGAATATGCTTTGTCTTGGAATGATACACAGGATTCTTCACAATACAAATAGTACTCTCATTATCAATATTGATAGGAGTATTCTTAAAATTGAATCCATAGTCCAAGAGTTGATTTTGCATCCACAAAACTTGACCACAACAACTTGCAGCAGCTACATATTCAGCTTCAGTAGATGATGTTGCTGCAATTGTCTGCTTTTTGCATTGCCAGGAGACTAACCTTGTTCCAAGATATTGGCATCCACCAGTTGTGGATCTTCTATCATAATTATCACCTGCATAGTCACTATCTGAAAAAGCTTCTAAGTGAAAAGGTGACTCTTTAGGATACCACAACCCCAACTTAGGTTGTTGTTTTAAATAACAGAAAATTCTTTTTACTGCATTCAGGTGAGAGATCTTTGGTGAGACTTGATATCTTGCACAAAGACAAACTGCAAACATGATATCAGGCCTTGATGCAGTAAGATACATAAGAGAGCCAATCATAGATCTGTATAACTTGACTTCAACAGGCTGTCCATCTTCATCTTTACCCAATGAGTGGATAGATTTAATAGGTGTAGTAACAGCCTTCATATCATCAAAATTAAATTTCTTAAGTATGTCTATAACATACTTATCTTGGCTAATGAAAATTCCTTCCTTGGACTGCTTAACCTGAAGTCCTAAAAAGAATGTTAACTCTCCCATTGAACTCATTTGAAACTCCTTCTGCATCAGCTGCTCAAACTCCTTAACCATGGACTGTTTGGTAGCCCCAAAGATGATATCATCAACATACACTTGAACTAACATGATATCCTTCTTGTCTCTCTTGATAAACAAAGTCTTGTCTATAGCTCCCCTCCTGTATCCATGTTGTAATAAGAATGTAGAGAGCCTCTCATACCAAGCTCTAGGTGCCTGATGAAGACCATAAAGAGCCTTAACCACCTTATAGACTTTGTTTGGATGTTTAGGATCTTCAAAACCTGGAGGTTGTTTCACATATACCTCTTCTGTAATAGTGCCATAAAGAAAGGCACTCTTGACATCCATCTGATAAACTTGAAAACCCATATATGAAGCAAAAGCAAGAAATATTCTAATTGCTTCAATCCTTGCCACAGGAGCAAATACCTCATCATAATCTACCCCTTCCTCCTGTCTATAACCCTGAGCAACTAACCTTGCCTTGTTTTTGATAACATTGCCTCTTTCATCTCTTTTACCTCTAAAAACCCATCTGGTTCCAATAACTCTCTTCCCATCTGGAAGATCACATAAAACCCAAACTTCTTGAAGTTTAAATTGAAGAAGTTCTTCCTGCATAGCTTCAACCCAGCTCTCTTTAGTCAAAGCCTGAGCAATATTCTTGGGTTCCTCTTGAGAGATGAAACAGGTAAATAAGCAGGTTTGATGGTCCTTATGATTTAGCCTGTTTTGTTTATATACAAAGCTAAGTAAAGCATTGTGAGGTTTAGAGTAACCTTTAGCTTTGTGTCTTGTAATAACTCCAGAAGTAGAAGGACCAATAATTTGATCAGCTGGATGATTCTTATGAATTCGTAAGATTGGTGACTGTGGAACTTCATATGTATCATCTAAGTTAGTATAATCAGCACCTTTATTGGAATCTGTGAAAATACCGTCATCTTCAAGCTCATCATCAGTTTCTTCTAACCCAGGTATGGTAGGATCATCCAAATCATCTAAAGTACTGTCAACAGGTGCAGCAGTACTTTGATCGAAAGTACTGTCCAAAGTACTGTGAGAGTACTCTGCAGTCTTATTCTTCTTCTTTGCCTCTTCATAAGCTCTCCTTTGTTCATCAGTGTAAGAATGTGCTAATACATCTTGAAGAAGCATCTGATTAAGTTCCTCTTGAATAGATTGATCCTCTGCAGATAATGAGGATTGTGGTACAACAGTACTTTGTTTTGAAGAATCAGTACTTTGCTTAGGAACAACAGTACTTTGTTTTGGACTCACAGGATTTTTATCAGGAACAGTATCAGGTCTAATATGAACATCATGAACAACATATTGAATATCTTCTTCATTGTGCAAAGGTTGATTTTCTTCTCTAACAGGAACATAATTCATCGAAGGAGATAAAATCTCAAGATCAAACATCCAATCAGGACCTTTACCTTTCTCATTGTCTTGATCTTCTAAAAATTCAACATGAAGACAATCTTGAATCTTCTTAGTAACTCTGTTGTAGACTCTAAAGCCTTTACTGTTAGTACAATATCCCAATAAGTAACCTTCTTCAGACTTGCCATCAAACTTCCCCAGATTATCAATAGTGTTCAAAATAGTAAGAGGGCATCCAAAAGGCTTCATAAAACGAATGTTGGGTTTATTGCCCATCAGCAATTCATAGGGTGTCTTCATCTGTGGTTTGGTGACAGAGACCCTGTTAAGTACATAGCATGCAGTACTTACAGCTTCTGCCCAAAATTGAATAGGGAGATGGGAATCTGCTAGCATTGTCCTAGCTACTTCAATCAAAGTCCTATTCTTCCTTTCTGCAACACCATTTTGCTGTGGTGTTCTAGCAATACTAAACTCCCTCTTTATGCCTTTATTTGCACAAAAGTCATCCATAGGCTTGTTCTTGAATTCAGTTCCATTGTCACATCTTATACCTCTAACCTTGAGTCTTAATTGGTTTTCAAGTGCTATTATTAGAGTCTGAATAGCATCAAAGGTATCATCTTTAAAGCCCAAAAAGAAAACCCAACTGAATCTACTACAATCATCAGTAATAACCAAACAGTACTTCTTCTTATTTAAACTTGCCATAGAGACAGGTCCAAATAAATCCATATGTAACAGCTCCAATGGTTCTCTAATAGTTCTTTCCTCAAGCTTCTTGCAGGAAGCTTTGTGTTGTTTACCCTTCTTGCATGCCAAACATGATTGATCATTCTTGTAGGTCTTTGAAGGTAAACCTCTAACTAAATTGCCTTTGACCAGTTTGTTGATGTTCTTGAAATTAACATGGCCCAATCTTCTATGCCATTGATGTGCCTCTTCAGATGTTGCTTTAGCCACCAAACATGTGGCTCTTCCATAAGAATGTAGACTCTTCATGTCTAAACTATACACATCATTTGTCCTTGGTACTCTAAGTACTACCAAGTCATCATCAACAGGTTTGAAGTCAGAGGAAAGGATGAGACATTCTGTGTCAGTGAATAACACAGGATGCTTTTTATCACAAATTTGAGAGACTGACAACAAGTTGAACTTTAGCTCCTTCACATATCTGACATTCTCAAAATCGATTCTTCCAGCTTTAATTGTTCCTTTCCCAATAATCCTTCCTCCATTGGGATCATTCCCAAATGCAACTTTTCCTCCACTAATATTTCTAAAATCAGACAGGATCTCTTTATCGCCTGTCATACTTCCAGAGCAACCAATATCCACAATAAGATGATCTTTAAGCTCCTCTTCTGGGTTGCCCTGCACACAAAGAAAAGAGTTAGAAACTTTTAGGAACCCAAGCCATTACTGACTTGTGTTCCCCTTGAGGAGTTACAAACTCAAATTCTTTGAGTATGTAATTCCCACTATCTTTCAAATGATGATCCAAAATTATCTTTTGATTTGTAGCATGTGGTTTTTCAAAACTCTCTGATTTTTCAATATAAATCTCTTTCACCAGATTTTTAGCATTTTCTTTTGTCACAAAAACATCTGATTCACTTTTTGTTGAACGTACTGTATGTCTCTCAGCAGCACTTTCCCTTTTTACCCATACAGTTTTAACAGGTGGTTCTTGTGATCTAGATCCCCTATATGAATTATGATACCTTCTAGGTTGATAGTGAGATCTCCTAGAATTTCTATTCCAAGAATGGTTTTCAGTACCTTGTCTCTGAGCAGTACTTTGGAAAGTACTGTGAGATACTGAAGGTCTTCTCTGATGTGGGTATCTATGATCTGGTGTGAAGTTTCTGTGATTAACCCTATTAGAATTAGTCCAAACTGGTTTGTGCTCTCTAGGTCTCTGATTGTTAGACTTATTTCTTGGAAACTTGCTTAGATATTCTGAGTGTTTGTCACAATCTTTGATTAAGTGAGTAGGACTATAACACACAAAACACAGTTTTTGACCCATATGACCAAAGTGATTTCTTCTATGTCTATGCCCAAAATTATTTTGCCTTCTTGATGACTGATAAAATTTGTTTTGAGCAAAATTATCCCAAAAAGGTTTAGCAGTACTGTTTTGAAAAGGTTTTGCAGAAGGTACTGCTTGTTGAGCAGTACTTTGGTTTAAAGGCACTGCTGGATTTTGAACATTGTTTTCAACAGTTTCTTTGGGTTTCTCAGACCTAGATTGAGCAACAAGCTTTTTCCTAAACTCTAGACTGTCTACACCATAACGAGAAACATCAGGCCTAGAGGGATGATGACTAATGGGATGAGGAACAGCATGATAACCATTGTCTTTCTTATATTCAGGAGGTGGTTCACTTACTGAGCCCTCATTACTAGATGAATCTACATAGTTAATGAGCTCATCATCACTAGTGGTTATGTCCTAAAACACACCATCATCCTGATCACTAGTTTGGTTTTCATCTATGTTACTAAAGTCCATTCCAAATCCTAAGCATGTTCTAATGTAAGCTCTTCTCTGTTTTTCAACATAAGCAACATAGGACAAGCCAGACTCTCCCCAAGCAGCAAACTTAGCTAACAAATCATCTCTTTCCTTAGTTAATTTCTCAATTTTAGCAATTTTACAGTTTAGTTTCCATTCACTGAGTTTTAACTGGTAATCCTGTTGTTCATACTTTTCAGCCCAAGCCATTTCATTATTTTCATGTGTTATGATTTTAGCTTCTATAGACTTTAAAGTGATTTGATAACCTGCTACCTCAGACCTAGCCTTAATACAATTATCTCTTTCAATCACATAATTGTTAAGCAGTTTTAGATAAAACTCATAACAGTTTGAGCATACCTCAGAGATAGGAGACTGAGTTGGTGAAGTAGCCACCATAGCAAGAAGAACAGGATAATCTTCACTTTCTTTGCTCCAATCAAATCCTCCAAAGCCATCATCAGATTCCAAAGCAGCATGTTCAGATTCTTCATCAAAAGCAGTGCTCCAGTTCAATGCTTCCACTGTGTCTTCAACTGTATCTTCCACTGCTACCATACAGTAAGTCACCGGTTCATCATCAAACTCTTCACTCCATTCAACTTCTGATAACTTCTCTTGAGCAACCAAAGCCTTTGTTTCAGTTATTGGAATTTCTTTGAGCTCAAGTTTAGGCTTCTCAGATGTTCTGTTTGCTTGATACTTAGCAAACCTGCACTCCCTTGCAAAGTGACCAGTCTTTTGACAATTGAAACATTCAATTTTAGATTTGTCAAAAGTTATTCCTTGTTTTGGTTTGAAATCAATACTTTTGCCTGTCTTCTTCATGTACTTTTTGATCCTTGCAGTGATCATAGCAACTTGCCACCTGATATCAATTTCTTCAAGTGCATCTTCTTCAATCTGTACTAGATCCTCTTCATAAGTGACAGGTAAGCTTGCTTGTTGTGCAAAGAAAGAGCACACAACTTCATCTGAGTGCAAAGATGGTGAGGCCTGCTGAGCATATGATGGGGGATTGTAAACAGCAGTACTTTGAGAAACAGTACTTTGAGGAGAAGCAGTACTTTTGGAAGTACTGCTCTTCTTTTCAGATGATAGAAAAGCAATACTGTGAGATTTGGAATTGGGTTGACCACTCATCTCATGTTCATACACCTTCAGTTGATGATAGAGATCATCAAAGTCCATAACATCCAATCCTTGTTGTCCTCTGATCATAGTAGCAATCACATGCCATGTAGATGGCAAACTCCTTAGAAATTTCAAATTAGCATCCTCAACTGATACTTGTGCCTTGTATAATTCCAACATGTTGAGGAGATTCTGAAACCTATCATATGCAGCATCAAGACTCTCTCTTTCTCCTACTGTGAAAGTTTCAAACTGTTGTTTCAGCAAGTTTCTGTGCATCTTCTTAGAGGCTTCATTCCCTCCAAATCTGGTCTTGAGAGCAGCCCAGAGCTGCTTAGCATCTTTAGCATCATGAAACTTGAGAAGATGACCATCTGGAATGGCAGACAAGAGAATGTTTAGTGCCTTCTCTTGATTCCTTAGGGTTGCTGCTGGTAAGACTGCCTTTGGTGCTATAGGTTGTCCAGGAACATGAACGGGTTCTGGAACAACTTCATTCCCATTCACAATTACATTCCACAGAGCATGGTCTGTAATGGCAATATACTGCCTCATCTTCATGCACCAGAGATCATATTCTCCCTTCTTGATTATTGGAATTCTGAGTGAGGTGATTGAGGGTGGTGGAACAGCTTCAGTCGACATCTTTGAATATTGTGGAAGTAGGGTTTCTTCCTAGTAAGAGTTTCCACACAAGCTCTAATACCACTTGTTGGATCGATATACTTTAATCAAACTATCTTAACTAGCTTGTTAAGGTTTAATAACCTCGGATAAATCCTAAGTTATTAACAAAGAAACACTGAGCAATCTTTATCAAGTACGCGGAATTTACTTAACAAAGCTAAGAAGAAAAACTTTATTATAAACTCTAAATCTGCTTATTATGCAGATACTCTAATACAACTCTAAGATAATCGAACTTTTCTCTAAAACACTAATTCGTAAACTCTAAAACTCTTTTTTTGAAATCGTACCTCTAATGCCAATCTAGGAGTCCTTTTATAGGCTCAAGGATATCCTAGTCGGTTTACAATTGATAACCTTGTACGACAAGTAATCTAAACATGGAATACAATTCTTTCCATAAACGAATATAACAGTTCTTTTGTTCTAGCAGTACTTTGACTTCCTCTTGCAGTACTTTGACTTTGTCTTTAGCAGTACTTTGACTATTTGACTTCTTCCAGTTCTTTGCAGCTTACAGTACTTTCATATCTTCAGCACTTTCATATCCCAACACAAGTGATCTTCAGGAATAGCTTGAAGAAGGATGGTTCTCACTTTGTGCTCTCTTTGCACAGCTAAAATCTCTTCAGCAGTTTTGGGAGGAGCAATGGTAAACTTACCATCAAGATCTGGGATAGTCTTTGTAAGATATTAGTTTTCACTTACACATCAAACCATAACACCAAGATGGCGTATAAGTGGAATTCTAGAGAGAGAAAGTTAGAGGTTTAGGGAACTTAGTAAGAGAAAGTGAAAGATATTATTATAAGCTCCAACTCTCTACCTTGGAAGGTAGAGAGTATTTATAGTCTTACAATAAAATGCCACACAACGGGCTGTGGATCAGGCATACAGTGGGTAAAGACCCGTCCGTCCTCCACGGTGTTACTTAACTAAATACTACTTAACTTAAAATAACTACGACTACGAGCTTTCTAACGATTACATCTACTTGAGGTGACTGACTCTTTAATACCTGGAATTTCTAATTCCTAACAATCTCCCCCTAAGGGAGGTCACCTCAATCATGTACTAAAATTACATTGAATACAAATAGATATTACATTAACAATTGTTCTTGCATTCTTGATGTAGTACTTTGCTCCTAAGCTCGTAGTCATTGATTCATCACATTGCATGTTTGGTTACTCCAGGTGGAGGTCTTTTACTGATCCACGTGATAATAAATTTGAGCCAGCTTTTGAGACCATCAGCTAACAAAAGTCTCTGAGACATCCATTGTGGTGTTGGTATTATGTGATGTTGTGACTTTCGGACCGACATGCTCACATTCTGGATTATGATATCTTCTCATCAGAGTAGCGGAAGCTTTCGTTGATTCATGATATTGGCAGCAGCGTAGCAGAAGCATGGAGTGAAAATATCAGAGTTATTGATGTACTTATCATGATTTCTTGAGAGATGAATGTATTGTGTGAGCATGCGGCTATGGATTGACCGCTTCATTCTGATCAGCTGCAAACGTCGGGCGTACCTGCATACAACAGTTAACAATAAAGCGTACAAAAGTGTCTTTGACCACTTTAGTTGAATTGAGGTACACGGCCCACGGTTCCCCGTTGATCAGTACATGTACTGCCTGTGATCAGGTATAATTCCGAAGAATTTCCTTGACAGGGTTTCGCAGCTGCTCTAGCTGTTCTCAAACTGGAACGTCTCAAAGAAGACAACACGGAGTGAGTGAACCAGCGAGTTTAAGTCCACTGATTGATGAAAAGAGATTTGAAAAACAATCGTGTATTGCTCAATAGAAATTTTTTTTGCAATACAACGAAGGTTTTATTGGAAATCAATTATCAATCATAAAAACACCTTTTGGTTTGAAAAATTAGTACACGGTCGATGTGCTAAAAAAAAGAGTTATTGAGCACAAAGACCGGTTTTTCAAAGGTATCCGTCAATCCATAACCTGAACCAGAATTGATTCAAGAGATTGAATTGCCCCATTGTTTCTGTTCAGTTGTCACATGGTTGATCTATATGATAGATCTCACCTGCCACCTACCAGGAGCTTGTTTGATGTTGGCTCCAGAAGGTTTTCCATCTTCATTGTGAATATGTTTACACATCACTCAGATGTTCTGGCAATAACACAAGGATAATGCGTAGGACTCAAGATATAATCTCTCTTTTCACATTGTGTGAAACAGAGAGTCTTCATTGAAAGTGTCCTAATGAGATTTATTGATGATCTCGTGGCTATAGACTCAATTTTGTGCATATTTGGATCCTGTGCCGGAGACTAGGGAGAGGGTCTCCTTTTTCAATATCAACAATCTCTAAGAGAAAGTCGATAGATAATGTCGGTTCCCCGTGAGAATGAAACAAGTCCTTTTAAGAGGAACTTGAGTGGTTTGGAAAGTTGAAGTGCAGTGCGTCACTGGGTCCATGACGTCTTGTCTTCAATACCGATGTTACCATCAGTAGCATATGAATTGAACCCGGTTTCTGCCCTAAGGTTGAATAAATGGAGGGCTATTTGTTTTCACCCTTTTCTCATTCAATTCTTTTCAATTCTTCAACCCCTTCAGTGCTTACCGAGACTTCATAGCTAGAACCTTGTTGGGTTTTTTTCAGTACTAGCTCAGTCTCAGTCCGCACTCTTCCCATATCTCATTTTTCTCCTTTTATCATTATACCTAAGAACTCTACACTAACTAGTGGATAGTCCCTGGGTAGATCCCTCCGGTTCTGGCGGATCATGGGAACACATACCTAACCTTATCATCCTTATATCACCGTACATAAAGTAAAGTTGGTCGGTCTATTTGGTATTGTTCATCTGCCATTGGAACCAATTGAAAACCATTTGAAAATCAATCCAGATACTTGTGATATATTATCAAAAACATTTTGTACCTGAATTATTTTTGATATTTTTAGAATAAGTGCTCCCCCTCAACATGTGCATGAATTGTTTGAAATCGTTTTGCACACGGAGGCAAGAGGAAGAAATTACTTCTTTGATTACCATTTTCTAAAAGATATCACCATCACTTCCTTGATCAAATCAAGTAGATAAAGCATTTCCGGGAAGGATGAGGTTTTCATAAGTTTGCTCCCCCTCAATATGGGCCTCGAGGTTTGAAAAAATTTTTGCACATACTAGAGGTAACCTGCACATTGAGATAAATGATCACGTTTCAAATCATAGGTTTAAGATATATGCTCCCCCTCAACATGTGCATGGAAAATTTGAAATCGTTTGTCACATGTGGGAAGGATAGCATGTACATCCTTATAAAACCATTTACCGAATTATCAGTTTAAATCCAATTTAAATCACACATTCTCCCCCGATCACAATTATCAAATCATTTGAGATTTGTGATCTCTTATTGATTTAAATTGATTTTGAAACATTTTAAGGGAAATTGTGACTTGATTATGAAAGCGTTTTAACTGATAAGGATCGGATTTTTAGACTTTAAAACTCCATTGATAAAACATGCATGTACATCTTTTGAAAACAATTTAATGCCAAATAACTTTTTAATTTAATTGAAATCATTCTCCCCCTCAATCAATGACATAGGTTATTGATTGAGAGATAGAGATTTTGACAAATAAGTCCTGATGATTATCAAAAATAGAGACCGAGTTATTTTACAAAGCAGTTAGTTTTCAGTAGATAAATGTTTATAGAATCAGAGCATGGAATTTGAAAACATGGTAAAGCATGGCTCTGTTCTTTCTTTGAAAAGCGGGTTACTGCCTGAAATGACAATAAACCATTTTTTTTTTCTCCCAAAAATATTTTTTGATTTTTTTTTTTTTTTTTATATATAAAAATTCGAACAACATCTAAAGTCCCGTGTCATTCTTTGAATGACAACATCAAGACCGTAGATATTATCGAATCGAGAGAAACATGACAAAATGACAATATTTTTTGAAGATTTTTCGAATTTTTCAAATTTTTATGGATTTTGAAAGATTTATATTTTTCTGTTTGATTTTTTCAAGGTTTTATAATTTTGTATTTTGTTTTTCGAATAAATATTTACAAGAGATAGATGAAGATAGACCTTTACTCCTCGTCTTCCTCCTGAAGACGTTTGAATGTTTCTGGTTGAAGGCTTTTCAAGCCAAGACGTGGAAGAATAAACTCAAAACGTTCTCTTGGAAGAGCTTTGGTGAAGATGTCTGCTAACTGATATTCAGACCTCACAAAATAGAGTTCTACCACACCTTTTTCCACTTGTTCCCTGATGAAATGATGTCGAATGTCGATATGCTTTGCTCTTGAGTGATGAACGTTGTTGCATGAGAGAGCAATAGCACTTTTATTATCACAGTACAGAGGGATTTTGTTGAATTCAAAGCCATAGTCAGATAATTGAGATCTCATCCATAAGATTTGAGCACAACAGGATGACATGGCTATGTATTCAGCCTCTGTAGAGGAAATAGAAGTACTCATTTGCTTCTTTGAAGACCAGCTCACAAGTTTATCACCCAAAAACTGAGCACCTCCAGATGTACTTCGGCGAGTATCTTGACACCCTGCATGATCAGCATCTGCATAGGCTGTTAGTGACATGCCGGTGTCCTTCGGGTACCAAAGACCCATATTGATGGTTCCTTGGAGATACCGAAAGACCCGTTTAACTGCTTCAAGGTGCCTTTTTGTAGGCTTAGCCTGGTATCTAGCACACATGCAAACAACGAACAAGATGTCTGGTCTACTAGCTGTGAGGTACATCAGGGATCCAATCATACTACGATATTTTGTTTGGTCAATCATGATCCCTGAGTGGTCCTCATCTAGTTTTGTTCGATCAATCATGGGAGTGTCAACAGGGTCACTTGAATCAAATCCAAATTTCTTTAAGATCTCAGTTGCATATTTAGATTGATTTATGAAAATGCCTCCGGGACTTTGCGAAATTTGTAATCCTAAGAAAAATGACATTTGTCCCATCATTGACATTTGAAATTTTGAACTCATTTCATTTGAAAAACGATCACATTCCATTGGGTCTGTCGAGGCAAAAATAATATCATCAACATAAATTTGAACATGAATTAAATGTTTGCCTGACTTCCTGGTGAACAATGTTGGATCAATTGCTCCTTTGCTAAATCCGGTTGATAGAAGAAACTTTGACAGTGTATCATACCATGCCCTTGGAGCTTGCTTTAAACCGTAAAGGGCCTTCTTCAAACGATAAACGTGAGTAGGATGCTCTTGATTTACAAATCCTTCAGGTTGGCTGACGTAGACGACTTCTTTAAGGTCTCCATTCAGAAATGCCGTCTTTACATCCATCTGATAGACTACCATGTTCTTACTAGCAGCATTAGCCAGAAAGATTCTGATTGCCTCGATTCGAGCAACTGGAGCAAAAGATTCTTCAAAGTCAATACCCTCCTCTTGACGGTATCCTTTAGCAACTAATCGAGCCTTGTTCTTCAACACATCACCATGCTCATCAAGTTTCACTTTGAAGATCCATTTAAGAGCAATAATCATAGCACAGTCTGGAGCAGGTACTAACTCCCATACATCAAGTCAATCAAACTCATGAATTTTATCTTGCATGGCATTGAACCAGCTATCTTCATTCATGGCGGTTTTAACATCTTTTGGTTCGATCTTAGATAGTACGGAGTTGAAGAAGCACCATAAGGAATCGGTAGCAAGTTGTTTCCGTGTTGATACAGGACGAGAGGGATTTCCAATGATGTTGTCTAGTGGATGATCGTGAGTCCATTTTCTAAGGTGTTCATGTGGCAGTTATTGAGGGACTGAGGTAGCAGAGTCGATGTCTCCTGAAGAAGATGGTTCTGATGATGATTCAGGAGCAAATATGTTTTCAAATAGAGCATCTTCAGGAGTAGCAAGGGATTAACTTCATCATTGATGCCAGAAACAGTTCCATTATGTACATTTGAAGAATGATGATTTGTTGATGAGACTGAAGGATCAACAACAGGTGTATCTTGACTTAAAGATATTGAGACTAAGGGATTGACTTCATTCACAGGAATATGAGCAGCCTCTGTTGTAGGAATCGACACCTCATTAGTACTTGGGTCATAAAGTTCATCAAACATAGGATCAAACAATTTCTTTAAATCATCTTCAGATGGAGGTACATATGGAGTTTCTTGAGAAGAGTTTGGAACAAGGTGTAACACCCCCAAAATTTCACAGCGAAAGCGTTCGGGTCATGGGGTGCTACTAAATCAATATACACAACACAAGGTAATAAAGAATGGAAATTCTATTCCATTTTCAAAATATGGATTAATTTAAGAAATAGTTTTACATCATTGTTTCAAAGTGCGGAAGTAAAGCCCATAAAAATATATGTTGTCCCATTAAAATTGTGTTAAATATGTTTGGAAACACTTTGGATGCCAGTCTTCAACGAATGCCATTGCCATTGCCCACGCCAAGAAATAAACCTGAGAAAAACATGCTAAAATGTCAACACAAAGGTTGGTGAGTTCATAGGTTTAAGTTTCAGAAATCAAGTTTTCAAGTTGGACCACAATTGCACATATAGCATCTCCGTGAATGACACTATATGCAAAAAGTGCTATTACGCTAGTACCAAGTTCATGCGACCGAAACTACGATAGTGTGCATGCATCTAGAAGCATGATAAATAAAAGCCCAGCAAGTGTATTTCCAGTACACTCAATCAATACGATATGATATACGCCCGACGTTTGCCTATCCGGTCAAACTCGAACGGGGGTGTCATCCCCAATAGATCTATTCATAACAATCGCGCCTCCCCAAAGGGAACTAACGGTAGCATAGTTGGGATTCAAGGTTGTTTCACGTAATAGTGTTTTCAGTTTTAGGTCCGAAAAGAGTTTTGCATATTTCTCACCCCATAGTTTTATAAAGCAAGTAAATAAGAGTAAAAGTGGGGTTATAAACTCACCTCAGCAGTTCGGTGAATAAAGCACAAAGAGATCGAGTGTGATACAACAGCGGCTCCTACCCGGAACCTAAGAACGAGATGGCATGACTCAGAATAATGATAGATGTTTGGTTTACGGCCGAAAAGATAGAGCATTGAATATGAAATTCAATAGAGCGATATTAGCGTTGGTTTAAATATGACGTTGTTGCCAAGGTGTGTCGGTATCGAGTAGTGTTTTCATATATTAATATACTTATAAATATATATAAGTTTAATTAGTTGTTGACACTAGGTTGTCAAAATATTCGTTTTTATAAAGTCGTTATAAGTTTATAAGTTTTCTAAACATTTTTCCAAATTTACACTTTTTACCCTCAAGTTATAAAATGTACGAGTTTGGCCCTTATATTTTGGAGAAATGACAATTTGTACCCAAATATATATTTCATTCAGAATTTACAGTTTTTGGTCCCTCGAAAATCTGTTTTTACAAAGTTTATCCAAAAAGTTATATTTTCACTTTTAGTCCCCAAGTTTCAAAGTTTATACTTTTATTAAAACTTTTAATTACCTTTTAATTACTAGTTTCCCATGTTTACAAAATGGACCCCCGAACTTTCCATGCATACGTAAAGTATGAAAATATACCCCTTTAACTTTCCAAAATGTTTACTATTGACCCGAAAGCTATATATTTTGCAAATTTAGTCCAAAAAATACATTTCGACCACACGGCTTATTTAACTTTTACAAAAGTATAGCACTAGCTTATTCTTAGCTTATGAGGTTATTTTTAAACGTAATGGGCCGGGTATACGATCGATCTTTAAGGTGAAATAAACATGTTTACGTGTGATAGTTTATTAACGAGGTTACTTAGGCGCATTATTAGTTTTTACGTGTGATATATATACACTATAAGCGAGAAAGAGTGAGATGGAAGCAAGTAGAAAGAAACTTACGACACCCAAAGGGTGGTGACGATATCGAAAAGAATGAGTGATCAAGAGCTCAAGACCTCCACGGTTACCCTTCGCTCTCCTTACAAACGAAATGATCGAACCCTTGCGACCTTGTTTTTCCTTGGTTTATTTCCACAGTGGACGTTTATAAGAGAGATGAGAATTGTTTTTGAGTGTGATGATAATTGTTAAGTGTTTGAGCTAGTTATATAGGAGAACTTATGCATGGTATTGCCAATATTATATTCATGTTCTCCTTGGTTCCAAGAAAGTGAAGTATGGCTGTTTTCTTGAGCGTGCATGTTCAGTCACTCAAAGGGGCACGTCCTTGGTGAAATCATATCACAAGAAACATGGAAGGAGCACAAGGTCTAATGGGTATTGAGGTTAAGGTAAGTTAAGGCTAGGTTTAGGGTATTAAAATATGTGTTAGGATGGCTAGCTTGGTACTTTTATCCCCTCCTTGTGATGTTTTTACGCAGCAGCAAGGTCAAGAAAAGAAGAAAGAAATGTTGTGCTTGCTTTGGGTTTGGTTTGTATCCGCTAGTCACCACAAAATACCACGTTTGACTTTGCCAAAAGGGAGTTAAAGTGGGGTAGCTAGGTTAGAAGTTTTGTCTCCTTGACTATCCACATGCACCATGTTAGGGGACACAAGGTCTTATATCATAAGTCAAAGGCACGGCCTTTTACACAAAAAAAATACACTACTAATACTAGATGGTTAAAAAAATTTTAAAAGTGGATGTTGGTGGCTGCTTTCAGTCGAATGGAAAAAAAAGAACAAGAGTTCAGATGTTGAACATGTTTAGGAGGAGTAGTCATTTCATTATTTGTCTCTTGGGGACATATTACCCAAAGGTTTTAAAGGTCAAAGTGGTTCAAGTAGTGTTTAGGTCATTTGTTTATTAAGTGTAGGGTGGCTAAAGGAGAGTCCTTTGTCTCCTTTTATCATACACACATCCATGATATAATTGATCAAGGTGTTGCTTGTGTCTTGTTTTGGTTTTGTCGTTGGTACTCACTGAACAAGAAAACAATGTACCAAGTTTTCACTTGTACAATTATTATGTATCATTTTACTAAGAGTATACTAGGCCAAGGAAATTTGGATGGCTAGGCCCAAGACTAATTAAGATAAGTTGGGTTGGGTTGGTTTGTACACGAGAGCCCAAAAAAATGAATGATGGATCGGGTAGTGTTGGGCTTAGAGGCCCGGTACGAGATAAAATATAAAAGTTTATTATATATTTATTTTATATAATTTTTATTATCGAGGTCGAGGTGAAAAATATTTCGTGACTTGTCATGTTTAAAGTTCGAAACGAAGAAGAAAAAAAAATGGCCGCGAAAATCGGTAGGGAAATTTGCGAGTTGTTATAGTACCTACCCCTTAAAAGAAACCACGTCCTCGTGGTTTACGATGCGAGAATCGTCGAGGTCGATACGGTGACGAGATGCGAGAATATATACTTAAAACGTGACATGGAAAAGGGATAGTCGTTCAAGAAAGATTCGGTGACGTGAGGCGATAAGTGAACACAGATAAAGGATTCATTAAACGGAATACAACGCGGTTTTATGAAAGAGTACGATAGTTGAGTTAAAACAGAAATAACAGAGTCGTATGAGGTTACGAAGGATAGAGCATAAGAGTGCCATAAGAGATCGTGACCAGTGACAAAGGTGGTTTAAATACGTGTGTGAGAATCAAGTAGTCGTATGTTACATAAAGAAATAACATAGAAGCAGTGATGAGTTGTACGTTACATAAAGAAATAATGTCGAGATTGATATAGTGACGAGTTGTACGTTACACACAGAAATAACGTAGAAGCAGTTATGGAAGCATAGCATAGTGCGATATTGTAATAGTGGGCATGTTATACAGTTTAACATAGAGAGGTAACAAGTATAAGCATTCGTAGTCTACTCTACACTATCCTTAAATTAATTATTCCTTAACATCATTCAGTTTGTTACATCAACATTATTCTCATTTAAACTTCGCGACCTAATCAAACAAGAACAGCCTTAAAGTTTAAATAAGAGTAAGCGTATACACATTTAAACTTCGCGACCCAATCAAACAAGAACAGCCTTAAAGTTTAAACGTGAGTTAATTAAGAAACTTAATGACTTTGAGAATTAATTAATTTAATTCAAATGAAAGCTTATACGAACCTAAAATACAGCAGTAACACATAGCACGACTACATCGTGTAACAGTAGGCAAGGCATGGCAGACATTGGCAGTTGTGGCGGCGTTGAAGTGTTTTTAAGGAAATGTGGTTATAGTTTAGGTTTTGAAAAATACCTAATTCTCTATAACCTTGGCTCTGAATACCAATCTGTAACACCCCAAAAATTTCACAGCGGAAGCGTTCGGGTCATGGGGTGCTACTAAATCAATATACACAACACAAGGTAATAAAGAATGGAAATTCTATTCCATTTTCAAAATATGGATTAATTTAAGAAATAGTTTTACATCATTGTTTCAAAGTGCGGAAGTAAAGCCCATAAAAATATATGTTGTCCCATTAAAATTGTGTTAAATATGTTTGGAAACACTTTGGATGCCAGTCTTCAACGAATGCCATTGCCATTGCCCACGCCAAGAAATAAACCTGAGAAAAACATGCTAAAATGTCAACACAAAGGTTGGTGAGTTCATAGGTTTAAGTTTCAGAAATCAAGTTTTCAAGTTGGACCACAATTGCACATATAGCATCTCCGTGAATGACACTATATGCAAAAAGTGCTATTACGCTAGTACCAAGTTCATGCGACCGAAACTACGACAGTGTGCATGCATCTAGAAGCATGATAAATAAAAGCCCAGCAAGTGTATTTCCAGTACACTCAATCAATACGATATGATATACGCCCGACGTTTGCCTATCCGGTCAAACTCGAACGGGGGTGTCATCCCCAATAGATCTATTCATAACAATCGCGCCTCCCCAAAGGGAACTAACGGTAGCATAGTTGGGATTCAAGGTTGTTTCACGTAATAGTGTTTTCAGTTTCAGGTCCGAAAAGAGTTTTGCATATTTCTCACCCCATAGTTTTATAAAGCAAGTAAATAAGAGTAAAAGTGGGGCTATAAACTCACCTCAGCAGTTCGGTGAATAAAGCACAAAGAGATCGAGTGTGATACAACAACGGCTCCTACCCGGAACCTAAGAACGAGATGGCATGACTCAGAATAATGATAGATGTTTGGTTTACGGCCGAAAAGATAGAGCATTGAATATGAAATTCAATAGAGCGATATTAGCGTTGGTTTAAATATGACGTTGTTGCCAAGGTGTGTCGGTATCGAGTAGTGTTTTCATATATTAATATACTTATAAATATATATAAGTTTAATTAGTTGTTGACACTAGGTTGTCAAAATATTCGTTTTTATAAAGTCGTTATAAGTTTATAAGTTTTCTAAACATTTTTCCAAATTTACACTTTTTACCCTCAAGTTATAAAATGTACGAGTTTGGCCCTTATATTTTGGAGAAATGACAATTTTTACCCAAATATATATTTCATTCAGAATTTACAGTTTTTGGTCCCTCGAAAATCTATTTTTACAAAGTTTATCCAAAAAGTTATATTTTCACTTTTAGTCCCCAAGTTTCAAAGTTTATACTTTTATTAAAACTTTTAATTACCTTTTAATTACTAGTTTCCCATGTTTACAAAATGGACCCCCGAACTTTCCATGCATACGTAAAGTATGAAAATATACCCCTTTAACTTTCCAAAATGTTTACTATTGACCCGAAAGCTATATATTTTGCAAATTTAGTCCAAAAAATACATTTCGACCACACGGCTTATTTAACTTTTACAAAAGTATAGCACTAGCTTATTCTTAGCTTATGAGGTTATTTTTAAACGTAATGGGCCGGGTATACGATCGATCTTTAAGGTGAAATAAACATGTTTACGTGTGATAGTTTATTAACGAGGTTACTTAGGCGCATTATTAGTTTTTACGTGTGATATATATACACTATAAGCGAGAAAGAGTGAGATGGAAGCAAGTAGAAAGAAACTTACGACACCCAAAGGGTGGTGACGATATCGAAAAGAATGAGTGATCAAGAGCTCAAGACCTCCACGGTTACCCTTCGCTCTCCTTACAAACGAAATGATCGAACCCTTGCGACCTTGTTTTTCCTTGGTTTATTTCCACAGTGGACGTTTATAAGAGAGACGAGAATTGTTTTTGAGTGTGATGATAATTGTTAAGTGTTTGAGCTAGTTATATAGGAGAACTTATGCATGGTATTGCCAATATTATATTCATGTTCTCCTTATTTCCAAGAAAGTGAAGTATGGTTGTTTTCTTGAGCGTGCATGTTCAGTCACTCAAAGGGGCACGTCCTTGGTGAAATCATATCACAAGAAACATGGAAGGAGCACAAGGTCTAATGGGTATTGAGGTTAAGGTAAGTTAAGGCTAGGTTTAGGGTATTAAAATATGTGTTAGGATGGCTAGCTTGGTACTTTTATCCCCTCCTTGTGATGTTTTTACGCAGCAGCAAGGTCAAGAAAAGAAGAAAGAAATGTTGTGCTTGCTTTGGGTTTGGTTTGTATCCGCTAGTCACCACAAAATACCACGTTTGACTTTGCCAAAAGGGAGTTAAAGTAGGGTAGCTAGGTTAGAAGTTTTGTCTCCTTGACTATCCACATGCACCATGTTAGGGGACACAAGGTCTTTTATCATAAGTCAAAGGCACGACCTTTTACACAAAAAAAAATACACTACTAATACTAGATGGTTAAAAAAATTTTAAAAGTGGATGTTGGTGGCTGCTTTCAGTCGAATGGAAAAAAAAGAACAAGAGTTCAGATGTTGAACATGTTTAGGAGGAGTAGTCATTTCATTATTTGTCTCTTGGGGACATATTACCCAAAGGTTTTAAAGGTCAAAGTGGTTCAAGTAGTGTTTAGGTCATTTGTTTATTAAGTGTAGGGTGGCTAAAGGAGAGTCCTTTGTCTCCTTTTATCATACACACATCCATGATATAATTGATCAAGGTGTTGCTTGTGTCTTGTTTTGGTTTTGTCGTTGGTACTCACTGAACAAGAAAACAATGTACCAAGTTTTCACTTGTACAATTATTATGTATCATTTTACTAAGAGTATACTAGGCCAAGGAAATTTGGATGGCTAGGCCCAAGACTAATTAAGATAAGTTGGGTTGGGTTGGTTTGTACACGAGAGCCCAAAAAAATGAATGATGGATCGGGTAGTGTTGGGCTTAGAGGCCCGGTACGAGATAAAATATAAAAGTTTATTATATATTTATTTTATATAATTTTTATTATCGAGGTCGAGGTGAAAAATATTTCGTGACTTGTCATGTTTAAAGTTCGAAACGAAGAAGAAAAAAAAATGGCCGCGAAAATCGGTAGGGAAATTTGCGAGTTGTTATACAAGGGATGAACCAATGGGACTGTTTTGAAGTGCGGGTCCTGAACTGGAGTGTCCAGGAGCCATTTGACCGGTCAGCTCATCAAACGTAACGTGAATTGTTTCCATGATATTTCGGGTTCTTTTGTTGTGGATTCGGTATCCCTTTTTGTTTGGAGCATACCCTACAAATACTCCAATGTCTACTTTAGCTCTAAGTTTGCCTAAGTCTTGTCCCTCATTAGTTGGATAACACAATGCACCAAACACACGAAGGAAAGAGAGATTAGGTTTTCTGTTGTGGACAAGTTCATATGGAGTTTTTCCATGAACAGTGTGAATCAGGGAACGATTTTGTGTGTAGCATGCAGTGGCAATAGCTTCAGCCCAGAGAAACATTGGAACCTTTGAGTAAATCAGCATTGTTCTAGCGGCTTCTACAAGAGTTCGATTTCGTCTTTCAACTACACCGTTCTGTTGAAGAGTTCGTGGAACACTTCTTTGATGGCTGATTCCAACGCTTTCATAAAATTCACTAAGTTGTTTGTTGACAAACTCAGTTCCATTGTCTGTTCTTATTATTCTGACTGTTTTGTTAAGCCGAACCTGCCGTTGTTTGATGAGTTTGATGATGATATCAGAAGTTTCATCATTTGTCCTTAAGAACTTGACCCAGGTGAATCTAGAGTAATCATCAACCACAACTAACACATATTTCTTCCCAAATATATTCTGCACCCTCATTGGTCCACATAAATCCATATGAATCATATGAAGAACTTCTGTGACAGAGTTAGTAGGTTTGGGTTTATGGGCATACTTCTTGCTTTTCCCCAATTGACATGCTGAACAAAGATGATCCTTTTCATACTTGAGTCTAGGTAAACCTACAACTAAGTCCTTTCTGGAGAGATCATTGATGGTACTGAAGTTCAAGTGATTGAGACGACGATGCCACAACCATGACTTTGTTTTAGAGGCCTTTGACAGTAAGCAAATTGGAGAAGACTTCATCATATCTTCGATAGAGATGGTGTATAGATTTGAACCACGTGAACCTCTTAAAAGTTCCTTACCATCAAGTTCTCTAACGAAGCAGGTATGTTTTCTGAAGGCTACTTCTAGATCAGAATCGCAGAATTGACCAACAGAGAACAAGTTGTGACCAAGACCTTCTATATAGTAAACCCTGGAGATAACACTTTTGCCAACAACATAGTCTCCATAACCCATAATAGCACCGAAATGATCATTCCCGAATCTAACTGTCCCGATGAATTTGCTCACGAAGTTCATGAGCCGTGACCGGTCGCCAGTCATATGCTTGGAACAGCCTGAGTCCAGGTACCACAGAACGATTTGAACGATCTGCAGTTGAACACAGACAAGAATGGATAACTGGATAATTGGGATCCCCATGCAAGAATGGGTTCCATTTGGTTAGTAACAATGGTTGGAACACCCACATCAGAAAAAGAAGCATTCATATCAGAAATTAAGGCACTGGAATCATTGTGAATAGATGCAGTACTAGTGTTTGTATTAGCCCTGTTCACAGTGTGCTCACTTCTTAAGGGAATAGTTCTACCAGTAGGCATCCATTTTCTAGTGGGCATTGTCTGATTATTCTTATGACCAACAGGTATCCAATAATAGCCTATCTTACTAAATGTTCTTCCTGTGGGTTTCCACTGTTTTCTAACTTTCTTTCGTTTTTGCCTTTTTGCCTTTTTAGCATGAATATTAACAACATTAACTGGAAAATTAACATCATTAGGCAAAACATTAACACCACATTCATGATTAGAAACAGAATTCAAGCAGTCATCAGTACAAGGTTTGCAAATAGTATCTGAATTCGAATTAATTACAGTACGCCTATGGCTAATACTAGAATCAACACGATTCGTTTTATTCGATTCAAGCTTAAAGTTCCTAGATTGTTCTTCTACTCTTTTCCAGTGCACATTCTTAGCTTGCGAGGTCCTATCATTCCTTGTATTGTCTTGAGACTTTGACTTGCTCCCTTTAATGTCACTGATTACTCCTGTAGAGGGAATGGGAACATTAGTTGGTTTTACTATTCTTTGCATCACCTGTTTAGATGTGCTGGGATCTGAACTACATGCAGGCACACTAAGGTTCACTTTCTTAAAACTAGAAGTGCTGGGATTTGTACTCCTAGAAGGCACACTTGAGTTCTCTTTCATAGCATTGACAGATCTGGAATCTGAACTACTTAAAGGCACACTAAGGTTCATATTCAAGACATTGGGCATCAAATGAATATCATACTTGGCATTAGGCATCGAACATGGAATCAAAGGATTAACTCTCTCACCTAAGGACTTTGGGCATATTGTGATCAAGCATTCTAGGATTTCTTGAAATCGTTTGGCATATAAGCATGCATGTCCAATTGCATTATCATGAGGTTTCTCTAACTTATCCTCTTCAACAATCTCACGCAGACATTCTAGGCAATCCTTTAGGGATGAGAAGTATGTTTGAACAGCAAGTTTGTTGTTCCTGAGATAAGGAGGGACATATTTCACAGACAAAGCATATTTATTACAAGAGTGAACCTTTGATACACCATTCTCCCCATTGGTCATTGGCATTTTCCCTTTTACCTGACTCTTCAGATTCTCAATTTCCTTTTGCAATGAAGCTATTTGTTCGTTATTTTTGTTACGAGTGACCTTTATTGATTCAAATAACTCATTGAAATGACGTTTAACCTTTTCATTTTCTTCTAGAAAACTTTTGTTTTCCTTTTGTAATGCATTTACTAGGTTTTGAAGATGAAACGTTTGAGAATTCTGAGAATCTAAAGGAGGAGGCATTTGGGAGCCTATCATATTGTTCGTTTGACCCTTTAATTGAGAGATTTGGGCTTTCAACTTTCTGATCGTGTTGCAATGAGCTTGAATCTGTTCATCACGTTTGTTAATTTGAAAAACTGCATCAAACTCTGGAGCATCTGAGGATGTCTTGATATTTGAAGTTTTGACATTTTCTTTAAGATGTTGATATTTTAGTTGTAAATTAAAATGCTCAACTTCTAGTTTAGAAAAATGTTTAACCAAATTGTCGTGATCATCCAGTTCAATTTTCTTGTTTAGTTCAAAATTAGTTTTTTCAAGCTCAATGACACGATCATGGGAGACTTTCAGGGCAACCGATAATTCATGAAATTTGGAAGCATTAATGGAACAATTTGTAGCAGTGAAAAACACATCTTGAGCAATACATTCAGAAATCAGGTTCTCATTTAGTGTATGCAAGTTCTTCCTCTCAATCTCATTATATTTTAGTGCTCGCTCATAGTTACTAACTTCAACTATCATTGCATCAAATTCCTTTTCCATTCCCTTAATATCAGTTTCTATCCCCTTTTTAAGACTCTCAAAGTGATCTTTTAGAAGTTTAAAGAAAGGCATGACCTCAGTTAAATAACATTCTTTCATTTGCTCAAAACCCCTTTCTCCTTCAGTTATACCAGTGGGTGTGATCCTTTTCTTGCAAGTTTTCTCAAAATCAACAAATAGTTGAAATATAACATATTGGCTAATTAATTTTTTTGGTTAAAGGGGAGTAATCATGCACCCTGGTAAATATATTAACCAAATAAACGTTTAAGAACAACGGATATGAGTGAAATCCCATATCTCAGCCCGTTACATAGGCATAAAGCTTACATAACAAGATACTTCCTACTTTCTAAACAAGAAAACAAACCACTACTCAAATGATAACATAGGACACAACGAAATAAAATTACTTCCAAGGACCTTGAAACTTTGTGCCATACATGGCATTAAAGGCATCCAAATTCCCTGGAAGATCTCGAACCTGTTTCGCATAGCCATCGAAGTCATAGTCATCATACTCATCTTCAAACTCTTGGCCACCACCAAATATATTAGCAGACTCATCAAACGGGTTAGCAACCACCTCATCTTCAGAATCAGACACCACGATCTCTCCTACTTTAGAAAAAGGGTTAACTCTCTTAGTAGAAGAGGCAGGCGGTATACAAGAATCACTAGTTTGAGGAGCCACTCCCGACTCCATCTCTTTCAAATCACTCACAAGGGGTTCTTGTGATGCAGTACCTGTCTTAGCAGACTTATCTTCATTAACTTCCATTGTACGACCAGAATCCACATCCTTGTTAGTGTCATTAGAAGGAGTACCAGACGCATCTAAATTAAGAGCATCAAACTGGTTAGATGTAACAATCTTTGTTCCACTCGAACTAGCCACATCAGAAGTATTCTTCTTATTGACTTCCACTTTCTTAGGTTCAGGAGGAGTCTTTTTAGGTTGGTATTGAAACTATTTACCCACAACAGGTTTGAAAAACCCTCCTTGACCCGGGATAGAAGACCCACCTTGCTTTCCCTTCTTCTTGTTATTAACCGTCTTGAAACCATCATTAGCACGCTTAGTAGGCTGAGCAGGAGGTTCAACAACTTTAGGACAATCAATAGGAGTATGACCAAAAATCTTACATTTATCACAATGCGGTGATTTCCACTCATATTCAACCCGTATCGTCTCGATAGTCGAACCTGACCCATCAAGTAACGGAATCTCAACAGTAAGGCTGTCCCTAAGTACCTCATCTGACTTCACTTCAATCATGCATCTAGCAAAACTACTACGTCCCCACGAGTCCTTGCACATCTGGCTAGTGAAAGCATCTAACCTTTTGGGCGTGCCTATCAATGTGGCAAGGAGACTAAGGCCATCATCAGAAAACATAGCAAGAGGAACATCATGGAATTTAACCCACATCGGGATATTGGTCAAATCCTCTTTAAGTAAGTTGGTGTTCAATGTCCATGGTTTAAGAATAATAGGTACATTTCTAATCAACCAAGGACCGTTTTCAATAACATCATCAACACCTTTCTTCGAATTAAACTTAAAAAAGAAGAACCCCTTTGCATTCATCATTACCTTTTGTATACCAATCTTAGCCCACGCATTGCGTACAAAGTAATCAACAACAGGAAAAGCAAGGCGTTGACCAAGGAAATACCCATACAAAGTATTCTCAAACCTAGTGTTCACCTCTTCAACCACTTTTATCGGGACAGAAAGATCCACACCATTTGCTTTCTTACTACATTCCAACCTACGAAAGTTAGATGTGTGTTTCTTTGGTTCAGTAGAAGTAACACCAGCATACGATGAAGAAGGTTGTTTCAAAGCACCAACCTTCTCAATACCAACTGCCCCATGTGCATACGTATCAACCTTATCATTACCTTTAGTAGGAATACTAGTAGCATTAACATTAGAAGCCATAGGACCACTCGTATCAGGCGGAGATTTCGAATAATAACCAATAGCAGTAAGCATCTCATCTAGCTCCTTCTGTGACTGCGGCACCTTAAGATGCTTAAATGGATTAGTCCCAATAGAAGTAGTAGCATCCACTGTCACAGCTGGTTTTAATGGTTGCCCATCATCACCCACAAAAACAAGTTTTTCCTAAAAAATTTGTTTCTCAATAGCACGAATTTTCTATAAAGTATCATGACCCTCAGGCTCGTCATGGCTATGAGCATCATGACTAGGGGTCGAACCAAGTGAAACCGGCTCCACTTGTCCATCAGTACCAACAAGAATAGACGAAGGTGTACCTTTGTCCGACGCAGCACAACTATCAGAATCCATACCACCAATAATACCAGTAGACTGCGCAACCTTCTCCACATCCTGAGAAACACCGTCGTTTCCCAGTTCAGAACCCTCCATAACACAGAAAAATCAAACCCTAAATCACTGTAACCTAAAGAACACAATCGAAACAAGAAAAAAAACAACCAGTACCAAACCACGTAATCGCTACGTATTAATTAAACCCTAGTAATAAACTTGGGTTTATAATCATAATCGGCCATAGATCAACCCATGAATAACAACTAAAGTCGATTCAGTAATAAGGATGAAATTAAAGGTATACGAATCAACAAAAGCCCAAACTAGCGATCAAAGAAACCCTTTAAAAAGGTTTAATATTGAATCGCAGATCGCCAGGGAGGTTTGAGGGCAGAATCCACGATTGATTATAATATTAAGCTAATAAGATCGGATGCAATCGTAAATCAAATAGTCGTCACAAGGATTATAATATTTAGAATGAGTATACCATGCAACAATCCTAACCAATACAAAGGAATCTCACCGTCCCACTAAAGAAACCAAGAATATACAAAATATTAAAGGTTTGGAAGTGAGAATCGATTTGTAAGGGGATCTCTTTTCGCCAATAAGAGAATCGTATTGGATAATTAAGGTCTTGCTTTTAGTGGCAATTGTTCTAGGAACAAGATGCATTGGTGTATTAGGAGGATACACAGTCGCTCTAGGCATTTTCCAAAGGGAAGGGTTTGTTTCAACAATATTTTCAGCTTTCTGCTTATCTAAATCCATTTTCCAGAAAACTTGTTCGGGAGTCAACATTGTCTGAGGCTTAAACATGTTCAAGGAAATCCAGTTTTCCTTCTTGTAATCATGGGGTGTGATCTTTATTTTCTACTCTTTACATTTAGGATCATCTAATTTCTTGTTCATCTTTTCCCTAGTGACTTCAACTGATTTCTTATCTTCCTCAGTGCACTCAACGCAACTAGGTTTCTGTCTAGGTTTAAGGATTTCATTGCCATCATAAAGAACCTTATGAGCATTTCTAGCCCTTTTAATGACCTCTGGATTTGGTTCTTCAACAAGGGGAATGCTATGCTTATCGCTTAAGACTCTATGCTTAGTGATCATGTGAGCAGTCTGAATGGTGTTCCCTTGTATGTACAACTTGTTTTCAAGTTTGTTTTTCAAAGTTTTCAGATTAGAAAAATCTTTCAAGAGTTTTGATTCCTTTGCATTAAATTCTTGCTTAAGCATTTTCACATTTTCTTGAAGTTCTTGTTTTTGTTTAGCAGTTTTAGAAAGCTTTTCTTGCAAGGAATTTAACTCTTGTTTTAATACTTCTTCTCTAAAATTACTTTTTCTAATGATTGTACGCACTTGGTCATCCATTTCCTGCTCACGAGTGGTCAACTCAAATTTTGCACGTTGTTCATAGATAGCAACACGTTCTTTATAGGCATTTAGTTCAGAAATTACAGAATCATCAGGGGCACATGCAGTGTATTCATCAAGAACATAGTCATTGTTGACTGCAGAAGATGCATCACTTCGTACAACTTCACTTTCACTTTGTTTCACATATTGATCATATGGGACAGCATTGATATTACCCATATTTTCAATATTTGATTCAAAAGTTTTAGTTAATTGTACTTTGTCATGCATCTTTTGCACATCAGCATCATCGTATAGTTTTAATACCTCTGAGATGAGTTTGTCTTTGGATGAGCCAGCTTGTGGTGAAGAAGAGACCTTGGGAGAAACCATTGGAGAAATGCTAGCCATAAAAATTATGTGTGCAGTAGGTCCATCATCCACATCAGAGTCGTATGCATCACAATCAGCGACTTGAAAGGCATTCTGATGATTGTGACCTATCTCTTGAATAGGCTGCTCATCCACATCTGCATCATAGGTCTTGGCATTGCCCTCAGCAAGAAACAACAATTCCTCTTCATCCAAAGCAGCACCATTATCCTGAGCTTGTACAAGCAGCATCTTATCTCTGAAGTAATCAGCATTCTGTGGACGCTTTGGAGATGTGCAATTCCTTGCAATGTGTCCCTCACCACCACAGTTATAACATTTGATCGGCTTAGCTTGACCTTGATTACCATTCCTTCCTCGATTCTGATTACCAACATAACCTCTACCAGCTCCACCTCTTCCCTGATCATACTATCTTTCCTGAGAGAATTCATGTTTTGACTAATCAGAAGAGCTAGTTGATTAATGAAGTTACCCACGTGTGCATCAGCATCAGCTTGTTTGAACATAGGATCAGGAATGAGTTTGTGATTACCATTTCCAATAGGTATGACTTGTGAGGCTTTGGTTGTGATTCCGATGTTTGAGTAGAAGGCAGTTGAGTCATTAGACGAGCTTGTCTCTCCCTGGTTGGTTTTGAACTGATTAAGAATCATTTTTTCAAACATGGCATGTCTCTCATTCTGAAGGAGGAAGGCATAGAGTTGCTCATAGTTTGTATTCTTCAATCCTTTAGTGAGCTTCACAGAGGTGACAAACTTGTCCCATTCGGGATTCATGTTGTTCACAAATTTTGAGTTCAGCTGAATGTTTGGCATAGTCATTCTGATGTTCCTCATATCATTCACCAACTTATGAAATCTCACATAGTACTCATAGACACTCTCATCTGGTTTCATCTTGAAGTGTTCAAATTCGTCATAGAGTTGTGATTCTCTGTCTTCCATAGTTAATTCAGAACCTGAGAGAAGCATCTTGACATTATCCCATACTGCCTTTGCTTCGGTGTTGTGATTGATCAGCTTGTAGATGTCTTTAGGAAGACCTTGAAGAACAATGTTAGAAGCCCTGATATCAGCATCAAATCTCTTTTTCTCCTTATCATCAAGCTCATCATACATCTTTGGTCTGTCCATTCCGTAAATCAGAGTTCTATCTTCAGCAGTATCAAGTACATCTCTAGTCGTCTCAACTCGATACGGTCCTTCATCAATGGATTTGAGAATGTTGACACCATTTTCCTTTCCAAGACAGTACAATCTGATTCGTTGAGCCCAAGAATCGTAGTCAGTTCTGTCAAGCATGGGTGGACGAGTATCTGAACCAGCTGCTTGAACATCCTCGGCAACAGTGGAGATGATATTAGGAACGTTGGTAGACATGTTAACAGATTATACGGGATTTTATAACTCTATGATTAAACCGGGAAATAGATTCTTTCACGGGATTTTACTAAATCAAGAGAAAACCGTAAAAAATCACCCAAGTCGCTAGAAGATAATGCACCAAGTCGCTAACACCTAATTCGCTATACCACCAAGTCGCTAAAGTCCCAAGTCGCTAAACAAAGGCAAGTCGCTAAATAGTAACTCGCTAAGCCTCAAGTCGCTAGCAAAATTTTGGCAGCAATTCGCTAATCAAGTCGCTAAAGATTCAAGTCGCTAAATAGCAACTCGCTACTGACCAAGTCGCTAACACCAAGTCGCTACCCGTAGTGGAGAGTCCACTACTTGTACTGTAAGTCGCTAGGCCTAAGTCGCTAGCTCCAAAAACTGCAACTCCATACAAAATTGTAAAGCAAGTCGCTACTAAGAAACAAATCCGTAGGTTAAGTCGCTAGCAAGAAAAACAACACAAACATCACTTTTCAATCCAAAAACAACCCAACCAAGATGATTCAAGCTTACCAAATGAAAACCTAAACACTTGTGATGATTCTAAACGTAAAAGTACTAACAAAATCCAAGCTTTAACACAAGAAATCAACCAAATGATGCACAAACCACTAAACTTTTTCAAACTCAAAAACCACCTAAAAACCACTAGAAATCCAAAGATGTGCAAGATATGATCTAACCATGGCTCTTGATACCAATTGTAAGATATTAGTTTTCACTTACACATCAAACCATAACACCAAGATGGCGTATAAGTGGAATTCTAGAGAGAGAAAGTTAGAGGTTTAGGGAACTTAGTGAGAGAAAGTGAAAGATATTATTATGAGCTCCAACTCTCTACCTTGGAAGGTAGAGAGTATTTATAGTCTTACAATAAAACGCCACACAACGGGCTGTGGATCAGGCATACAGTGGGTAAAGACCCGTCCGTCCTCCACGGTGTTACTTAACTAAATACTACTTAACTTAAAATAACTACGACTACGAGCTTTCTAACGATTACATATACTTGAGGTGACTGACTCTTTAATACCTGGAATTTCTAATTCCTAACAGTCTTCTTCAGACTGTTTCCTTTCTTCACAATCTCCCAAAGATTCCAATCAATATTGGAGATCCAGTTCTGCATCTTCATTGTCCACAGATCATACTCTTCCTTCTTTAGATAAGGAAACTTACCATTACTGTTGGAGAGACTAAGTTGCTGCATAGAGGTGGTGTTTTTGATGTTGTTGTTGGTGACTTCTGATTCACCATCAGTTCCAGGCATGGTGAATGTGTTTTTGGTTGTATGAGGGTGAGGTAAATATGGTCCTCAGTATCGTAGAGACTTTCCCGAGGCTCTGATACCACTTGTTGAACACAGACAGACCTTGACAGATCTTGAGCACTCGTGGATCGTTAGTGTTGCCTATGTAATCATAAGCAAAGTAATAGAAAATCTCTACAACTCGTATTCTATAGCGGAATGTAAATACAAGCTGTTATAACTAAGAACACTTAGATCCTCTATGGATCTTTTTATTAACTGAAACTCTATGTTTCGAATTAGTTATCTATTACAAACTATCAAGTTCCTTTTATAGACAAGGAACCCTAAACTATTACTACTCAATCGACTAAACATGCAAGCATGCATTTAATGACTAAAACACTAAACAATATTGAGCAGTACATTAATACCCATGCTAACCTCGGGCAGTTCAAGAATAATGATGGGTTAGCATTTAAACAATAAAGCGCATGCTGATCCTAGTCAGCTTCCACCCTTCAGCAGAAACACGGCACGGCTTCTATACTTCAGCAGAGTCTCTTCTTCAGCAGATTCTGCTTCTACTTCAGCAGAATCCTTCGGCAGTATTGACAGCAGAAATCCTACTTCGCATAATTCCCAACAATCTCAATTGCAGTTCTGTTGTGCATCAACTGAACTAAATCATTTGTGATTTGATACTTCTATGACCATCTAACTATGAGTAATGTTCTTGTAATTCATTCCATAGATAACACGCAAACTAACAGATTTTAGTGACTTACTTATTTGTTAATCAATTATGTTTAGAAGCCAATATATGATCATATCATTTGTTCTCTCCCAAAGTGCCCTGAAACTTGAATAGATTCTGGGTTCTTCTTATTCACCGGTAACTATATTTAGTTTGTTTTTAGCATTTAAAGGAATCATCATTGACCTCTTCCATGAACCATAGTTACCTGAACTAGTATGCCTCTTGGATATCAATATCAAACATGGATAATCTTGCTGATATAGAAATAAAGGATGGTAAGGTGAATTGACATCTTCAATAGTGTTTGATGTTGTTGTTGTTGTTAAGTTTTGATTATTTGTATTTAATTTTAGATTGGAATGATTTATGATTGTTAAATTAGGGTTAAAGATTGTTGAATTTGATTGGTTATGATGGGGATTAATGGTAAGTATCTAACAAACTGATCAGAATACTTGCCGAAATTTGTTGAATTTGCCTATGAAGATGATAAGAGTTTTTTAGATTGGTTGGAGGTTGTTGGGGATTTGTTAGGATTTTCTTTGAGCCTATGACTTGAATCTGATACCATAATGAGAAAACAGAGAGATTTGTGAAATGATACCGTAAGTGAAAATAAGGAGATGCAACCAATGTTTTAAAAACCGGGTTTTTTATCGATTCGGTTGAGTTACCGATTCTACCGCCGAGTCAACCCGGTTTTCTATTCCAAAAACTATTTTTTTTCTAACCGGGTCAACCTGTTCGACTACCGGGTCAACCTAGTTCAACCGGTTCAACTACCGGGTCAACCCGGTTTTCTATAAGAAAATGAAAAAAAATCAAACCAGTCGAGTTTCGAGAACTGGGTTGACCCGGGTCAGTTAAAATCTGGCGGGTCTAACCAGTTAACCCGTTTTTAAAAACCGGACGACGAATTCTTACGTGGAAAAAGGAAATAAAAGGTCCGCTTTGGCGAAGCTTCTAGAAGGCCGACCACTACATAGAGAGATCCATATACCAGTCAGAAGAAAAATAAAAAGCAGTATTTTGCAGATTCTTGACATCACTGGAAAAGAAGGGTTTTTTTTACCTTTTTTCTTGCCAGAACCGGTTCAACCGGTTAACACGGCCGGGTCGACACGAGTTTCAAAACACTGTGTACAATTGTTTATATACAAGCGGGAAAAGCTAAACTAACTAACTTTCAAATACTTTGACTAACTTTGATTTTCTAACTAACTAGTTAAAAATGAGATATCTACATGCTATTACATTTCACTAGACTTTTGTAATGGTGTAGATAATTGGATGAGAAGACTAAAGTAATGATCTTGTGATTGCTCTTGTCTTCATTTCTTTTATCTCCATTAGACGGGGGAAAATGTCGAAGATGATTGTCTTGCTTATATGTGACAATTTTCTTTTATCATATATCCAAAGTCATTATGAAGTACTATAATTGTGATCATCATGATATTTCTTACATTAAACTTGTTAACATTAGTGAATCATCGCTCTCTTAGGAACCGAGTTACCTAACAAAGGAATGTGATAATATGTAGTCTAGCTTCTTGCTAGCTAGTTTTTAATTGAAGTCCTTCTGTGGTTAAAAAAAAATGTGTATGATCAAGCATATATACTCTATCGAATGTTTTCTTTGCATAGGTAGAAATTTTGGACGAGAACGTTGAGAGACACCAAGATTGATCAAGGATGTAGTAAGCGTTGTATTTGTGGATGAGAACTTAACCTTTTAGCCCAAGTTTGGGACAAAATTGATATAGTGATTTATGATTATACGTAAGGCAAGGAATGCATAATTTGTAACTTCATATCGTGCCTCGCTTGCTGTAAGAAGACAAAAACAACTTCATGTTGTTCAGTGACCATCAAAGACGCCTAAAATGCGAGAGTTGGGGAATTAAGAGAACAACCCCAGCCAATTACTACTGGGGATGAGAAGACCAAAACTAATGGCGCATACAACTAAGGTGTTCAAGAGACTAAATAGGGTTCGAGATTCCTCTTAGTAAACAAAATGCGATAACTAATGACATGAAACATGAAGCATCATCGTTGTTAACACTTTGCATAGCGGTTGAGGCTAGCTATGCAAATGACAGAAGATGAATGTGATTGGTGATTGGTCCAATAACAGACATTGCACAACGAGGAGTTGGACCATTATTAGGTTTATGGACCAATGATCTTTTTAAGGTTCATGTATGTATGCACCAAAATGATTATAGTGGGGGTTGTCTCCATGAATCATCGCATGTGATCAGTTGAAACGACTTGACTATAAGTTCGTGACGGATAAACAGTACTGATACGATTTCTTAACCAATGTTTTTTCTTTATAAGTCATGTTAATGGATTTATATATCTTTTCCTTCCGAACGTTGGTACTTGCAAACTTTGTGTATTTTCTTCTGGCTCGAATTAGCTTTATATCTTGCATTCTTTTCTTTGATTTTTAGTTTATTACCAGCGGCATCGACCTCAGAGGACCATGGACCATTTTTTAGGTTTTGGACCTAACCTTTCTTACAAATTAAGCATGCGCACGATATATGTAACATAACGCCTCTCTTGTTTTTAACTAATATCACAGTATAATGATAGGCAAAAGCTTTAGGCAATGCAACATGAAGTATGCTTTATACGAGATATTTTACATGTAATTAGGCCTAAGGGTTAAGGCTACCGTAATATAAACCAATTGATAGATATATGATGATCTATGAAGGGTCACTAAGAAAACCATACGTACATAAAAAAAATAAGACATATCACATATGTACATATCTGATAAAAGTTGGGCCAATAGATTTTAATAGGCTGAATAGCTGCTAAGATCAGGCCCATATCCTGAAACTGGGCTGAATAATATGTTTATAGGACGTAGAGGTGAGAAAGAAATCAAAATGATCGAATAAACTAGGGGTGTTATCGGTTCGGTTATCGGGTTATTCGGTTTATTCGGTTCGGTTAGTTCGGTTAATTTTTTTTTTGGTTATAACCGAAAACCGAACCGAATCGAATTTAAATTTAATTCAACCGAAGCAAAAACCGAACCCCTATGACCGAAAACCGAACCGAATAACCCGAATTACATAATTTTAATTATTTTTTTATTTAATTATATATATTTTTAGCACAAAATATTTTTTTCAAACTTAAATCATGTTATATTTATACTAAAAAAGAGTTTTAGTGATTTTTTTTCATATATATACATAGAAAAAATATATATTTTATATGAATTCGGTTTTCGGTTCTCATTGCCAAAACCATATCCAAACCGATAACCAAATATTTAGTTCGGTTCGGTTTTGACCAATTCGGTTCGGTTATGAATTCGGTTCAGTAATTTTCGGTTCGGTTCGGTTTCGGTTTTCGGTTACTGTGGATATTACCCAATCCGTGAACACCCCTAGAATAAACCGAAAACCGAAATTGAACCGAACTTGTAATCGAACCGATTTTGCTAAAATTGAAACGAACTACTAATTCGATTCTAAGGTTGGATATGGTTTGACAATCTAAATCGAAAATCGAACCATAAACTGAATTCATATAAAAAAATATTTTTTTTTTTATATATTTATATATATATGCCTATATTTTTTATATATATGAATACTATTAAAATGTTACTTTAATATAAAAAAACACTTTTTATGCTTGAAATATTTTTTTTGCTAAATATCTATGTAATTATTAATTTTTTAAAAATAAATATCGAAATTCGGGTTATTCGGATCAACCCGAGAACTGAACCGAATTCAAATTTGGTTTTCGGTTCGGTTTTCGAGTTAACCCAAAAATTTTTTAACCAAACTAACTAAACCGAACAGCCCAATAACTGAACCGATCAACACCCCTAATAAGACGATGGGCTACACAAAATATGGTATGATTCTTCCTTTATTATAGAGTGAAAGTCAAACGAGTTTTTGTTTTTTTACTTACTATTTAGGTCACGTACCGCTATCTTAGTTAGAGGTGACGACATGAACGAGCATAAGGTTGGATAATATGTAAGCATAACTTCGAGTCACAATAATTTATTTGAATATAGAGAGGCAGAGTTGGGCAATCCTTAAACAAATATTTGGACGCAATAAGATTAGATTGATTTTATATAAAATTACAAAAGTAATTGGTAGTTCATTTCTTGTGACTATTTAAGCGATAACAATAAAGCAAAAATAAATAAATTATGATTTCGCCGGATTACTAGCGAGTAGCCGATAACCAAAGTGAATAGCAAATTTTTGATGATGGCTTAAACCTAAAAGCTTTGATGCCATGTTAAAACATGAATCCCCGTGGGATACAATTCATGAATCATTTATATGACAAACTACCTAAAACCCTAAAGACCTTACACTCACAACCGGATTTGAGCCATGCTAATCTTATCATCTACTGTAATACTTTTTATCATTGGAATGAGATAGTAGGTAGTAATAAGTTCAAAATATTTAGCAAGTACATACATATATAAATCAAGTTATTGTTTGCTAATCAGTAAATGATCACGGTTTTCTAAAGCATGCACACTCGGAAGCTTATATCATATGTGTTGGATAGAAAACCAATGAGCCTTGTAAGCTAGCACGAAATATTGACTCAAAGTAACCACACACGTGACCCAGACATTATATTGTATACATTTTTTTTGAAGGGCATATTATCGTATACATTAACGAATTACCTTTCTTGCAATGTTGTCATTATCCCCGCCATCCATTTATGTTGAGTAGAAACTACAATCTCACCGGTCAAGCAAAAGTAGCGTGTCCGTGTAGGAACTAGCTAAGCATAAATGTGGTCCAAATATCTCAATATCACTTATTTGTCTTGAGTTTGGTTCATAAAGATAAGCTCCAAGCTCATTAGAATCTGAGCCATTTTTATCCATTGCAATTATAGGTTCGCCACTCTTCCTAAATCCGAGTACCCTTGTTATACGAGCCCCTGGAACTTCAATCGTGAATAGCTTTGTAAACGATTTTTGAACACCTTCCATCACCCATACATTGTAATAAGCTTGTTTTCTGGCAAAAGCGTTTTCAAGCACAACAAGAGACTCCATCCGCTTAGATATAAACAAACGAGAGTAAGCGCAGTCTACTAAACTATCGGGGAGTGATATTTCTATAAAATTTTCGCTTCTCATATCAAATGACATAATCATTTTGTGCAACTCATCCACATCTTTAGCAAGCCAATAAATAAACCCATCTAATTCCACGTTGCTATTCCGCAGGAACCAAATTGATTCACGAGGCAGATTAATAGATCGACTTTTCCATGCTCCCGAGCTTAATGTAAAAACCTCAACTTGCGTTGGCTTATAGTTATTATACATTGGGTCAACAGTTGTAATATATGTAATCTTGACAAGCTTAGGGTCAAAAGTGCGAGGACACACACCAAAACCAACAACAATTTTATGCATCGACCTATCAAAATTAGAAGACACAACAATATCTACCGATTTTCTAATCGAGGGATTCCAAATAACAGCCATTATTAGATGATCATCCATATGGCCATAAAAGCAAAACAAGCCTTGAGAGCTACCGAATATATCTTCTGTGTATAGATTAACGCCAAGTAGATTAACGGAACTGGGAATAGTATTTGAAAGCTTGCGTAAGGGGAACGTATCATCATCAACAATAAACACGTGTTTTTCCTTACGATTTTTATCACGGCAAGTTACAAATAGAGAATGTTGTTGAGGGTGGCATGCGTTGTAATCATTGATAAACTTAGAGCTATGGATAACAGACTTCCATGCTTTAGAAACGGATTCGAATCGAATCAATGATTTGACCGGAAGCCTTTTCATGATTTCGGCTTGGATTTCGAGAGGTATATAGTGTGACATCTTTTTGAGTTTTCGAGTTATTGCTTTAGGGGTAATTGGTGGGTACGTTCGTAGGGGTTTATATATATATATATTTTGAGCGTGCATGTCAAGTCAATGCATGTTTCACCGACTTATAAGTTTTGATGTGTATAGGATATGATCTATCACTAAGAAAACCATACGAACACAAAAAAATAAAACATATGTACATATCTGAAAGAGTTGGGCCAATAGATTTTAATGGGCTGATTAGCTGCTAAGATCAGGCCCATATCCTGAAACTAAGCTGAACTAGAGCTGCATGCCCAAACCGGTTTTAAAAAAAACCGAGCCATTAAACCGAAACCGGTTTTTAAAAAAACCGGTTTTTTCTTAACTGAAATCGGTTTTGTATAACTGAACCGGTTATACCAGTTTTCAGTTTCAGGTTCCGACCGGTTTTTTACCGGTTCTGAACCCAGTTAAAACCGTTTTTTGTTTTTTCAAAAAAACGGTTTTAACCGTTTTTTTTCAAAAAACCGATTTTTGACCCTTTTTTTTTTGGTCGAACAAGCCATTGGGTTTGAAAACCGGAAAAAACCAGATTTAAAAACCGGTCAACAAATGTCAAATAATGCCTTTGGATTTGAATAACCGGAAAAAACCGATTTTAACCGGTTAAAAAATCGGTTTTTTTTATTTCGAAACTGCTACCATTGGGAGGCAAAAAAATAGACGTTTTTTTGTTTTTGTTTTTTTTTTAAAAAATTTTAGAGGTTTTTTAGGCATGAACTTGTAGTATAAATATGGGTATTTGGTTGAGGTTGAAAACACATCAAAAACTCTCAAATCTCTCTAACTTCTTTATAATGGAAAACTCACAATCACAATCACAAGCTTCCACTAATCCCTCCGTTGGATCTTCCCGGTCACGAAAACAATACACAAATGATGATGTTGCTCTTGTTAAACCAACTATACGAAAAGGCGATGTTTGGTCTAATATGGATTTGCGTATTATGAAGGATGAGACGAAAAAGGCGCGTTGCAAGAAATTTGGGGTTTTTATGCTTCCGCGGCTAACACTACACTAAGGAATCATGTAAACAAATGTACCGCGGTTTGCCAAACGTCGGAAGGTACTATTGGTGCGGATGGTCATATTTTTATATATGATAATGATGCGCTTCAAAGAGATTTTGCAGGGTGGGTCATTCAACATACGCTTCCATTCAACCACTTTGACAACGCCAAGCTTACGGAGATCATAAAAAAGAGGCTACACCCGCGGTATAAACAGGTAAGTCATACTAAACTTAGAAGTGAAGCTTTTTAAATTATGGGAAACGGCTAAAAAGATATTATTGATGGTTTTCGTGAATATAAATATGGTGTTTCTATAACTACGGATGTTTGGGCCGCACCACATGGTACGGCAAATTCTTATCTCGCCGTTATGGCTCATTGGTTTAATCCCGAATCTTGGTTATTAATGAAACGGACAATTGCTTTTAAACTATTTGGTTATCTAATTTAAGAAAAAATTTACATGACACTTTAATTTAATATAATTTACATGATAAAGTTTTTACGATTTCACTAGATAATGCATCCAATAATGCTAGAGCTATGAAATTGTTAAAATTACGTATAAAACTCATTCCCGTTGTGTTGCTCATGTTATAAATTTATCCGTGCAAGCGGCATTAAAAATATGTGAGAGTTTACGTTTGAGATTTAGGGGTATGTTAACAACTATTTATAGTGCGAGCATGAACGACAATTGAACTATAGACGTTTTCGTAAACAATGTGGTGAAGCACCCCTAGGACCGGCCTTTGATAATAATACTAGGTGTAATTCTACTTGCATTATGTTTGAAAATATATTACGACAACGTAATACTTTAAATGCTTTTAATGAATTACTTGGTGATAAAAACCGTTCCACTTCGATGGATGATCAAGATTGGGATCGACTAAAGGCTTTAACTACTTTTTTACAAGTTTTAAAGAGGCAACAACTATACTATCAGGTGTTTATTACCCAACTAGCTCATTAGTTTTAAATCAATTTATGCTATTACGGAAAAATTAGACAAATTAAAAGACTCACCTACTCAAATGTTTAGAAAATTTGTTAAAATTATAAGAAAGAAATTTATAAAATATTTTGCTAGTTTACCTTTGGTTTTTACTTGTTCCGCCGCACTTAATCCATGTTTAAATGTTGGAGGCGTAGAAATTTTATTAAGAAGAATAACGGAAAATTTAGACTTATCCTTTGGGTTAGACGGTGAAGATCCCAACTATATAGAATCTCAAATTTTTAAATTTAATGATTATTTTAAAAAATTATTTGAAATTTATGCAACAAAATATGGTCAACAACAAAACCCAATTCTTAACCCAATGCGGGCCGGATCGTCTCAAATGACAAGGGACATTAACATAAACCTTTATAATACTTTACGTGAAGACGCTAATAAACGTCTACGATCATCGGCCTCAACAAGCGAGTTGGGACAATATATGGCTACAAACTTTTTAACAACTTTAAGTCCTGAAGAGTTTGCAAACTTTGACATTTTGGCTTGGTGGAAAGAAAGGGAAATCCAATTTCCAATTTTATCCGCTATGGCTCGTGACTTATTAGCGGTCCAAGCTTCGACGGTAGCTTTCGAATCGGCCTTTTCTACTAGCGGTAGAATTATATTGGAAAAAAGGTCAAAACTAAGCCCCGAATCCGTGGAAGTATGCGTATGTTTGAAAGATTATATGGACGGAGTAGATATGGTACAACATGTAAGATCGTCGGAAGGTTCGATTGAAAAAGCTGAAGAAACTATAGCAAATGAAGAAGTTGAAATAGGGATATCACCTCCGACTACCGAATTAGATGAAGGTGAATTTGAAGCATTTGATGTTGAAGACATAGATGTAGAAGAAGTTTGGAGTATTTAATTTCTTGAGTATAAACGGGGTGATGGCAATGCCGAAGCTCGATATACTTGAGTACACTAATATGTTTTTGGGTGATGATCATGCCGAAGGTCGAAATGTATTAGTTTATATATTTTTAGTTCTATAATTGTATTGTTTAAATAAAAGTTATGATTGTATTCGAAATGTATTAGTATTTATATAGTTTTAGTTGTATAATTGTATTGTTTAAATAAAAGTTATGATTGTATTCAAAATGTATTAGTATTAAATGTTTTAAATTCTGAAAAAAAACCGAACCGGTAAAAAACCGATAAAAAAACGGATCCGAACATTTAAAACTGAAAAAAACCGATTCCAAACATTTAAAACCGAAAAAAACTGATTCCGAACATTTAAAGCCGAAAAAAACCGATTCCGGAAAAACAGAAAAACTGAAACTGATTTTTGGAAAAACCGGTTTTCCAAAAACCGGTTTTTTTGCACCTCTAAGCTGAACAATATGTTTATATAGGACGATGGGCTACACAAAATATGGTATGATTCTTTCTTTATTATAGAGTGAAAGTCAAACGAGTTTTTGTTTTTTTACTTATTATTTAGGTCACGTACTGGTATCTTAGTTAGAGGTGACGACATGAATGAGCATAAGGTTGGATAATATGTAAGCATAACTTCGAGTCACAACTCACAATAATTTATTTGAATATAGAGAGCCGGAGTTGGGAATCCTTAAACAAATTTTTGGACAAAATAAGATTAGATTGATTTTATATAAAATTACACAAGTAATTGGTAGTTCATTACTATTTAAGCGATAACCTTAAAGAAAAAATAAATAAATTGGGATCTCTCTGGATCACGGGCGAGTAGCGGATGACCGAAAAGATAGCAAATTTTTTATAATGGTTTGAACCTAAAAGCTTTGGTACCTTGTGAAATCATGAATCCCCGTGAGGCATAATGTTTATTCATGAATCATTTATATAACAAACTACATAAAACCCTAATAGACCCTACACCCACAACCGAGTTTGAGCCATACTAATCTTATCATCTAATACCTCTAATCTTTGAATGAGATGGTAGGTAGTAATAATTTCAAAATATTTAATAATTAGATACAAATATAAATGAAGTTATTGTTTTCTAATTAGTAAATGATCATGGTTTTCTAAAGCATGCACACTCAAAAGCTTATATGATATTTGTCGGATAGAAAAGCAACGAGCCTTGTAAGCTAGCGCGAAATATTGACTCAAAATAACCACTCACGTGACCCCAAATGTTATTGTATAAAACGAATTAGCAAGGAAAAATGTACAAACTAGCATCCCCCCTTATCTCTATGAGGGGGTACAATCCTTATGAAATTCGAATTCAATAATCACCTTGCTTGCCATGTATATTGAGCAATCCTAGTTTAAGTCTAATCCTAACTCTATTTAACTAAGTACAAATAACTCCCTATATGTAGACTAATTATATTTTAAACCACTAATAACTGCTACTATATTATAACAATTTCCACCTTAGTAGTACTTCTTGGTCTATACCGATACTCAACATCTTTATCCAATGCTCGAACCTAGAACCAAGGACCGTCTTGTTAACCAAGCACTGTAACTTAGTAAATATCTAAGTTAACTTTCTTTAGACCTCCTTCACTTTCTTCCTTTAGGCAACATTACTCTCTGCGCCCTCTTGACAAGGTACTTCGGTTTCTATAATGTTTGTCCCCACCTTTGTGCTAAGGTGTACCTTTTGCTGCTCATTTACCAAGCATTTTGTGTTGGTATTTTTCTAACAAGTGGTATCGAAGTTAAGGTGACGTTGGTTTCTAGAAGCTAGGTCGACTTAAAGGTGTACAAATCCTAACAAGTAGCCTATTCTCTTTTTGGTTCGTTGGTTTCTGCGCATCAGTGGTAGATTTGATGTTGAGGGTTCGTTAACCGTTAGATCGTTGTGAAATTCGAATTGTAGGTCGAAGACACATAGATATAGGATCTCACTGGAGGGGTCTGTGATCGGAGGTTAGTAGAGAGAGACACAGGGGGTCAAAGTCGCTGGTCTAGAATCTGCAAGTTCTATTCAAAGTATATTTTGATCAAGGGTTTGAAGGCTTACGATTGTTGGGTTTTTTGCAAGAGTCTTGAGTTTATCAAGTCTGGTATTGCAAATGTTTAATACAACAAGGTTCAAGCTTCAAAAGGGTTTGTATAAGGTTGAATCTTTAAGCTTCAAGGTGTTGTTTTTGAGGTTCTATATGTGATAAAGTTGAAGGGTAAAAAAGCTTTAAGGTTTAGTTGATTATCTAGATACTTGAATTATTGAAGTTTGAAGGTGTCTACGGGTTTCTTGGAATTCAAGTCTTGGTGGTTCTTCGATAACAAGTAAGGTTTTGTCTTGGGATTCCAAAAAAGTGATTATGGTTGTAGCCTTGAGGCGGAAAGATCGAAGCTTTATGGTTTTCTAAAGCTTTATGGTTTTTGAAGCTTTATGGTTTTCTAAGGGTTAAAATTAACTTGACAAGGTTAGAGCAAGCCTTGAAGAAGAATGGCTAGTACGCGTACTATGTTTAACATCGAAAAGCTTGATGGATTTATTGTACAAAAGAATGGACGTTCTAAATAAGTTGGTTCAAGCAACTTGGTCCTAATGTTAAAACAAGAGTCCATGGAGTACAAGTTCAAAAGCGTGTTTGGTTTGAGGTGGAACTGCAGGGAGCTCAGGAAAATTGTAAAACTGAGGTAATTCAGGATAGTAACGATGATGTTGCAGTGGCTCAAAGAAAGTTAAAGGTTAAACAACTTGAAGGAATGGCAAACATGGACTATTTGGTAAAGGAGCAGGAAAAGGTACACCTCCTCTTTTACCAAGCGCATGTTGATTTTTTTCTAACAAGTGGTATCGGAGCCAAGGTGACGTTTGTTTCTTGAAGCTAGGTTGACTCAAAGGTGTACAAATCTAGCCTTGCGTTGTTATCCGCGTTGATTTACATTTTTTTCTCTTTTTGATTTCGTGTTTTTTATCGTTTACTTTTGAAACAACATAAACATGATTTAAGTGACCAAATACACACAAAACGGTACTTTCATACCTTTAAACTAACGACATAAACAGCAAGGGTACTGTGTTCATTTTTGCTGACAAAAGTTCACATATTTCACAAATTGTTGAAATATTTCATAATCAGGCTAGCATCCATGTACCAGATATAGTCTTTGCTTTTCCCTAAACTCACCAATGCCCGAAAACAAAAGAAAGAGTAACTAAAATAGTAGAGCATCAACGACGACATACCATCCACAAACCTGTAGTACGTCGCATGAATGCTCCTTTCGTTTTCTTTTCTTTTCGGGCATTTTGAATTTCGTTAGCAACGCTAGAGCATGCATCAACCGAATGAAAATAGCTTGTCTACACTCGGTTCATCTTAAGGAACACACACTTAGTCATTACAGTCCACCGCCAAGTGCTGGCGTCCAAAATTCTGTGCCATTGTTGGTCATATTCGAAGTGTCAATATGATCTATGCAATCCACCGGAACCAAGCATAGTCCTCTACTAGCGAGACTCCTATGCAATGCATTCCCATCCTACACAGAAACATTTCATGGTTTTTTTTCTCTTTAGAAAAGTATAATCCACAAACAATAATTAACAAGCTTTCTTAGTGCTCTAAAGCTCCCTTAATTCTGTCCATGTAATGTCATTAGTCAAGAACAAGTTCAAAATCTGAATTATTTAACCAATAATTAACAGCCTTTTAGTTGCAATCCCGAGGACACTTAGTAAACCTCACAATTGATTAATTATTGCATAGAATTAATAAAGTTGAGAATCATGTCTCCCACTATTATATGTTGATCGAATTATTGTTTATATGAGCTAATAAGTGATGGATCCAATAAAGTAAACTGACTTGATATATATAAATATAGACATAGCTACTTTCCCATTTTTAGAGCATATGGAGCTGCTACTAGATAAATATATGGATGAGTAGTGGTATGGTAAAAAATGAAAAAGACAACTTAGCTTAAAATGACAATAAAATTTTGTTCAGCTAAAGTTACGAAAAAGGTCACATCTTCACGAAAAGCACGCATCGTGCTTGATGTCATACCAAATGCTCTACGATTGTCTGGCCAAAAATCGTTCATCTAGTCTTTTTGAAATCGACTTTTTGGCCTTTTGTAATGATAGAAAAATCGCTTGAGAAAAACATACCGTTGTTGATATGAAGTTCTTATTAGTGTGTTATTTACTTTCACAATGTGTCATAAGCCAATGAATTAATTAAAAACAGAGTATTAGATTAAAGGAAATCAAAGCATGGGCAACTTACAGAAGAATGTTGGTGTCGCGTGGCTCCTAAGCTCATGTACGGTGAGGTAAGTGTCTGCATTATAATTTGCATCAGTTAAAGAATGTTGAAATTAAAAAAGTAACAACTTTTAAGTGCACGCTCGTCACTAAATGGTGTCAGTCAGTAAATAAAGAAAAAATGTCACCTCAATTTGACCCTCAAGGTGTCTGATCTGAGCCGTGGCCTCAAACAACACAGAAGCTGTGTCAGTCTGCAAAAAGTTCCACAAACATACATCTCTTTTTCAGGTTCGAATCTTTGAACATTTATGCTTGCACTTTATGATCCTCATTTTAATCATCTTTTTTTATGATTTTATGTTATAAAAATATATAAGAGATACTAATTTTAGTGGACTAGAAATGTTTAGAATATATACTAAATACGTTTGTCTATGTATATAGAAAATGTCTTGTAAAATCAAGTAGCTACTCCCATTCTTTGTAGAGAGGTTTGGAAGAGTTAACTAACCTTTCCGAATGGCGAAACAAGTTGGTGCAAAGCTGATATCCTGTCACCCAATTTTTCCTTTCTAACCTGCTTATTTATATGTATTGTCAATAATATTTAATCACCGAGCATAAGTTTAAAATATGCAGAAACATATATAACCACCGAGACATATATACATATATTTTCCTTTTATATACATAGAAATAGTATTGTGAATGAATGAAGTAGCTCCCATAAGTCCATTTTTCTTCGTAAAGGCGGAAATTTTATTGTAAACTGGCAAGAAGTTTAATAATATAGAGCAATTGAATCTACAACATATTATAAAAACCCGAATTAGGATTGGAGATCCAATCAATCCAAAGTGACCGGATTTTCCTACTACGGTTCAAAATCTGAAAAAAGCATTTTGATTTCGTCCCCCAAAAGTGTCTTTCCTAGGAAGTTCATGGACCGCACTTGTAGTTGCAAATTAAATATATAGAAACATGTGACTGTTAATTGATCTAACCTCGAGTATACATATGATTTTTCAGTGCCAAAGTTGTGATTATTCTTTACCATAAATGACAGGTATATATGTATGTGGAATAGTCGAAATCGCAAGGTGTTCATGTATAAAATTGTCTAGTAACTGGAATGGTTAATTGGATTAATTATCCTATAATCGCTTGTATAGACTCTATCAGTTAGGATCTTTGTATCTAGCTTCTTGCTAGTTTTTCCTCTTTTTATTTATAAAATTAGCAGTTCAAATAAAAATAAAATTAGCCGTTCAAATTAAAAAAAAAAAAAAAAAAAAAAAAAAAAAAAAAAAAAAAAAAAAAAAAACATGTATGTTCTTAGAAATTAGGAAGAAAGGTGTCACCTTTAGAGGCGTTTGGGTTGAAGAATGTTGAGCCCTAGGTCTTTTAGATGTTCCACTTGTAGATGTGTCATTACACTGTTTTCATAGCAAGAGAAAATTTGCAAATCAATTAGCTTTGCTATTATTTGTAGTAAGCACAACTTAAGAAAATAGAAAGCCAATTTCCGTTTCTAGGGAAAAAGTTACAACTACATGGTCTAATATACTTACCATATGAGAAGCTTGTGTTGAAGAAGATTGAAATCTTGGCTTTTTAGATACCCCACAGCTAGTAGATGTATCATCATACTTTGATGTACAAAGAAGAAGGAATCCATGACAAACGAATATAAATTAATCAATCCCCAACGTTAAGAGCAAAAGAATCTTTTGGTTAAATTATGCTTGAATAATTACCTGAGATGAATATTGAGTAGTGTGTTGGTTCCGGCTATCGATCTTACTTGAGAAATCAAACATAGTGGTGGTACTTAAACTCATGGTAGATGATGAACCAACAGATGGAACCGGATTGAGTTGCGATGACCATGTAGAGCTACAACCTTGTTGATCATCTTCGATATTATTGTTTTGATCAGGATGATCATTTTTATGACTATAAAAAGGTTGCCTGCTTTGTTGATTATCCAAATATCCATGCTTTACTTCACCGACATGTCCAGCAACCAAGTTGTGTTGTTCTTGATCATTAGCTAATCCAGTCCTGGATACATATGCATGTCAATGATCAAATTATCATAACTTACAAACATGTTTCTTTAAAGTTTGGATTTGGGTCATTAGATGTGTCACATAGAAATGATATTTACATTTTGAACCACAAAAGATAATTCATTAAGCAACTAGCAAGAAGCTAGAAAATACAAGGCACCAAAAATATTACGCACGAGAGAAAAAAGATGGTAACGAAAAAGAAAGAAAGAGGAGTGTTACATGAGTAGTTGGCTCCATGAGACAGGGAAATCTTGGTTTTCATGTTGATGATGGTCAGCCAAAGCATTAGGGTTTGAACCAGACACTAGTAGAGAAGATCCAAAGAGATATGGTGGGTTCAAAATGGAAGATGGCGGTGGTATCGGTAGCGGTAACGGTAGTGACAACGGTGGTGTTGATAAGAAAGTAGGGTAAGCTTGTTGAGAGGGTGGTGGCTGCAGCTTCCCATTCAAGCTCCACCAATAGTTAGGGTTTTCTCCCATCATCTCCAAACAATAGAACTCTTGGCTCTTTATGTATGTTTTTTTTTCAATGATTAGAAGTGAATAACCGTAACAGATTTAACTCATGCTTTGTCTGAAAAAACAAAAAAACAAAAAAACAAAAATTCTTTAAGGGTCTCTTTTGCTTTAAAGAAAAAACTTTTGTCAAAAAATCTTTAATAATTTCCTTGTTTAAGCATCAAAACAAGCCTTTGGTAGAAGCTCTCAGGGTTTGTGTACTGTTTTGCTTTCTAGTCATCATACATATTAGATTAGATGAAATAATAATTTATCGCTACTATACCCCACCACATCTTACCCCACCCCTGTTCAAAAAATTATGTCTCTATCAAACCCTCTTTGGGTGTAACGTCTGCATATTGGCTTGGAGGGTGGAGGGTGTAGCTTACCCATTAGCAAGTTTTTCATACGTTCACTTCAACGCCATATCAGCATACTTGTCTTGTATATTGCTAAAAAAATTTGCAACAAGTTCTCTTTCTTCCCTTAAACTTTTCACATTTATCAAATACACTCAACACACACAACAAACAGTAATTTTTTTTTTAAAATATGTGTTTTGGTTGTTTGCCGCTAAGCAAAGGGAAATAGCGAAAAAAACGAGGGGGTGTTCAACATCTTTGCCGCTGGCAGAGCATCAAAATTGCTTGACTTGCCGCTGAAATTGAGTCCACACCCTCAACTCTAAGTCCTTAAGTACCCACTCATGTCTAAGCTTCTCAGTATCGTCCCACTCGATTAGAGGCACGTTTGTGATTTGAATGAATCACGCCTATCTTTTGAAAGAGAAAAAGTGTCATGTTTATATTGAGTTAGCGCGCGTTTGCATAAATTCCGGGTATTAATGAGACCTTATTGTAGATTCTAACTAGTACCGTACCAAAAAAAATGTCTCTATCAACAAAGTAAATTTTGGAATCGTGGGGTTGAGATGTTTATCTAATATCTACCATTTTCCATCTTTTCTCTAGCTAATAATGTATTTAATTCATGTCTTAAAAAAAAATAATTGTTCTTTAGCTTTTAGCTGTATTACAAAAAAAGTGGGGCACAACAAAAGGTGATGGGCGATGATTTTAGGTACAAAACAATTGCCATTTTGGAGGGTTCCTTAATTTGGGGGTGTTTAAACTAGCTAGGATATGTATTTCAGTCTAGTATTAGGGTTAGGGTTAGCCTCAAAACTGATATATATTTTATCGAATTAGATTGCTATTTGTTCCATATAAAATTGACCAATATTTTAGCTCTATTTTCTAAATAGTACTTTTATTTAACGACTAAGACACAGCTCTACTCTACATCTTTCAATCCTGTTGTCCATGTTAGGACTTGATACCATATTCTTTGTATTAATGGGTAACCTGAGTACCACAAACTTTGTTGGTGAAGTAATATGTTAGAGCCTCTTTTCTTTATTTAACAACAATGAATTTATTAAAGGTCTCTACCAAATTCTAGTTACAAAAGAAATAATTACAAAGTGGGAATACAAGCATTTTATTGGATCAAGAAGCCAAACAGATCATAATGGACACAAATTCCTAATTTTATTGCCGATCAATAACGTGTTACAAACATTTATAGTAGTTTTCACAAAAAAAAATATATACTTTGTAGAGGAGAGTTATTTTACATACCAAACTTTTCTTACATACCAAAGGACTCATCTCCACCATCCATCTAAAAAGAAATCAATTGTTGAGATTAAAAACATTTTATTATTTCACATATTTTTTATAATTTAAATATCTCTTAAATCGTTAATCGTTAAGCAAAAATAATTACACCATCGCGACGACCATTTAATTATCTTTCTATAGACGGGCACTTTGATATACTTTCGAAAAAAGAAAAAAAATCGTTTTTTCACGTTTTTTTGTCTATTTTTTTCGTTTTTCTTCGAAACTGGAATTTGCATGAAATATCATATATGATTTAACACTAATTTGAAGATCACATGTGATATTAGTGTTAAATCACATATGATATGTAATATCATATGTGATACTAGTGTTAAATCATATATGATAAATTACATATGATATACATATCATATATGATTTAACACTAATATCACATGTGGTATTCAAATTAGTGTTAAATCATATATGATTTTTTCATACAAATTTCAGTAACATAAAAAACCAAAAAAACTTTAAAAAAAAAACGTGAAAAACACAAAATTTTTTTTTTATCGAAAGTATATCAAAGTGCCTATCTATAAAAAGATAATTAAATGCTCGTCGTAATGATATATTTTTTTTCGCTTGACGATTAACGGTTTGAAACATATTTATATTTGAAAAAAAATGATGAAAGTGGATTTTTTTTAATTGTCGGGATTAATTTCATCCATTAGATCTAATAAAAATGAAGGGTGGAGATTGATCCCTTAGTATGTAAAGAATCTTTTGTCCTCAAATGATTTTAAATCATACTTTGTAATAAAGATTAATTAGTGCACAAAATTTCTAATGCTTCATTGAGAAATGATTGTCATAGCTAAAATTCTGACTAAACTTGCGTCTAATTCTAAGTGTAATTAAACTATTGGTGCTAAGTTGGAGCTCACTTTCTCATAAAACAAATAGACGTATCTCATAGACCACCCGTAATAGGCAATCTAGCACGCGTCTTGCTCTCATATGTGGCAAATTAGATGTGTCTTCCCTTATTAAGGTAACCCATGTCACACGCATCTTGAGCTGAAAAAGAAAACAAAAACTCGGTCGTGCAGACGATCAAATTGTGGAGGTTTGTTGTATGTGTGTTAATTCTAACGCAAACAATTCTCAAATAGGATCTAATGATGCCAAATCTCTCTGCATTAACTATATAATCAAGTGCATCATTTGTCAACCAATGTCATCCATACTATAGCCTAGTGCATTAGTCATTATAAAACATATAAATATGGAAGTTGATTATGTGCTATCAGAATATCCAGTTATAGATTGTTAGGAACTTCGTATAAACACCATTTGATTTTTTCTTTTAACGACAAAGACAACAAATAAAAGTCCGAGCTTTGTTGGTCCCGATATTTGGGTAAAACGGAAATATGTTTGATAAATTGAAAACAAATTTTACACAGGACTCATTTGACAACTAATAATACTATTCATACTTTTCAACATTTATAATTCTTATTAGAAATTAATCAAAGAATTACAAAAGATAGTTACAGAACACTATCCCGATTGAATGACAATGAAACTCTCTTTTTACATGAATCAAAGCTTGCTAGCTTAGCTTATGATTCAATGAGATGAGGATCTTGTCACTATAATGCGTTTGTATTATTTTTGTGTGTGTAATCTCTTGCTATCTCTCTTACAAACATTTTGTTGTATCCGTGAAGATATGAGGGTAACATGTAGGGTTGTTGAACGTATCATGCATCTGGTGGAAAAGTACGTCTTTTAATAAATGCTTCAATTCTTGAAAAAGCAACAACCATACTTTAGAGAACAATGCTGACAACTGTTCCCACCTTTATACCAACTCCTCGTACTTGTTTGACTTTCTTCTAGCTGCTTTTAGCTTATTTCTCCAAGAAAGTTCCTGACCATATTTCATGTTTGTTTCAAAGATAGAGTATCCAGAGTCGGTGAAACTTAGTTAGATCTCAGTGCCTCTAATGTTGGTTGTAGCTCAAGTACTTTAGTTAATGATACTACATCAGTGAGGTAAAGTGTTTCTTTAGTTGGTATTTGAAGTTTCTGAAGCTTGTTGCTGATTGAGCTTTATACATGACTCATTGACATATCATCACAGAGTAATGTCACTCCGTGATTTTTACCCAAAAAAAATGTTACTCCCTGATTGTCATCAGAGAATGATTTGCTCTCGTATTTTCATCAGGGAGTAACATACTCACTGATTCCAGTGAATAACTCAGGTTGTTTATATTCAAATACTTTTCATGGACAATAAGGTCAAATTTTGGCCCAACAAGTTTACAATGATTAATCGCCTTTACCAAAAAAACATATAAAAGTATGGCGCTAAAATTGTACTATTCCAAGAAACAACAAGAGCAACATTACCAATTAAACCTTTGTTTTTGGGAACATTAGAGTATTATTAAACCGTCCAAGCAAGATACAATGAGCTAAAATTACAAGATATAAGCTATAGGATAGAGCATTACAAGGATTGTTAAGCCAATTTAACCAATGTATATTGATTTTTCAACTTCTAGTTGAAATCCAAGTGAAAGAAAACAGCTAGGTATCTTTGTGAATCACTTAAACGTTGCTTATTTGCTAACACAACATCGTATCTAAATCTCCAAAGAACACATTGTGGTTTGAGTTATGACAACGGAGAGGGGAGTGAATTACCAAGCTAGTTGTGACCTCAACAGTAAATATAATGCAATGATTAATCTTCCACCAATTGGAGATCTTGGTCCAAGTGGCCGGAAATTTCACATAAATTACCTAATGCGTGGGTTTTACAACCTCTTAGGCAGTGTACCTAACCATTATAGTGTAGTAAAGGTAAGACCAGGACATTATCGTTCTCTAGGGAAATAGTAAGGTAGGCTCGTAAAGTATGACGAATTGATCTAAGAGACATGAGATGATTCATTTTGGTATTTTTGTTGCTTTAATAAAGCAAGTAAATAATCGGGGTTTTGGAGATTTTGATTTTAAGACTAGTATTAACCTAAAAAGAAAAATAAAATAAACGACAAGGAATAGTAAATTGGTGAAAACTTATATGTGAAAAACGTATTTACTTAGGGTGCACTACTCTCGAATATTATCTAGTTGTCTCTACTGAATCTACCATGCCTTAATTGGTAATTATGAAGGATATGTCCATATTACCGTAGTGCCTTGGTCTAACTCCTATATCATGTAATAACTAGCGTAGTGCCTTGGTCCAACTCATATAACTAATTATTACGCGGGTATTTATTCAGGTTGTTAATGTCTCGCAATCCAACTACGTTGGCACATAAACTACAAAGAACCTAAGGCGACTCAGCTAGGATAATAATCTAAGTAAATTCCAACTCTTATGTGGTTCTTAGTCCGACTATAAATAGTTAGCGCACATTTCTATTGGAGATCTAATCAATTCGCAAGTAATAGATAATCACAAACACCAACAAGAAAACAGATAAAAACAACTAAATAACAATAGAATTTATGCAATCCTAACTAAACACAAAGAGGTTTAGCCTAGTATAGCATACGAAGAACAAGTAATAGTCATAATCAAGTAACAAATGATAAACAAAAGTTGAATGATTAATGAATAAAACTATCTTGATGATATACTTGAATTCATATGATAAGAAAAGCATTGAAAACCTCCTTAAATTCGGTTAGGGTTGTTACCTATAGATTCCACACGAATTGTGAAAACAAAGCAAATATATGTATAGAAAATAGGGTGTGACGACATCAGCTTATGGCTCTGACGTCGTCACCTCGCCGTCATCGATTTAGTGTTTTTTCACCTACTTCATGTGAAGTCATCAGTCTATAAAGTATCACGGCATCACCTTGGGGTTGTGATGGTGTCAGCATACCCGTCTCCACACTGATTGGTCACGAAAAAATTTCAAAAATCCACTTTCTTGGCACTTCTAGTGACAGCGTCAGGCTTTCTGTCATGCTTTGAAACTTTTGTCTTTTTCTTTCAAACTTCATCTAAATGAGCCCAAAACATGTACGTCTCTAGCGAATGTATAGTCTAAGGCCTAAAAACCGAATATGAATTATTTTAAGCAATAATAAGGGTATAATGACATAAAGTACACAAAATAGTGGGGTAAATGACCCTAAAAATTGATACCGATTTGCACTCATCAAATATTGCTATATGTGGGATTTGCGTGTCCTTAAGCAGATAATGTTTTTTTTTTGTTAACCATGATTTTGACCTTTTTGGCCGACTAATCCACCGGGTTTGAACCCACCGCCACACAGACTCAAACTAGTTAAAGCCCTCCCTTTTCAGGAGGTTGGCGTGGCCACTTAAAGTTGTTTATAAACTTTTAACTTAGACAAAAGTATATTTTAAGGGGCATTTAGCATTAGTATAAAATTAATTTATGACAAACCTCGTTCGACAATACACTTGATATTTTATAAAATGTTAATGGCACGGAAAGGCATCATACTTGTCATTTTTTGTCATTGTGTGTAGCAAAATTGTTTTCCAATTTTGACACCAACCTTTTGAAATCGTGCTATTGTGTGTATTTTGTGACTTTTTTGTCATGTCAAATGACCATTTTACCCATTAAAATTTAGACTTAGAAAATTGGAAATTATGCAAAAATAGATTTTTCAAAATTAACAAAAACTGAAAAATTATTGTTCACATGGTGACGCGTCATACCTTAGAGGTTGACGTTGTCAGATATGTCTAACAAATTTTATTCGTATTGCTTTCAAGAAAATTTCTGGAAAGTCCTGCTCTTTTAACGTCTAAATTTTCTGTAGAAACTCATAAAATATTCCACAAGTATTGACGCACAAAAATAAATGGAAACAAACAAAGCATGCAAATTATCACATAATCGAATAATGGTTCTCAATAACCAAATATGCATTACTTAACAGTTATTTGATGCAAAGTAGCTTGAATTACCAATGAGACGAGGTCAAAAGTAAAATAAAACAATAATTGTATAACAATCAATCATGCAACAACAATTCACAATAAAAGACAGTTATGCAAACAAAATAGGAAATTTAAATCAATGCATAAAAGTAAAGGATAACTATGGGGTAGCTTCTCAAGAACTGTTTTTTTATTAACGAGTTTTGTAGCTAAACTCAAAGTCAATCTATCATGTGATTTCATCCTTAGTCACACACTCTCTTCTTTCTTTCAAACTCATCATCATAAACACAAAAACTATGTCCATCAAAATTTCTTTTATCAAACACTCAATTCTTCCAATTTTAAAGTTCTATATCACTTTTTTTGCACGTTCTTATTCTTTCTTCCCACTCTAAAATCTTTTAAGGTCTTTGGAATTTTTAATGATTTCATAAACCTAATGATAAGGATTTAAAAGGTACACTTGTAGGGGGTCATTTAAGCCCTTAATCGACCATTTTTATATCCGTTACTGCTTAATTTCGTTCCTTTTTACTTTTTAGGTCTCTTGAAGGCAAAATGCTAGAATGACACTTATTTGCGCGAAAAGGCGTGAATATATGAAGAAAATGGCCAAAGTCAAGATCGAGACACTCAAGCTGCTGGAAACGCACCTGACGGCGTCATAGATAAAGGGTGACGGTGTCCCTATAATTGCGACGACTCAGAAGTGAAATTGCTATTTTGTACCTGACGGCGTCAGGCTTTAAAGAGTAGGGCGTCACAACTCAGACGACCTAGATTCAGATTCCGACGGCGTCAGAAGATGAAGCCGACGGCGTCACAACCACAAGGTGACGCCGTCACAAAGTTGACATGGTCAAGACGAAACCCTAATGGCGGCGATCTGACGGCGTCACAATTAAAGAGTGACGTCGTCGCAGTTGTAACTCTATATATAGATTTCGAATTTTCATACTTTTAGAGAGGTAGAATTGTGAAGTAAAACCTAATAACGATTTTTGGCTGTCTTGGGCAGTATCTTAGGGTTCTCATACCCTATTTTACAAGAAGATAAGTAATTTACTTTATTGATTTAATTATGTATTCAATCGTATGTGTGTATGCTTGCATGTTCACCATGTCCGGCTAATTTACTTGTGTGTTTGCTTAGATCTATGAAACCTAGGTATTGAATATTGATTGGTTGTCTCTTATCTTAATTGTAATTGGCCTAGTATTGCAATAGGTATTGCAATAGGCCATCGTTGTGTTTTTAATGCTTGAGTAATCTTTGTGAACATTAGTTTATAATCTCCTAGAGTTGCTGTAGGCTAAAAATCCAAATATAACCTTAGAGTTAGTTTATGAATCCTAGAGATTTTGTACGCAATAACCTTAAGGTAGTCTCAAAGAGTTAGGGAAGAAAGCATACCCTACGACCTTAGAAGACACAACACGTTAAGAATAAGAACGTGACAATTCAACCATCAATAGGAGAGAACTAGGGATTTATAGCATATAGGTAAACACATCTTTAATCATCATACGAGCACACATCAATTAGACATAGACTACCCCTTAGCTTAGTTAATTAGAATAGATAATAGTAGAGTAATCGTTAGAAGTACCACCCCCAAATCTAATACCCCGAGATTCGTACCTTTCAATTTTCTAAAAAATATAAAAAAGATAAAAAATAATCTTCCCCAACCCCAACCTTAGCGTAGTAATTTCTCACTAGCATTCCTATTCCCCTAGAGAACGATATCAATCCCTAGGCTTACCCTAATACTACACTACAACGATTAGGTTCACTGCCTAGGTGGTAGAAAAACTTGCTCGAAGAAAAGGAAGTTTCCTTTGACCCCGAACGCGCGTTGTACGCGTATCAAGTTTTTGGCGCCGCTGCCGGGGAATAGAATAACTAGTTAGGAGTCTATCTCGTTTAGGTTCCCTTGCTTTATTCCTATTAAGTAATCTTTTTTCTCATTTTTAGCTTCCTCGTAGTCTATCCCCCTTCTTCGTGACATTTGTTCGTAATCCCATCACTTTTCATCATGGAAGGTGATAATCAACCACCACTCATCAACCCACCACCAAATGACCCACCAAGAGGCCGTACTCTTGGTGAATACTCAAGACCAAGCCACCTAGGCTATAGGAACACCATTGAGCTTCTCGATCAAGCCCAAAATACGGCTCTTCGATCCGACACCATCCGGTTGGTGCAAAACGGATGTGCATTCCATGGACTTCGTTTCGAAGATCCTAATCAGCATCTTAAGGATTTCCTTAAAATCGTCGATTCCATCGACCTCGATGCTACTACTCGGGAGACCACGCGCTTGCGTCTCTTCCAATTCTCTCTACGGGACTAAGCTAGTAATTGGCTTGAGCGACTTCCCGCTAGCTCCATCTCAAGTTGGGATGATCTCACTTCTTATTTCCTTGCCTAATTTTTCCCACCAGGGAGAACTACTAAGCTTAGGAATGAAATATTGATGTTCCAACAACGTCAAGGTGAATCTCTCTACGAAACATAGACTCGATTCAAGGACTTACTCCATAAAGTCCCTCATCACGGCGTTGATCTTTGGCTTCAAGTCCAACTCTTTTATGATCATGTCAACTTCCCAACTAAGCGATCCATCGACCAAGCGGCCGGTGGTAAACTTAGTGATCTCACCGCGGAAGAATCGTGGGGTATAATAGAGAACCTTGCTCTCTATGACAACGAAAGTTGGAATGACCCCCGTGAGTTGCCCAAAACCGTAAAGGCAATCTCCTTGCCTTCCATTGACTCACAACCTTCCGACCGTAGGATGCTCGAGCTTGAAGATCAAGTCAAATTCCTAATGAGCTCCTACGAAAATCCTAAGTCTTCACGCCAAGTGAACAAAGTTTCTTCCTTGTGTGAGCTATGTAGTGGTCCTCATGACACTTTCACTTGCACAAGACTACCCGAACAAGCTTCTGTTGACTACGCATCCTCGCGTACCAATGGAACGGGAGGAAGATTCACGACAACACCCGTACCTAGGACTTTCAATGATGCCCGAGAAGCATGGAAGGGCAAACCCGACTTCTATTGGGGATAAACCAAAGAATTCACCTATAATGATTTCTCATGGCCCCCCTCTCATGGCCCTAGCCAACAAAACATAGAAGGGATATTGCAACATCTAGTTACATCCCAAGAAGCTCAAATAGCTAAGCTCTCGGACCGCTTTAACCAACAACAAGCCAAGATGGATAGGAAGATAGATAACCTTTTGAAAGCCATGACCAATAGTGATAGGAAGGTTAATTCCATCTCAACTCATTCTCCCGAAGCTTTCGGTGTAGAAATTAAGGACCCAAGTAAGTTAGTCAAGCACGTTCAATTCGTCAATACCATCACCTTAGTGAAACCTAATAGGACAAATGACGAAGCAAACCATGATACGGTACTTGAGGTTAGTGAAACCCCTAGGAATGAAACAACTAAGGAAGTAGATGAAGTAGGCGATGACTATTTCAATAAGTTTCCTATGGAAGAAGAACTCTCTCGCCACCCACACTTAGTACGCGACCTCCGTCACATGTATGTTAGGAGAAGCCCTAGGATCAAGTTTGGGAACCCTTGGAATCTTAACATACCATGTTGCATAGGACATCTTTTTGTGGCAAAGGCCTACATTGATCGCAAGTCCCCGATAAATATCATGACTAGCACCTACTATAATTGGGTAATGAAGAAGCCTGTCCCAACTAGGCAAGATCCCGATAATCCTAGGGTTAGTTGTAATTTCCTTGGTAGAGTTAAGGGATTGCCCGTTTATGTAGGTAGTTTCACGTATCCTAAGGATTTCATAATTGTGAATGATATTAGTAAGGCCATAGATCCTAGCTTGTCCCACGTAATTCTAGGAAAACCTTTCATAGAAAACACCAGGATGACTTATGATCCGTCGTTAGGAATAGTGAGATTCAAGGATGAGACCGATGATGTAGCTTACCAAATGCCCTTCAAGATTGAGAAATGTTCATCATTATCCAATGATGAAAATAACTTAAGCTAGCGGTCTACTATAGGAATGAGGAGGATAAGGAGAAAGGAGTAGATTATGTGATAAACAAGATTTTCGGGTTCTATAAGGATTGCTTGAAACTAGGACCAGAATATAGAACCGATTGGGGAGAAGATGATTTCTTAGAAAGATACATAATAAGGCATTACTATAACATGGAAAACCCCAATAAAGACCGTCATGAGGAAGAGGGTGACGGTAATGAAGGTACGTAGGAGCACGACTTTGAGTCTAGCTACAAGACTCATAAATAAAGAAAACACTTCGTGGGAGGCAACCCATGCTTAATTGTTTGCTTGTTTGTGTGTCGTATATCTTTTCATTGATTGTTTATTCTCATGTTTGAATTTGTGAAAATGCTTTATTTTGTCTTTAACCTCGTCTTAAATACATATAAAGGTATTTTACAAAAGGGATAAGTGTAGGGAAGATTACACACGTTTTTAAAAGAACGTGAACATGAGAATTACAATTCTTGAAAAAGATATACATGTGTGTTTGTTAGATTCAAATGCTTGTATCGAGTCATAATGGATGTTTTGCAGGAATATTTCCAGATTCTAAAGATGTAATATTTCCAGAAATTTTCCAGAAAAACGCAGCAGACCAGTTTCTGTCAGGATAACCTGACGGCGTCAGGAGGAGCAGAAACAATTTATCTTACTTCTCTCGTTTTCTGTGCTACTTATAAATTTTTGGAATTTCTCAGGTCTTAATTTTCCAGAAAACCTGTAAACATCCATTTCACAAGCATTATATCCTAGTATAGTAGAGTCATATATAGTGTTACCGCCGATTTTACGCGAAGGTTTCGTTTGTTTTCTTAAAGTGTGCAGGTTTTATTTATCAAGAAGAAGATACCTAAGATTGGATGGATCTTTTCACGCATACATTCTTCTTGAAGAAGAATTTAACCACTACTTCACACTGATCCTACCGAGCTAATCAGAGGAGTATTAGTTTCTTTCGTTTTTAATTACCTTTAATTATCATAACTTTGATACTTTCGGGGAACATTGGGGACAATGTTCAGTTTAAGTGTAGGGAGGAAAAATAAAACGGGAACTTTGAAACTATGCTTATCCTTGACTATTTGCTTTGTCCAATTTCATTTGTGTAATAAACAATGAGAAATATCGGTTAGGGTAATTTTGGCATCAAATTTAAAATTTTTCATGACATGTAGGAGTGGGCCATTAGTCTTAATAAAGCGTCTCATGGATAGGAAGTTATATTACTAGCACAAAAACCCTTTACCACTCAAATTTCACCCCAAAAATGTGAGGTTCGCCCTTAGATTTGTAGGAATTAAAGCATTCACCTTTAATGCTTAGAGAGGGTACCGGCAGTATAATAGATTCTAGAACTTGTTTTGTGATGCACTCCGAGATCGCTAGTGAGACTACACTTGTGTAGTTAGGAACAACTAAATGATAAGAGGCATTAGGATAACCCTTGTTTGATACCCGTATTATAATTAATTCTTCCACATCGGTTGAGTAATTCCTCTACACCCTTGCGTTGTACTCATCTTTTGTACACGATACCCCTAGTTAACCCCTCAGAGCCTATCCTTTTCGCGGTTCTCATGATATTTCGGTTTTCCGGAATATCAATGAAGAACATTGTTTACAATCCACCCCCAAATGTACACCCAAATCGCCTTAGCCTACCTTGTATGCACTCACTTTTAGTACATTATTGTTATCATACTAAACCTTTAGTTCAACTATCTAGTTACTTGCATAAGTTGCTAAGTCGAGTCATATCCTTTGTACACAGTTTTGGGACGATTGGGACTCATGGGAAAAGTTAAATTTTATGAAGTGACGGGAAGGAACGTTAAATTCAAACTCCCTTTATTTACGTAATAATGTACTCCAAGTGTTTTGATCTTTTTAATTCGGGTCAAATTAGTGTTAGAGTAATAAAAACTCAAGTGTAGGGATGTGCCTATAAATCCCTATTATTTTGATATTATCGTAGAGGATGGTAGAGTAAAAGTGTAAAAAAAAAAAAAAAAAAAAAAAAAAAAAAAGGGCTACCATCCTACATCTATCTTTAAATTTATGTTTGTTTGTTTCAAAGTTATCTTGAGTTTATAGTATCGAGTCTTGGCTTAGCAACGCCATCCTTCTCATGCTTGTAACATAAAGATTTTTGACTTGCCACCACTAAATCGCCTATCCAACCAAACCCTTTGTTTCCCTACCGTAAGCCTAACGTTACAACCCTTTAAAAGAATTTTGGATAGTTTTTCCTAGGTGCTTATGCCAAAGAGATGGATGTTTGATCTAGTCTCAAGCCTATGGTAATTTATGTACTATGACCGGTTAATGAGTGTTTATCTTCCATTTCCAATTTGATATATTTCATATACACCCGAGAGATGAGAGTATCCAAACACCACTTGTGAGGTGCTAGTATGTAATTTCCGTGCTTGTTATGACTTTTGTGGGGCTTATACTTGTTGTGAATTGTTCTAAACTAATGCTTCATGACCCATAACTTATAAATTAATTTGCCAAAAGCACATTTGCTTGAGGTCAAGCAAATACCAAATGTAGGGATATTTGATAAGGATTTAAAAGGTACACTTTTGAGGGGTCATTTAAGCCTTTAATCGACCACTTTTATATCCGTTACTGCTTAATTTCGTTCCTTTTCACTTTTTAGGTCTCTTGATGGCAAAATGCTGGAATGACACTTATTTGGACGAAAAGGCGTGAATATATGAAGAAAATGGCCAAAGTCAAGATCGAGACACTCAAGCTGCTAGAAACGCACCTGACGGCGTCACAGATAAAGGGTGACAATGTTCCTATAATTGCGACGGCTCAGAAGTGAAATTGCTATTTTGTACCTGACGGCATCAGGCTTTAAAGAGTAGGGCGTCACAACTAAGAAGACCTAGATTCAGATTCCGACGGCGTCAGAAGATGAAGCCGACGGCTTCACAACCACAAGGTGACGTCGTCACAAAGTTGACGTGGTCAAGACAAAACCCTAATGGCGGCGATCCGACAGTGTCACAATTAAAGAGTGACGCCTTTGCAGTTGTAACTCTATATATAGAATTCGAATTTTCAGACTTTTAGAGAGGTAGAATTGTGGAGTAAAACCTAATAATGATTTTTGGCTGTCTTGGGCAGTATCTTAGGATTCTCATACCCTATTTTACAACAAGATAAGTAATTTACTCCATTGATTTAATTATGTCTTCAATTGTATGTGTGTATGCTTGCATGTTAACCATGTCCGGCTAATTTACTTGTGTGTTTGCTTAGATCTATGAAATCTAGGTATTGAATATTGATTGGTTGTCTCTTAGCTTAATTGTAATTGGCCTAGTATTGCAATAGGCCATCGTTGTGTTTTTAATGCTTAAGTAATCTTTGTGAACATTAGTTTATAATATCCTAGAGTTGTTGTAGGCTAAAAATCTAAAGATAACCTTAGAGTTAGTTTATGAATCCTAGAGATTTTGTAGGCAATAACCTTAAGGTAGTCTCAAAGTGTTAGGGAAGAAAGCATACCCTACGACCTTAGAAGACAAAACGCGTTAAGAATAAGGACGTGACAATTCAACCATCAATAGGAGATAACTAGGGAGTAATAGCATCTAGGTAAACACATCTTTAATCATCATACGAGCACACATCAATTAGACATAGACTACCCCTTAGCTTAGTTAATTAGAATAGATAGTAGTAGAGTAATTGGTAGAAGTACCACCCCCCCAAATCCAATACCCCGAGATTCGTACCTTTCAATTTTCTAAAAAATATAAAAAAGATAAAAAATAATCTTCCTCAACCCCAACCTTAACGTAGTAATTTCTCACTAGCATTCCTATTCCCTTAGAGAACGATATCAATCCCGAGGCTTACCCTAATACTACACTACAACGATTAGGTTCACTGCCTAGGTTGTTGAAAAACTTGCTCGAAGAAAAGGAAGTTTACTTTGACCCCGAACGCGCGTTGTACGCGTATCACCTAACTTTGTAGTTTCTGGATTTTAGCAACATGGTTCCCTTATAACATATTATATCCGCACTAGTTGTGGCCAAATATTTCCTTCCTAGAATCAAAGGCATACAATCATCCTCTTCAATATCCACAATCACAAAATCTATGGGGAAAACAAACATCGTTACCTCAACCAACACATCTTCAGCTACTCTTACAGGATACACATAAGAATAGTTTGTTAAGGAAAATTGAATATTTGTTATAGAAGACTTTGCACTACTTAGCTTGTTATTAATAATTAGAGGCATTATAGTAACACCCCAAAATTTACAGAATAATCAGGATAATAATTTATTGGATTTAGAACAAGTAAGGAAGTCCTCCCGTAAGTTTTATTAGAAATGGGGACCTTTGGTGCAAATAGTTAACTGAAAAGGACTAACTTAACGGCAAAAACTAACGACAATTAAATACAAAAAATTACCAATTTACCCTTTTAGCTTAATCACATCTTAAATACAGAAAAATTACCCCATAGTCACACGTGTGACTTAGGGGATGTGGATTATCTTATCATTTTGGAGGGAAACTAAACTATAACTCCATTCTTGTTCTAGTGCTAGTCGACAAGCTTTCCAAGGAGTGTAGAGTAGTTTTTTTTTTGAATTCTTGCAAGTCCTAAGTGTTTTAGTTCACTCCCATAAAGGTTAGTATGTTGTCTTGCCCTAATTCAAGTTTATGTTCAAATGAAGCTATATGAATTTTAGTTTTGAAATCATCATTAGAGATGACGTTAGAAGCTTAATATGAAAGAATTGTGTTTAAATCATATGTTGGAATCATGGTTAGATAATTAGTAGAAATTATGCTAAAACTAGTTTTTATTGTTAGTATTATGTAATTATTGTATGTATATGTTATTTGTATTAGGCCTGTTTCCCTATGTTCGGGCTCAAGCCCATGTCATCCTAGGGTTTGTCGAGTATTTGTATGTCCCGGTTTGAGATTTCTAATCAATTTTTTTTGAACGGCGGATTTTTATTAAAAACACTAGCAAGAAGCTAGAAAAGGAATAAAAGAGTTACAAAGAGATATTACAAGCGGTTTTAGGATTGACAATCCAATCCAACCAACCTGGTCTAACTTTTGAATTCCTATTCGTGATCCAAGTGTGTGAATGGACAATGACGTCATTCTCGATTGCATCTTTACTCGGATGTTTAGTGCCAAAACAAGTCGTATTCCGGAATTTCCAAAGTTGCCACAACGTTGTTTGGATAACCGCGTCAAAGCAACACTTGGTACTGTTGTTTAGGTTTGTCGAGTCAGCCCATGAGAAGAGACAAGTGAGAGATTTTGGGGTAGTCACCGAAGCACCAATTTCAAAACCCATTTCCAAACCGAATTAGCAATTTTACAGTCTACAAAAATATGTTGCGATGACTCAAGGCCATCATCACATAGGGGGCATCGAGTAGAATCAAGATCAAAAAACTTACATGGTATCAGTAACATACATGGTCCATCTTGGGATTTCTAATCAATGAAACACAGATAACTTACATGGTATCAGTAGTCTACCATTAACCGATCCTAAAAACCCTAAATCTACACTTTTTCGTTGCTTCTCCTTCCACCTCTACTGCTCCATCTTTACTGCTTCGTCTCCTGTTTCTCCTTCCAAACCCCACAACCTCTACTGCTCCCCTCAAACATCTCCAAAACTCTTCAACATGACTGTCATCGACCCCCTCCATCACCTACTATTCTCCTCTCCGATAAATTAATGGCAATCACCAATCTAAACAACATCATCCCGGTTCAACTCGACATGGATGAGATGAATTACTCATCATGGGTGTATTTCTTCACCCATTTTTGTCGCGGAAACCTACTATTGGATCACCTTGAAACCAAGAGTGGCCAAGATGCACCGAGTACCTCTTCACCTCCGGATGCGAAGTGGCTGAAAATCGATTTGACTATTCTTTCTTGGATCTTTGTGACTGTCTCCAAAACTCTTCAACAAAGGTGAGTTGTTACAAACCCTAAAATGGCTCAAGAAGCATAGGAAACCCTAGCCGCCAGTTTTTCTGACAACAAAAGGACTCTCTCCATTGGTTTGAAAGCGGAGCTACGTTCCTTGAAACTAGGTGATATGGGTATTGATGCCTATTTTCGGAAAATTGAATCCATTGCAACGATCTCAAATACCCTTGGATCACGTTTAGATGATGACGATGTGGTAACTTTTGCATTGTAAGGGTTACCCGCAAGGTACGATAACGTGGCCACCATCATTGCTCATCGGGATCCCTTTCCCGATCTCAAAACTGTTAGATCCATGCTCACCACGGAGGAGATGCGGTTAAAGGCTCGTGTTCAAGACCCGTTGTCCGATTCAACATCATCATCACCAATAGTGTTATTAGCCAACACCGATTCCAACTCTCGACGATTATATTCCTCCTTGGAAAAGGTCCACAAGCCTTGTTTAAATTGGAGTTAAGGGTCGTGCAGATTTGGTGCTTCATGTAAGTTTTTACACAATGGTATATGCATGGTAGTGGTCCCACTTAATCTCAATCATCCACCAATAATCTGTCACCCAATGATTTGCAAACCCTACAATCCCTTTTAGCTAAAATTGGATGCCATGCACCTAACAGTGGCCCGCTTGTACCTGGTAAAAATACATACTAAAAAACAACGACCCCTGTGGCATTTTATACTAGTCCACCTGGTTTTGGACTGCCGTATGGTCCTTCAGCAGCTATGAACCCTTCAGCATCTGTGAACCCTGTGGTGTTTTATACCAGTCCACCTGGTTATGACCCTTCAGCAGCTCAACAGTTCACTCCAGCAGTTCAGTTTGCACAGTCCACTCTTGCAGGTCAGTTTGCGAACCCTCAGCCGGTTCAGCCTCCCACCCAATTCAATATCAGGTGGTCCAACAGTTCACTCCAGCAGTTTAGTAGTTTACTCCAGTAGTTCAGTTTGCGTAGTACACTCCAGCAGATCAGTTTGCGCAACCTCAACCGGTTCATTCTCAGTCCGGTATACTTGGACATGCACCGGGTACACTTGGGGTGACAGGTCAGTTTGCTTCGGGAGGATCTTTAGGGGTTGTCTCGGGTCACGAGACTATTCTGCCACATGCATTTTCCACTCCCACCCTTCATGAACCCGCTCCTGGAAACTGGAATATGGATACAGGTGCGTCTTCCCATTTAAATGACTCGGTCAATAATCTTAGTGATGTATTTAATTCGAGTATTTATTCATCTGTTGCGGTTAGTGACGGGCACACTATTCCCGTCACCAACTCTGGCCATAGCATTTTACCAACACCTTTTCGACCTCTTCAACTAGATAATGTTCTTATCACCCCTCATATTGTAAAAAACTTAATTTATGTGCGTCAGTTTGTATGTGAAAATTATTGCACTGTTGAATTTGATTTGTTTGGTTTTTCTGTTAAGGACTTTCAAACCCGTCAAGTGTTGCTCCGCTGTGATAGCACTGGCGACCTCTACCCTGTCACCAAGCCTTCGCCCATTCCTCAAGCCTACCTCGCAAGTCAGTATATGTGACATCAACATCTTGGTCATCCAGGAAGTGAAGTGTTGCGTCGTGTTATTTCTAAAAATTCTATTTCGTGTAATAAAGAGAAATCTCTCGTGCTTTGTCATGCTTGACAGCTTGGCAAACACGTGCGACTTCCATTTGTTGTTTCATCTACTTTAGTTCAAAGTTGTTTTGATATTGTTCACTCGGATTTATGGGCTTCCCTAATCCCGAGTCTGTCTGGTTTCAAATATTATGTTAGCTTTCTAGATCATTATTCTCAGTCTGTATGGGTTTATCCATTGACTAACAAATCTGATGTTTTGTCCAAATTTACATTATTTCGCACCTTTGTCAAAACTCAATTTAATAGTGAAATCAAGTCTTTTCAGTGTGACCATAGTGGTGAATTTGTTGACCATGCTTTTCATAAATTATTTAACAACAATGGGATATAATTTCGTTTCTCCTGTCCCCGCACCTCTCAACAAAATGGTAAATCTAAACGCATGATTGACACCATTAACAACCTTATCCGTACCTTGCTTTTTCAAGCACACCTATCCCCAAACTACTGGGTTGAAGCCCTCAACATGGCCATTTATCTCTTAAATATTTTACCCTCCCATGCCATTGACAATGAAATCCCCTTTACATGCATGTTTGGCACCCCACCTGACTACCGTATTTTACGTGTTTTTGGGTGTCTTTGTTACCCTCACATTGATGTCGACCACAAACTCGGGCCACGAGCCACGCCATCCATATTTTTGGGGCATGCCACTAATCATCGTGGCTACCGTTGCTTAGACCTAAACCTTAACAAAATAATTATATCACGACATGTCACCTTTGATGAGTCAGTTTTTCCGTTTTGTTCCACCACACCTACTGTAAACCGTCTTATGATTTCTTGGATGATTCCCCTAATATCATTTCCAACATCATAAAACTCACCCCAACACCAACTCCATCCTCACAACCATCTGTTCCTGAACCACAACCCCCACCTACTTCCCTCATTTCACCCTTATCCGACTCTCTACCTTCTCCCACTGTGGCATCCCTAGACATACTTCCCTCCCCACAAATCACCAAACCTCATATACAGCCTCTTACCCTCGTTTACGTTTCCCAAACTTCCCCCCATTGCTAACCCTACCCAGACCACGACGCCAGTTCATCCCATGGCTACACGTTCTCATGTCAGTACTACCCGTCCCAATCCTCGTTACACTTGTCATGTGTCTTCGGTTTCCCCTTTACCCCAATCCTATAACGCTGCTTTCCACGATCCAAATTGGTTAAATTCTATGTATGATGATATTAATGCTCTTATTAAAAACAACACTTGGATTCTTGTACCCCATCCTACAGACTCCAACATTGTTCGTTGTATGTGGCTATTTCGTCACAAGTACTTGGCGGATGGTACTCTCAGTCGCTACAAGGCTCGCCTTGTTACGAATGGAAGCTCTCAGATAGAGGGGGTTGATGTTGATGATACTTTTAGCCCGGTTGTTAAACCTGGCACTATATGCACTGTTCTCAGTTTGGCTGCTTCTAGACATTGGCCGGTTCACCAGCTTAATGTTAAGAATCCTTTTTTGCACGGGGATTTATCTGAGACTATTTACATGCACCAGTCCCTTGGTTTTCGTGATACTGAGCATCCGGATTATGTATGTTTGTTACGCAGATCTCTGTATGGGTTGAAACAAGCTCATCGGGCTTGGTTTCAGTGCTTTGCTACCTATGTTCTTGGGATTGGTTTTACACACAGTCGCTGTGACTCCTCCTTGTTTATCTATCATCAGGGGACTGACATTGCTTATTTTTATTATATGTTGATGATATTGTACTGACTGCTTCCTCTGATGGATTACTACAACGTATTATTGCATCTTTACATCAGGAGTTCTCTATGACAGATTCGGGATCACTAAATTATTTTTCGGGTATCTCTGTTACACGTGACTCTTCTGGTATGTTTTTATCTCAGCGCAAGTATGCTACAGAGATCCTTGAGCGTGCTCACATGGTTGACTGTAATTCCAGTCGGACTCCGGTTGACACTGAGTCTAAACTGAGGGATGATGGAATTTTGGTATATGATCCCACATTATATCGGAGTCTTGCAGGGTCACTTCAGTATCTCACATTCACCCGCCCTGATATCTCTTATGTTGTTCAGCAGGTGTGTCTTCATATGCGTAATCCGCGAGAGCCTCATTTCTCTACGCTCAAACGGATTTTGCGCTACATTCGAGGTACTTTGGATTACGGGTTACAATTGTATTCTTCTTCTACTACCTCATTGGTTGCATATTCTGATGCTGATTGGGCTGGTTGACCAACTACTCAGAGGTCCACTTCTGGCTATTGTGTATTTCTCGGCAACAACTTACTCTCATGGTCCTCTAAACGTCAACCAAAACTTTCTCGTTCTAGTGCAGAGGCAGAATATCGTAGGGTTGCCAATGCAGTTGCTGAAACGTGTTGGCTGCGGAATCTTCTTCGCGAGCTACATACTTCGGTATCTTCTGCAACAGTAGTATACTGTGATAATGTCAGTGTTTTCTACATGTCCTCGAATCTAGTTCAGCATCAACGGACCAAGCATATCGAGATTGACATCCATTTTGTTCGAGATTTGGTGGCTACAGGTCAAGTCAGAGTTCTTCATGTACCTTCTCGCTATCATTTTGCGGATATCTTCACTAAGGGATTGCCTTCAGCTTTATTTGAAGAATTTCGCTCCAGTTTGAGTGTTCGGTGTCCTCCCGCTCAAACTGCGGGGGTGTGTTAGTATTATGTAATTATTGTATGTATATGTATTTGTATTAGGCCCGTTTCCCTATGTTCGAGCTCAAGCTCATGTCATCCTAGGGTTTGTCGAGTATTTGTATGTCCCGGTTTGGGATTTCTAATCAATGAAACACAAATAACTTACATTTATGTAATATAGGTTGTTTGGCACAAGGCCATAGGTACCCCATATAGTTATACAAATTGATTCATGAAGCAAGTTCATGAGTTATGTGTTTAGTAGATAAGTATTAAAGCTTTATTTTGTTTATGGTATGTGTTTAGGTGCTCGCAAGGAGCTAGCCAAAGCTTAAACCAAGGATAAAGTGAGTAACGGGTTTAGTTCCATGTTTTGTAGTTAAACATGATTTTTGTATGCTTATTTTGGAAATAGCAAAAATATGCTATGCTTATAAATATTCGGATATAGCCGAATATTACATGTTATGTAAACTTGGTGATACTCGGGTGATCTTAGTTATATTATAAACTCGTATTTAGCCTAAAACTAGAAATGTTTACAAGTTTAGCATCCTTTGTGGATGACATGTGAATGGTGTAGTATACGCCTTAGTATCCTTGACGGATAACATATTGTGGTACCACAGCATCCTCGGTAGATGACATGAAGTTAGCGTGATATGGATGCTAAAATATCCCATTTTGGGATTATGCACTCTAGGCATCAAGCATCCTTTGTGGATGACGTGATTAGATATCATAAGTTGATATGTAACGATTATACATCGTTGATGCAGGTTTTACTGACCATGTTTTAATATTTATAATTGTCTCGTTATAACTATGGTCTACCCTTATGCACTAACGGGTAGTGTACCCGATCGTGTGTAGTATAGAATTCGGTAAAACCGAGGTCGTCCCAAGAGCTATGTGAGCAGATTGTAATTAAGTCTAGGTGTCACATATTTTAATTGGTTTTAAGATTGAAATGATTAACTACTAAAGTAAGAAAATAAAGAAAGCGAATAAAGGCAAGGGTTGTGATCAATAGAAGAGAAGTGTGCTAACCTAGTTACTCATCCTATCATGTTATGTTCACCTCTAATTACTTCCAATTGCTTCAAATGGGGTTTTAAGTCGCTAGGACAACATTTGGTCAGTTTGTCCTAACCTATCAGCAAAGGTTTCCACCGGAGATCAAGTTACTACCCTTGAAAGTCCAGTTGTTTTTAGTCCTCTAAGCCAAGTCATTAAGTTCCGCTACATGCAAGATTCATAACAATGAGTTCCCGGGTGCTAGCATCTTAAACACTCATACGTAACTTCTTAAGTTCATCCAAACGGTAGGTGATCAGTTGGTCAAATCGCACAAGCGAAGAAGGGTCGTCAGTGGGTCAATTCTTACCCTTCCCACTCAGTCTACCTACTTAGGGTCAGTTGGTCATATCTCCTAAGCAACTAGACACTACCGCCATTCAAAACTACCGAAACAAGGGTAGCTACCAACAAACTATGCATGCATACACTAGAAACAATTATACGGAAGCAATGTAAATGTAAACAAAACAATTAAGGAATCATAACTAGGCTAGCACCAGAGGTGCTTAGCCACTCATATTAACTGAAACAATCGATTCAATGTTTGACATAATAAAATACATGAATTGAAAGTAAAAGAAATGATAAATTGCTAATGATTATCGTTAGGGAGTGATTTCTCCCTTGGAGATGGCTCCGTATGCTCCTAAAGATCTGTCTTCAGCTTCCTACCCACGTTCTCTGCTTTTGTGTGTGGATTGCATGATGAGAAATGAAGAAATTTGGGCGGTATTTATAGGCCAGATCTAGTTACGGCGTAACTTAAGTTGAGAGTTACATTGTAACATCCATATCTTCGTATTTTGCTCTTGAAAAGCTGGTTACGGCGTAACATCTAGAATGAGCTACGCCGTATCTTCAATAAATCATGGTTACGCCGTAATTATGGAAAGAGTTACAGCGTAGCTTGCAGCGGCGTGGAACATCATTTGACCTAATTAGTTACGGTGTAATCCTAAGATGGAGTTACGCCGTAATCTTCAATTGAGTTGGTTTTCTGAGTCACGCTTTTGTTACGGCGTAATGGGAGAGAAGAGTTACGCCGTAATTACTTCAAAATGGGCTTAATATCATATATCTTCAATAAACTCTCCAAATCTGCGTCTCATTAGCTCTGATGCTCGTAATTTACCTGAAAGTGAAATATAGATGAAAACAAGCGTAAATCCATATAAATGATATAAAAATCGAGGAAATTGACACTTAATATTCAGGACTATTTGATGTTATCAAATATCCCCCCCCACTTGAACTCTACTTGCCCTCAAGTAGACCTTATTAGATAGATTCCTAAAAAGATATCTCCCATTACTTGGAAAATATAAGTTTACAAATCCCTTATGCTAGAATAAAACAAAGCCGAACACCTCACGAAATGGGAACAAAACACTCAAACCTCTCAACTATTCTAAGTGAAAATTTTTGGGTGATCACTCAATGCACAGTCATAGCATGTATTCTATCATAAGTTTGGCGGTTACACAAATCTCCACCACTAGAGTTAAGGACTAAACAATTCTTGAAGGAAATATGGGTAGACACGACAAAGGTTAAGGGTGAGTCGTCATTACTAACATGTCACGGCGAAGTGGACAAAATCAATGATACATGACCAAATCCATGGCCAAGACACCAAAGATTACTCGCTGCATCCCCTAGACATGCTTCATGACTAAAGGGTAGGATAAGACATGGGATATAATTGGTGTAAAAATAAAAATAACAAGCAAATAGTCTAAATCTATAACCAAGTCATCACTGCTTACCGTTCTTCCAAAGTTCAAGTTTCGAAGTTAAGAAACCGGATCATGATATACCAGGTAGATGTGCCATTAGAGGACGTCATGATGGGCACATTACCTTTTCTTCAACTGTTGGCGCAATTACCAACTCCATTCTTCAAATGTGACCGAGGTGGCCTCCTATATACTAAATCTATAATGAGCTCATAAACATAGTGCTTATAACTTCGCACTTTACAATCAATAACTATAACTATTTTTTTTATTATTATATTTTTTTCGAATCACTTCATTTTTTTTCATAACTAACAACTAAACATAGCATCCCCCCACTTGAGATGAACAATATGAGAATTTGGGGGTCTTCAATGATCTTCAAAAATATGTCGTCGACGAAACCGTGATTCCTAAACCTTTCCACTTAAACCTTGAACTTAGGCAAACAATGACTTCCCAATCATAAATAAAGACTACAGAGTAGGCTAAGGTGTATGGGTGTAACGAAACAATATGTTGGGTGAAAAAAATGAAAGGAATGGCTCAGAAGGGTGTATTTAGGGGTATCTTGCACTAAAGGTGAGTGCAACAAAAGGGTTTAACATGGGGGTCGAGAAGTCGAGGTGACTAATCGATAGACACACAAGGATAGGCTTTTTGGGTGATAATCCTATAATATTGCCTTTTAAACTGAAAAGTCCAAATACATTAAGCTAACTCAACATTCCTCGTCTATGGTCTCAAAATGATGCAAATGCCAAGTTCTAAAGTTTACAAACTACCGGCACACTCATAATTTGGTGGATTTGGGGTAAATATTTGGAAACGGATAAGGCTAATCTCACCATATAATATCATGGGTTATAATGTGTTGGGCTAAAGTCTAATCTAGTTAGGTTAAGAAAAATATGTCAAAATTTTAAAAATGGCATAATTTTTCAAAATAAACTAGAAAAACGAGGGCAAAAATAAAGTTCAAGAGATAATTATACTCCCGTCCCCCCACTTGAGATGTACAAAGTCCCTTTTGTACTAAACGTTAAATAAAGGTGAAGAGAAAGTAGAATTAGAGCGAAAACTTCCATGAAATTTGCTCCGAAAAAGAAATAAGGCCCACGAAAAGAATCGTGCCTTCGCTTAAGCATCCACGAGCAAACTTCATTCCCTGAAATCACACTACCAACAAACATAATTCTAAAAAAGAAAAATAAAAATGAAAAGAAACCTAACTCACTTTCGTAGGAATCACGGTTGCATTTAGCGTATGCAACAAGCCTTTTAAACCACTTGGTGTCCCAAGTGGACGAGTGTAGTCTCGTGAGGGCTTACAGGGAACATACCCACAAAGTTTATTTAAAAACTAATACAAGGTTGTTGTGTTTAAAAGAAAGAATTATTACAGATGATAGTTACGTCATAACTCCTAGAAAGAGTTACGCCGTAATTATTGCAAAACCTGGCAGACACTACAGGAGTGTAGCTATGGCGTAACCATTGCATGGGATTACGCGGTAATTGGTAATGCTCTGGGAAGAACTACAGCAAGAAATGTGTTACGGCGTAACCATAAGAATGAGTTACGCCGTAACTGTGGACATATCAGGTCCCCGTTCAGCATGCTGCAACAACTTTCTCCGATTTCCTGCAAAAATGGTTAAAAACACAAAACCCAACAGAAATGGAAATAAAACAAATGAAAGGGATAATTCGGGTTGTCTCCCGAAAGAGCACTTTTTCTTTATTTACGGGTCTTTAAGTTAGACTCAAAGCCATGGGGCTTTACGGTGGCCTTCGAATAAGGCCAACTTCCTCCGTTACTTGGCGGCATTCATTCATCCATTCGACAAAAACTCTTTTTTCTGACTGTGTTACCGATGCTACATGTACCAAATGTTTGTGAGAGCCACTCGTTGAATGATAGATACGACTTCCCGTAGTCATCGTCTTCAATTATAGGATTGTCATCAATCGTGGCACTTATGTTCGATCTTTCATCATTGGTCAATTTATCAATAAGGTGATATTCTTTGTAATCGCGTTTTAGCTATTTCATCAATCTTGTATTGATGTTCAAGTCTCCAAATCTCACCTTGTACCAATCTTCAATGGATAGATTTCCAAATTTTATGTCGTGTCTCTCAATCTCGTGAGGGCACGTCCATTCTTCAACCTTCATATTCCCATTACAATATTCACGAAAAGGGTTACACGAGGGCCATGCTTTCATTGACCCATCATGCTTTGTCATTATAGGGATGCAGTAATGCATGTTAGGGTCTGAAGCTTCCTTTATGCCCCTAATGGGGTTAATCTTTTCCTATTCATGTTCACAACTATCAAAATCTTGCCTACAATTGTTAGTTCTTATGTTATAGCATAAAGGCGGGTCGAGAGACGGAACATTGACAACATCAACCTTTTTTGAAAATTCCAATCAGGGATTTAATTGTTCCTTCATGCTGAAAGTAATTCGTTCCCCTACAGTTCCCAAAGAAATTTGTTTTTCAAAAACTTTTATATGCGCTCGAAAAGTGGCAAGAAAAGGCCTTCCAACAATTAACTTGTAAGTCTCTCGTTTGCCCATGTCGATAACCACAACATCAGTAGCAAAAAAGAATTTACCAATTTTTAGGAAAACATTGTCAACAACTCCCCTAGGTACTACTTTAGAGGAATCAGCCATTTAATCATCATTGTTGTTTCTTTTAAACTGGTAAGTTTTAATGTATCAAACAATGAAGTAGAAATAAGATTTACCCCAGCCCCCAAATCAGCCAAAGCGGGAATTTTTAAATTACCGATAGCACATGGTAGAAGAAAACTTTCTTGATAGAGTTCCTTCTCAGGAAGTTGGCATGGCAGTTCCTCTTCGTCTTGAGATTTGTCATCTTCTCTTAAGTAGTTAATCCCGCAAAAGTCATTAGTGACAGAAGAGGTGCACTGTTCTTCCTTCGGCTTATGTTGTGCAAATATGGCTTTGCATGCAATGGCTTCATCATTACTTGTTTCGAGATTTTTAGCTAACTGCCCAATTTGGGTTTCGAGGTTTTTAATTGCGGCATCCTGATTCCGTAAGTTCATGTTGGTGTCTTCTTTTACCTTAACCATCCATTCTTTGAGTCTATCACTTTTCTTTGTAGATTCTTCGATATGTTTATGCATTATTTCTTCAAGTGTTAGGAATTAGAAATTCCCAGTATTAAAGAGTCGGTCACCTCAAGTATTTGTAATCGTTAGAAAGCTCGTAGTCGTAGTTCCTTTAAGTTAAGTAGTAATTTAGTTTTGTAACACCGTGGAGGACGGACGGGTCTTTACCCACTGTATGCCTGATCCACAGCCCAAAGTGTGGCGATTTGTGTAAGACTATAAATACTCTCTACCTCCCAAGGTAGAGAGTTGGAGCTCATAATAATAATTTCACTTTCTCTCACTAAGTTCCCTAAACCTCTAACTTTCTCTCTCTAGAATTCCATCTATATGCTACTTTGTGTTATGGTTTTGATGTGTATGTGATAAGTTATATCTTACAATTGGTATCAGAGCGCCATGGTTAGATCATATCTTGCACATCTTTGGATTTATAGTGGTTTTTAGGTGGTTTTTGAGTTTGAAAAAGTTTAGTGGTTTTTGCATCATTTGGTTGATTTCTTGTGTTAAAGTTTGAATTTTGTTGGTACTTTTATGTTTAGAATCATCAAAAGTGTTTAGGTTTTCATTTGGTAAGCTTGAATCATCTTGGTTGGGTTGTTTTTGGATTGAAAAGTGAAGGTTATTTGGTTTTTCAAGCTAGCGACTTAGCTCTCGGACTTGTTTTCTTGGTAGCGACTTGCTTCATAGTTTTGTAGCGAGTTACAGTTATAAAAGCTAGCGAGTTAAAGTACAAGTAGTGGAATCTCCACTACGGTTAGCGACTTGTGGTAGCGACTTAGTTTGTAGCGAGTTGCTCTTTAGCGACTTGCATATCTAGCGACTTGTGTAGCGAATTACTGCACAAATTTGGCTAGCGACTTAGTCTGTAGCGAGTTACTACTTAGCGACTTGCTTTTCTGTTGGCGACTTGGGACTCTAGCGACTTAGACGTGTAGCGAGTTAAGGGTTAGCGACTTAGTGCACTAATTTCTAGCGACTTAGTGCATTATTTGGTAGCGAGTTAGCACTTTATCATCTAGCAACTTGAGTGATTGTGTACGGTTTTCTCTTGATTTAGTAAAATCCCGTGAAAGAATCTTTTTCCCGGTTTAATCATAGAGTTATAAAATCCCGTATAATCTGTTAACATGTCTACCAACATTCCCACTGCTCCCACTGTCATATCCACTGTTGCCAAGGATGTTCAAGCAGCTGGCTCAGATACTCGTCCACCAATGCTTGACAGAACTGACTACGATTCTTGGGCTCAACGAATCAGATTGTATTGCCTTGGAAAGGAAAATGGTGTCAACATTCTCAAATCCATTGATGAAGGACCATATCGTGTTGAGACGACCAGAGACATACTTGATACTAATGAAGATGGTACTCCTGTTTACGGAATGGACAGACCTAAGATGTATGATGAGCTTGATGATAAGGAGAAAAAGAGATTCGATGCAGATATCAGGGCTTCAAACATTGTTCTTCAAGGTCTTCCTAAAGACATCTACAAGCTGATCAATCACAACACTGATGCAAAAGCAGTTTGGGATAATGTAAAGATGCTTCTCTCAGGTTCAGAATTAACCATGGAAGACAGAGAATCACAACTCTATGACGAGTTTGAGCACTTCAAGATGAAACCAGATGAGAATGTCTATGAGTACTATGTGAGATTTCATAAGTTAGTCAATGACATGAGGAACATCAGAATGACTATGCCTAACATTCAGTTGAATTCAAAATTTGTAAACAACATGAATCCTGAATGGCACAAGTTTGTTACCGCTGTGAAGCTTACTAAAGGATTGAAGAACACAAACTATGAGCAACTCTATGCCTTCCTCCTTCAGAATGAGAGACATGCCATGTTTGAAAAATTGATTCTCAATCAGTTCAAAACTAACCCAGGAGAGACAAGCTCGTCTAATGATTCAACTGCCTTCTACTCAAACATCGGAATCAAAACCAAAGCTTCACAAGTCATACCCTTGGGTAATGGTAATCACAAACTCATTCCTGATCCTATGTACAAACAAGCTGATGCTGATGCACACGTGGGAAGCTTCATTAATCAACTAGCTCTTCTGATTAGCCAAAACATGAATTCTCTCCCACAAACCAACAACAACCTCAGAACAGCATCTAACCCACACAATCAAGCTACTGTTAAAGATGGAAGGATCGTGGTGCAACCAGTTCAGGAAAGACAGTATGATCAGGGAAGGGGTGGTGCTGGTAGAGGCTATGTGGGCAATCAGAATCGAGGAAGGAATGGTAACCAAGGTCAAGCTAAGCCGATCAAATGCTATAACTGTGGTGGTGAGGGACACATTGCAAGGAACTGCACATCTCCAAAGCGGCCACAAAATGCTGATTACTTCAGAGATAAGATGCTGCTGGCCCAAGCTCAGGACAATGGTGTTGCGTTGGATGAAGAGGAACTGCTGTTTCTTGATGAGGGTAATGCCAAGACCTATGATGCAGATGTGGATGAGCAGCCTATTCAGGAGATAGGTCACAATCATCAGAACGCCTTTCAAGTCGCTGACTGTGATGCTTACGATTCTGATGTAGATGATGGACCTACTGCACACACAATCTTTATGGCTAGTATCTCTCCAATGGTCTCTCCCAAGATCTCTTCTTCATCACAAGCTGGCACATCCAAGGACAAACTCATCTCTGAGGTATTAAAACTATACGATGATGCTGATGTGCAACAGATGCATGACAAAGTACAACCAACTGAAACTTTTGAATCAAATATTGAAAATATGGGTAATATCAATATAGTCCCATACGATCAATACGTGAAACAAAGTGAAAGTGAAATTGTACCAAGTGATGCATCTTCTGCAGTCAACAATGACTATGTCTTTGATGAATACACTGCATGTGCTCCTGATAATTCCATTATTTCTGAACTAAATGCCTATAAGGAACGTGTTGCTATTTATGAACAACGGGCAAAATTTGAGTTGACCACTCGTGAGCAGGAAATGGATGTCCAAGTGAGTACAGTAATTAGAAAAAGCAAGTTTAGAGAAGAAGTATTAAAACAAGAACTAAATTCCTTGCAAGAAAAACTTTCTAAAACAGCTAAGCAAAAACAAGAACTTCAAGAAAATGTGAAAATGCTTAAGCAAGAATTTAATGCAAAGGAATCAAAACTCTTGAGAGATTTTTCTAATCTGAAAACTTTGAAAAACAAACTTGAAAACAAGTTGTATTTACAAGGAAACACCATTCAGACTGCTCACATGATCACTAAGCATAGAGTTCTAAGCGATAAGCATAGCATTCCCCTTGTAGAGGAGCCAAATCCAGAGGTAATTAAAAAGGCTAGAAATGCTCATAAGGTAATTTACGATGGTAATGAAGTCCTTAAGCCTAGGCAGAAACCTAGTTGCGTTGAGTGCACTGAGGAAGATAAGATTTTAAATGATATCACTAGGGAAAAGATGAATAAGAAGCAAGATGATCCCAAATGCAAAGAGAAAAACATAATCTTCTCTCCTCATGATTACAAGAAGGAAAACTGGATTGCCTTGAACAAGTTTAAACCTCAGACTTTGTTGACTCCCGAACAAGTCTTCTGGAAAATGGATTTAGATAAGCAGAAAGCTAAAAATATTGTAGAAACAAACCCTCCCCTTCGGAAAATGCCTAGAGCAACAGTGTATCCTCCTAATACACCTATGCATCTTGTACCTAGAACAATTGCCACTAAAAGCAAGACATTAATTAGCCAATACGTTATATTCCAACTATTTGTTGATTTTGAGAAAACTTGCAAGAAAAGGATCACTCCCACTGGTATAACTGAAGGTGAAAGAGGTTTTGAACAAATGAAAGAATGTTATTTAACTGAGGTCATGCCCTTCTTTAAACTTCTAAAAGATCACTTTGAGAGTCTTAAAAAGGGGGTAGAAGCTGATATTAAAGGTATGGAAAAGGAATTTGATGCAATGGTTGCTGAAGTTAGTGATTATGAGCGTGCACTAAAATATAATGAGATTGAGAGAAAGAACTTGCATACATTAAATGAGACTCTTATTACTGAATGTGTTGCTCAAGATATCTTTTTTACTGCTTCAAATTGCTCCATTAATGCTTCTAAATTTCATGAACTGTCTGTTGCCCTGAAAGTCTCCCATGATCGTGTCATTGAGCTTGAAAAAACTAATTCTAAACTAAACGAGAAGATTGAACTAGATGATCACGACACTTTAGTTAAACATTTTTCCAAATTAGAAGTTGAGCATTTTAATTTACAACTAAAATACCAACATCTCAAAGAAAATGTCAAAACTTCAAATGTCAAGACATCTTCAGATGTTCCAGAGTTTGATGCAGTTTTTCAAATTAACAAACGTGATGAACAGATTCAAGCTCAGTGCAACACAATCAGAAAGTTGAAAGCCCAGATCTCTCAGTTAAAAGGTCAAACAAACAATATGACAGGTTCCCAAATGCCTCCTCCTTTAGATTCTCAGATTTCTCAAACGTTTCATCTTTAAAACCTAGTAAATGCTTTACAAAAGGAAAACGAAAGTTTTCTAGAAGAAAATGAAAAGGTTAAACGTCATTTCAATGAGTTATTTGAGTCAATTAAAATCACTCGTAACAAAAACAACGAACAAGTAGCTTCATTGCAGAAGGAAATTGAGAATCTGAAGAGTCAGGTAAAAGGGAAAATGCCAATGACCAAAGGGGAGAATGTTGTATCAAAGGTTCACTCTTGCAATAAACATGCTTTATCTGTGACATATGTCCCCCCTCATCTAAGAAACAACAAACTTGCCATTCAAACATACTTCTCATCCCTTAAGGATTGCCTAGAATGTCTGCGTGAGATTGTTGAAGAGGATAAGCTAGAGAAACCTCATGATAATGCAATTGGACATGCGTGCGTATATGCCAAACGATGTCAAGAAATCTTAGAATGCTTGATCACAATATGCCCTAAGTCATTAGGTGAGAGAGTTAATCCTTTGATTCCATGCTCAATGCCTAAAGCTAAGTATGATACGCATTCGATTCCAAATGTTTTGAAAGTGAACAGTTGTGTGCCTGTAAACAGCTCAGATTCCAGATCTGTCAATGCTAAGAAAGAGAACTCAAGTGTGCCTTCTAGGAGCACAAATCACAGTACCTCTAGTTTTAAGAAAATGAACCTTAGTGCACCTGCATGTAGTTCAGATCCCAGTACATCTAAACAGGTGATGCAAAGAGTAGCTAAGCCAACTAATGTTCCCATTCCCTCTACAGGAGTAATCAGTGACATTAAGCGGAGCAGGTCAAAGTCTCAAGACAATACAAGGAATGATAGGACCTCTCAAGCTAAGAATGTGCACTGGAAGAAAGTAGAAGAACAATCTAGGAACCTTAAGTTTGAATCAAATAAAACGAATCGTGTTGATTCTAGTATTAGCTATAAGCGTACTGTAATTAATTCGAATTCTGATACTATTTGCAAAACTTGTTCTGATGTTTGCTTGAATTCTGTTTCTAATCATGAATGTGGTGTTACTGTTCTGCCTAATGATGTTAATTGTCCAGTTAATATTGCTAATGCTAAAATTCATGCTAAAAAGGCTAAAAGGCAAAAGCGAAAGAAAGTTAGAAAACAATGGAAACCCACAGGAAGAACATTCAGCAGAATAGGTTTTTATTGGATACCTGTTGGTCATAAGACTAATCAGATAATGCCCACTAGAAAATGGATGCCTACTGGTAGAACTATTCCCCTAAGAAGTGGTCACACTGTAAATAGGGTTAATTCAGACACTAGTATTGCATCTATTCACAATGATTCTATTACCTCACTTTCTGATATGAATGCTTCTATTTCTGATGTGGGTGGTCCAACTGTTGCTACTAACCAAATGGAACCCATTCTTGCATGGGGATCCCAATTATCCAGTTATCCATTCTTGTCTGTGTTCAACTGCAGATCGTTCAAATCGTTCTGTGGTACCTGGACTCAGGCTGTTCCAAGCATATGACTGGAGACCGGTCACGGCTCATGAACTTCGTGAGCAAATTCATCGGGACTGTTAGATTTGGTAATGATCATTTCGGTGCTATTATGGGTTATGGAGATTATGTTGTTGGTGATAGTGTCATCTCTAGAGTGTATTATGTGGAAGGTTTAGGTCATAATCTGTTCTCTGTTGGTCAATTCTGTGATTCGGATCTAGAAGTAGCCTTCAGAAAACATACCTGCTTTGTTAGAGATCTTAATGGAAAGGAACTGTTGAAAGGAACTCGTGGCTCAAACCTTTACACTATCTCTATCGATGACATGATGAGAGCATCACCAATCTGCTTGTTATCAAAGGCTTCAAAAACAAAGTCATGGTTATGGCATCGTCGTCTCAATCACTTGAACTTCGGCACCATCAACGATCTTTCCAGAAAGGACTTAGTTGTAGGTTTACCTAGACTAAAGTATGAAAAGGATCATCTTTGTTCAGCTTGCCAATTGGGAAAAAGCAAGAAGTATGCCCATAAACCCAAACCTTCTAACTCTGTCACAGAAGTTCTTCATATGATTCATATGGATTTATGTGGACCAATGAGGGTGCAGAATATCTTTGGGAAGAAATATGTGTTAGTTGTGGTTGATGATTATTCTAGATTCACCTGGGTCAAGTTCTTAAGGACAAAGGATGAAACTCCTGATATCATCATCAAACTCGTCAAACAGCTGCAGGTTAGACTAAACAAAACTGTCAGAATTATCAGAACAGACAATGGAACTGAGTTTGTCAACAAACAACTTAGTGAATTCTATGAAAGCGTTGGAATCAGCCATCAAAGAAGTGTTCCACGAACCCCTCAACAGAACGGTGTAGTTGAAAGACGAAATCGTACTCTTGTTGAAGCTGCTAGAACAATGCTGATTTACTCAAAGGTTCCAATGTTTCTCTGGGCTGAAGCAATTGCCACTGCATGTTACACACAAAATCGTTCCCTGATTCACACCATTCATGGAAAAACTCCATATGAACTTGTCCACAACAGGAAACCCAATCTATCTTTCCTTCGTGTGTTTGGTGCCTTGTGCTATCCAACTAATGAGGGTCAAGACTTGGGCAAACTTAGAGCTAAAGCTGACATTGGAGTATTTGTAGGATATGCACCAAACAAAAAGGGATACCGAATCTACAACAAAAGATCCCGAAATATCATGGAAACAATTCACGTTACGTTTGATGAGCTGACCGGTCAAATGGCTCCTGGACACTCCAGCTCAGGACCCGCACTTCATAACAGTCCTATTGGCTCATCCCTTGTTCCAAACTCCTCTCAAGAAACACCATATGTACCTCCATCCGAAGATGATGTAAAGAAGTTGTTTGATCCAATGTTTGATGAACTGTATGAGTCCACTACTAATGAAGTGCTGATCCCTACAACAGAGGATGCTCAGATTCCAGTGAATGAAGTCAATCCATCAGTTTCAATATCTGTAAGTCAAGAAGCACCTACTGCTGATCCTTCAGTCTCATCAACAAATCATCATTCTTCAAATGTACATCATGGAAATGTTTCTGGCATCAATGATGAAGTTAATCCCTTTGCGACTCCTGAAGATGCTCCATTTGAAAACATATTTGCTACTCCTGAATCATCAGCAGAACCATCTTCTTCAGGAGACATCGACTCAGCTACCTCAGTTCCTCAACAAATGCCACATGAACACCTCAGAAAATGGACTCACGATCATCCATTAGACAACATCATTGGTAATCCCTCTCGTCCTGTATCAACCCGGAAGCAACTTGCAACCGATGCCTTATGGTGCTTCTTCAACTCCGTACTATCTAAGATCGAACCAAAAGACTTTAAAACTGCCATGAATGACGATAGCTGGTTCAATGCTATGCAAGATGAAATTCATGAGTTTGATCGTCTTGATGTATGGGAGTTAGTACCTGCTCCAGACTGTGCTATGATTATAGCTCTCAAATGGATCTTCAAAGTAAAACTTGACGAGCATGGTGATGTGTTGAAAAACAAGGCTCGATTGGTTGCTAAAGGATATCGTCAAGAGGAGGGTATAGACTTTGAAGAATCATTTGCTCCAGTTGCTCGAATTGAGGCAATCAGAATCTTTTTGGCTAATGCTGCAAGTAAGAACATGGTGGTATATCAGATGGATGTAAAGACGGCATTTCTGAACGGAGATCTTAAAGAAGTCGTCTACGTCAGCCAACCTGAAGGATTTGTGAATCAAGAGCATCCTACTCACGTTTATCGTTTGAAGAAGGCTCTTTACGGGTTAAAGCAAGCTCCAAGGGCATGGTATGATACACTGTCAAAGTTTCTTTTATCAACCGGATTCAGCAAAGGAGCAGTTGATCCTACATTGTTCACCAGGAAGTCAGGCAAACATTTAACTCATGTTCAAATTTATGTTGATGATATTATTTTCGCCTCGACTGACCCAATGGAATGTGATCGTTTTTCAAATGAAATGAGTTCAAAGTTTCAAATGTCAATGATGGGACAAATGTCATTTTTCTTGGGATTACAAATTTCACAAAGTCCCGGAGGCATCTTCTTAAATCAATCTAAATATGCAACAGAGATTTTAAAGAAATTTGGATTTGATTCATGTGACCCTGTTGACACCCCCATGATTGACCGAACCAAACTAGATGAGGACCTCTCAGGGATCATGATTGACCAAACAAAATATCGGAGTATGATTGGATCCCTGATGTATCTCACTGCTAGTAGACCAGACATTTTGTTCTCTGTGTGCATGTGTGCTAGATACCAGGCTAAGCCTACTAAAAAGCACCTTGAAGCAGTTAAACGGGTCTTTCGGTATCTCCAAGGAACCATCAATATGGGACTATGGTACCCGAAGGACACCGGTATGTCACTAACGGCCTATGCAGATGCTGATCATGCAGGTTGTCAAGATACACGTCGAAGTACGTCAGGAGGTGCTCAGTTTTTGGGTGATAAGCTTGTGAGCTGGTCTTCAAAGAAGCAAATGAGTACTTCTATTTCCTCTACAGAGGCTGAATACATAGCCATGTCATCTTGTTGTGCTCAAATCTTATGGATGAGATCTCAATTATCTGACTATGGCTTTGAATTCAACAAAATCCCTCTGTACTGTGATAATAAAAGTGCTATTGCTCTCTCATGCAACAACGTTCAACACTCAAGAGCAAAGCATATCGACATTCGACATCATTTCATCAGGGAACAAGTTGAAAAAGGTGTGGTGGAACTATATTTTGTGAGGTCTGAATATCAATTAGCTGACATCTTCACCAAAGCTCTTCCAAGAGAACGTTTTGAGTTTATTCTTCCACGTCTTGGTTTGAAAAGCCTTCAACCAGAAACTCTCAAACGTCTTCAGGAGGAAGACGAGGAGTAAAGGTCTATCTTCATCTATCTCTTGTATATATCTATTCGAAAATCAAAATACAAAATTATAAAATCTTCAAAAATCAAATAGAAAAATATAAAACCTTCAAAATCCATAAAAAAAAAAAAAAAAAAAAAAAAAAAAAAAAAAAAAATTTGAAAAATTCGAAAAATCTTCAAAAAATATTGTCTTTTTGTCATTTTTCTCTCGATTCGATAATATCTACGGTCTTTGTGCTGTCATTCAAAGAATGACACGGGTCTTTAGATATTGTTCGAATTTAAAAAAAAAAAAAAAAAAAAAAAAAAAAAAAAAAAAAAAATTAAAAAATCAAAAATATTTTTGGGAGAAAGAGAAAAAAAAAATGGTTTATTGTCATCTTCAGGCAATAACCCGGTTTTTAAAGAAAGAACAGAGCCATGTTTTATCATGTTTTCAAAATTCCATGCTCTGATTCTATAAACTCCTATCTGCTGAAAACTAAATGCTTTAAAAATTAACTCAATCTCTATTTTTGATAATCATCAGGACTCATTTGTCAAAATCTCTATCTCTCAATCAACAACCTGCGTCATTGATTGAGGGGGAGAATGATTTCAATTAAATTAAAAAGTTATTTGGCATTAAAATTGTTTTCAAAAGATATACATGCATGTTTTATAAATGGAGTTTAAAGTCTTAAAATCCGATCCTTATCAGTTCAAACGCTTTCACAATCAAGTCACAATTCTCCTTAAAAGCTTTCAAATCAATTTAAATCCATACGAGATCACAAATTTCAAATGATTTGATAATTGTGATCGGGGGAGAATGTGTGATTTAAATTGGATTTAAACTGACAATTAGGTAAATGGTTATAAAAGGATGTACATGCTATCCCGCCCACATGTGACAAACGATTTCAATTTTTCAATGCACATGTTAAGGGGGAGCATCTATCTTAAACCTTTGATTTAAAACGTGATCATTTATCCCAATGTGCAGGTTCCCTCTAGTATGTGCAAAACTCTTTTCAAACCTCGAGGCACATATTGAGGGGGAGCAAATTTATGAAAACCTCATCCTTCCCGGAAATGCTATATCTACTTGACTTGTTGAGGGAAGTGATGTTGATATCTTTTAGAAAATGGTAATCAAAGAAGTTAATTCTTTCTCTTGCCTCCGTGTGCAAAACATTTTCAAATACTTGATGCACATGTTGAGGGGGAGTTCTCGTTCTAAAAATATCAAAAACAATTCAGGTACAAAATGCTTTGATAATATATCACAAGTATCTGAATTGATTTTTTTTAAAATGGTTTTCAATTGGATCCAATGGCAGACGAACGATACCAAATTGACCGACCAACTTTACTTTATGTACGGTGATATAAGGATGATAAGGTTAGGTATTGGTTCCCATGATCCGCCTGAACCGGAGGGATCTACCCAGGGACAATCCACTAGTTAGTGTAGAAGTCCTTAGGTATGATGATAAAAGGAGAAAAATGAGATATGGGAAGAGTGCCGACTAAGACTGAGCTAGTACTGGAATAAACCCAACAAGGTATTAGCTATGAAGTCTTGGTAAGCACTGAAGGGGTTGAAGAATTAAAAAGAATTGAATGAGAAAAGGGTGAAAACAAATAGCCCTCCATTAATTCAACCTTAGGGCAGAAACCGGGTTCACTTCATATGCTACTGATGGTAACATCGGTATTGAAGACAAGACGTCATGGACCCAGTGACGCACTGCACTTCAACTTTCCAAACCACTCAAGTTCCTCTTAAAAGGGCTTGTTTCATTCTCACGGGGAACCGACATTATCTATCGACTTTCTCTTAGAGATGGTTGATATTGAAGAAGGAGACCCTCTCCCTAGTCTCCGTTATAGGATCCAAATATGCACAAATTGAGTCTAGAGCCACGAGATCATCAATAAATCTCATTAGGACACTTTCAATGAAGACTCTCTGTTTCACACAATGTGGAAAGAGAAATTATATCTTGAGTCCTACGCATTATCCTTGTGGTATTGCCAGAACATCTGAGTGATGTGTTTACATATTCACAATGAAGATGGAAAGCCTTCTGGAGCCAACATCAAACAAGCTCCTGGTAGGTGGCATGTGAGATCTATTATATAGATCAACCATGTGACAACTGAACAGAAACAATGGGGCGATTCAATCTTTTGAATCAATCCTGGTTCAGGTTAGGGATTGACGGATACCTTTGAAAAACCGGTCTTTGTGCGTAAAAACTCTTTTCTTTAGCACATCGACCGTGTACTCATTTTTCAAACCAAAAGGTATTTTTATGATTGATAATTGATTTTCAATAAAACCTTCGTTGTATTGCAAAAACAATTTCTACTGAGCAATACACGATTATTTTTCAAATCTCTTTTCATCAATCAGTGGACTTAAAATTCGCTGGTTCACTCACTCCGTGTTGTCTTCTTTGAGACGTTCCGGTTTGAGAACAGCTAGAACAGCTGCGAAACCCTGTCAAGGAGATTCTTAGGAATCCTACCTGATCACAGGCAGTACTTGTACTGATCAACGGGGAACCGTGGGCCGTGTACCTCAATTCAACGAAAGTGATCAAAGACACTTTCGTGCGATTTGTTGCTAACTGTTGTATGCAGGTACGCCCGATGTTTGCAGCTGATCAGAATGAAGCGGTCAATCCATTGCCGCATGCTCACTTAACACATTCATCTCAAAAGAAATCATGATTAGTGCATCAATGTCTCTGATATTTTCACTCCATGCTTCTGCTACGCTGCTGCCAATATCATGATTCAACAAATGCTTCCGCTACTCTGATGAGAAGATATCATGATCCAGAATGTGAGCATGTCGGTCCCAAAGTCACAACACCACAATGGAAGTCTCAGAGATTGTTGATTGCTGATGATCTCAAATGATGGCTCAAAATTATCATCACGTGGATCAGTAAAAGACCTCCACTTGGAATAACCAAACATGCATTGTGAAGAATCAATGACTACGAGCTCAAGTACAAAGGACTACATCAAGAATGCAAGAACTATGTTTAATGTATTATCTATTTGTATTCAATGTAATTTTGGTACATGATTGAGGTGACCTCCCTTAGGGGGAGATTGTTAGGAATTAGAAATTCCCAGTATTAAAGAGTCGGTCACCTCAAGTATTTGTAATCGTTAGAAAGCTCGTAGTCGTAGTTCCTTTAAGTTAAGTAGTAATTTAGTTTTGTAACACCGTGGAGGACGGACGGGTCTTTACCCACTGTATGCCTGATCCACAGCCCAAAGTGTGGCGATTTGTGTAAGACTATAAATACTCTCTACCTCCCAAGGTAGAGAGTTGGAGCTCATAATAATAATTTCACTTTCTCTCACTAAGTTCCCTAAACCTCTAACTTTCTCTCTCTAGAATTCCATCTATATGCTACTTTGTGTTATGGTTTTGATGTGTATGTGATAAGTTATATCTTACATCAAGGCTCGGTCTAGGAGGGTTGTTGTTGATTCTTGTATAAAATCCTAGGGATCTTTCGCTGTATCTAGCCCCGTTACCATTGTATCCGTTGAAAGGTCTTCCACTTCCATATTTCACTTCTTCAATCTTTTTGACTTCCTCCTTAGTAGGGAGAGTGCCATCGTATTCATTTCGTCCAACTTGTAGGGAATGCACATTTTCCTTGAGCTTTTTCATGTCTCTTCCAAGACTCTCTAGTTTGTTATTTATCGCTGCAAGGCCTTCCACATTTCCACTTATACTTCGATTGCTCCCCCCATTGTGCCACTTATGAGAGTGGTCAACCATCTTTTGAATAGTTTCTAAAGCCATTGTTGGAGTCATTCCAGGTATTGGTCCTTGAGAATCGATCATTTGCTTTGAGGAGATGTTTAGACCTTTGTAGAAGACGTTCACCTTTTGTTGGCTATTAAGGTACAGAGTAGGGCATTTGTATGATAATTCGTTGTATCTTTCCCATGCTTGGTACAACGTTTCATCGCCCTCCTGCTTGAAGTTATGGATTTCTTCTAGTTGCTTTGCAGTCCTAGATGGGGACAGTACCTTTGAATGAAATATTTTTTTAGGAGTGGCCAGGTGTTAATTGTCCCGGCTGGTAATCGAAAAAACCATCTTTTAGCAGCTCCATTGAGAGAAATAGGGAACACACGTAACATGACAGCATCGTTTGAGACTCTTGGAATTTTAAATAGGCTGACAATGTATTCCACGTTGTCCACATGTTCGTAAGCATCATCGGTAATGCTTCCGGAGAAATGGTTTGCACGTAACTCCCTAATAAATTGTGGTTTCATCTCGAATTGAGAATCTTCGGTGATGACCGGCCTAATGATCCCCGGTCCTTGTTCTTCCCTTGTCAATGCCAAGTATTCCTTAAGAGTGAGGTCATCAATGTTGACAACTTCCATGGTTCTTGAAACTTGAAAATAATCGTGAGAAATTGAGAAAATTCAAAATAAAAATAAAATACTTAATGAAAATCCTAATATAACTCCTCGGCAGCGGCGCCAAAAACTTGATGCAGGTTTTACTGACCAGGTTTTAATATTTATAATTGTCTCGTTATACCTATGGTCTACCCTTATGCACTAACGGGCAGTGTACCCGATCATGTGTAGTGTAGTATTCGGTAAAACCGAGGTCGTGCCAAGAGCTATGTGAGCGGATTCTAATTAAGTCTAGGTGTCACATATTTTAATTGGTTTTAAGATTGAAATGATTAACTACTAAAGTAAGAAAATAAAGAAAGCGAATAAAGGCAAGGGTTGTGATCAATAGAGGAGAAGTGTGCTAACCTAGTTACTCATCCTATCATGTTATGTTCACATCTAATTACTTCCAATTGCTTCAAGTGGGGTTTTAAGTCGCTAGGACAGCATTTGGTCAGTTCGTCCTAACCTATCAGCAAAGGTTTCCACCGGAGATCAAGCTACTACCCTTCAAAGTCCATTTGTTTTTAGTCCCCTAAGCCAAGTCATTAAGTTCTGCTACATGCAAGATTCATAACAATGAGTTCCCGGGCGCTAGCATCTTAAACACTCATCCCTAACTTCTTAAGTTCATCCAAACGGTAGGTGATCAATTGGTCAAATTGCATAAGCGAAGAAGGGTCGTCAGTTGGTTAATTCTTACCCTTCCCACTCAGTCTACCTACTTAGGGTCAGTTGGTCATATCTCCTAAGAAACTAGACACTACCGCCATTCAAAACTACCGAAACAAGGGTAGCTACCAACAAACTATGCATGCATACACTAGAAACAATTATATGGAAGCAATGTAAACATAAACAAAACAATTAAGGAATCATAACTAGGCTAGCACCAGAGGTGCTTAGCCTCTCATATTAACTAAAACAATCGATTCAATGTTTGACATAATGAAATACATGAATTGAAAGTAAAAGAAATGATAAATTGCTAATGCTTATTGTTAGGGAGTGATTTCTCCCTTGGAGATGACTCCGTATGCTCCTAAAGATCTGTCTTCAGCCTCCTACCCACGTTCTCTGCTTTTGTGTGTGGATTGAATGATGAGAAATGAAGAAATTTGGGCGGTATTTATAGGCCAGATCTAGTTACGGCGTAACTTAAGTTGAGAGTTACATTGTAACATCCATATCTTCGTATTTTGCTCTGGAAAAGCTGGTTACGGCGTAACATCTGGAATGAGTTACGCCGTATCTTCAATAAATCATGGTTACGCCATAATTATGGAAAGAGTTACGACGTAGCTTGCAGCGGTGTGAAACATTATTTGACCTAATTAGTTACGGCATAATCCTAAGATGGAGTTACGCCGTAATCTTCAGTTGAGTTGGTTTTCTGAGTCACGCTTCTGTTACGGCGCAATGTGAGAGAAGAGTTATGCCGTAATTACTTCATAATGGACATAATATCATATATCTTCAATAAACTCTCCAAATCCGTGTCTCATTAGCTTCAATAATCGTAATTTACCTGAAAGTGAAATATAGAGAAAAACAAGCGTAAATCCATATAAATGATATAAAATACGAGCATTATCGGGGAAATTGACACTTAATATTCAGGATTATTTGATATTATCAATCGTCTAGTTAGTTATGAGATGATTACACATCATCATTACGTTAGGATTCTAATTTTTTTTTGGGTAAAAGTTCAAAGACTCGGTAAATATATTACTCCAAAAAACAGTTAAGTACAAAGGATATTAGGTGAATCCCATATCTCAGCCCGTTACATAGGCGAAAATGCTTACATAACAAGATACTTCATATTCTCTAAACAAGAAAATAAACCACTACTCAAAAGACAACATTAGACTCCTATGAGAACAAAATTACTTCCTACCAAGGCCTTGTAGCTTGATACCATACGTGTCATATAAAGCATCCAAATTCCCTGGAAAATCCTAGACCTGATCCGCATAGTCATCATAAGCATAGTCATCATAATCATCTTCACAATCATGACCACTACCAAATAGGTTCATTGACTCATCAAAAGTGTTAACAACCTCCTCTTCATCGTTGTCGGAATCAACGATCTCTCTCACCTTAGAGAATGGGTTAACCCTCTTAGTAGAAGAAATATACGGAAAATTCTTTTAATAGGATTACCATAATCATCCACAAGAGTAGCTTTCCCATCAATAAGAAGCTTTTCAAGCTCCCCAATTTTCTCAATAGGGGCAGGACCAACTTTGTTGGCTTCCATTGAATCACTCACAAGCGGTTCATGCAACGTATAACTATTCTTTGGCAGGATTCCATTTGAAATTGGAATAGACATGATTAGTAGCTTATTTTAACATTAGAATGTAAATTAAATATTTTGACCCATTTAATAATTTGGTGGGTCATGATGTCGTAGCTTAGTCCCTAACATGATTATACATCATCTTTAAATTAGAAATTCATTTAGAAACTAAATTTGATGTCATGTTAGTCCATTTTAGCAGCGTATAGAAAACTGCTCATTACAATGGGCAGGTTGACACCAATGCGTAGTAGTTTGAGATGATTAGACATCATCTCATTGTTAGAAATTCAAATAGAAGATGGATTTGAGGATGTTAGTAGCACTAGATAGCTTTAGTATAAAATGTTCTTGTTTTGATCCATTTAGAAAATAGACGGGTTAGCGTTTAAAAAATGCTTACTCATGCTTGTAGTTATTTAATCTAAGTTTACTCACTAAGTTGTTTAGACTTACTGCTTCTAGTTTTCATGTTCATGTAGGTAATTGAAGCTCTTGTTGAAGAAGAAGTAAAGAAGAGGACAATTGAAGCTCTTGCTGAATATAATGAGGTTGTTCAAGATGAGGAGAAATTGTTGGCTCAAAAAACAAGGGTGAATGGCTGAATGCTAGGGATAAGAATAGTTCTTTCTTCCACACAGTTATTCAAGGTAAAAGATACAGAAATAGAGTGGATGCTATATGTGATGAGAATGGTAAGAGATATGAAAATGAACAGGTTCCCACCCAATTTGTGAAGCACTTTCAAAAATTCTTGGGGAGTACATCTAATGTAACTGATCTAAGGCTAAGTGAGGATTTGTTCAGCACTGTTATAACCCAAGATGAAGCTAACCACATGGTGAGAATGGTAACTGACAAAGAAATTAAGGATGCTATGTTTGATATTGGGGATAATAAAGCACCAGGGTCAGATGGTTATACATCTAGATTTTTTAAAGAAGCTTGAAGTGTGGTTGGAAAAGATGTGGGTGCTGTTGTGAAGGAGCTTTTTTTATTCTGGGCAGTTATTGGGGATAATCAATGCTACTCTAATTACACTTGTGCCTAAAATCCAAAATACCCTTAAAGTATCAGATTTTAGGCCTATTTCCTGTTGTAATGTCCTTTACAAATGCATTAGTAAAGTTCTTACCAATATGATCAAAGTTGCCTTGAAAAAACTTGTTCTAATCAATCAAACTGCATTCATTCCAGGGAGGCTAATTCAGGACAACATCATGCTTTCTTAGGAGAATTTAAAAGGTTATGGAAGAACGAATGGGCCTAAAAGATGTGCTGCGAAGATTGACCTCCAAAAGGCCTATGATGCTATTAATTAGAAGTTTCTAAGTGTTGTTTTACATTGCTTTGGATTTCATCAAATAATGGTGGATTAGATAATGAAAAGGGTAGAAACTTCAGGTTTTACTGTGTGTATCAATGGTGAGAGACATGGGTATTTCAAAGGAGGAAGGGGATTGAGACATGGGGATCCAATCTTCCCTTATCTTTTCACCTTCGTAATGGAAGTGCTGACATTGCTGCCACAGATGAAAATTAGAAGTAGTACTAGATTCAAATACCACCATGGATGCAAAGAATTGAAGCTTGTTAACCTATGCTTTGAATATGACTTGATAATCTTTTGTCATGGTGATCAAACATCTGTTGGAATCATCAAAGATGATTTGAAAGAATTTAGTGATGTTGTTGGTCTATTCCTTAATCTCAGTAAAAGTACAATGTTTTTTGGGAACCTGAATAATATGAAGAAAGTAAAGTCAAAAAGTCTTATGGAGTTTAAGGAAGGATCTTTACCTACAAAGTACTTAGGAGTTCCTGAAATTGCTAAAATACTAAGTGTGTGTGACTGTAAAATTCTCATTGATAAGATCAAAAATAAAATAGATGACTGGAAGTGTAAGTATCTTTCTTATGCTGGAAAGCTCCTCCTTATTGCAGCTGCCCTTGAATCAATGAGTATGTATTGGGCATCTGTCTTTCTTTTACCCAAGACTGTCATTAAGGAAATCAATGGAATTTTAAAAAGGTTTCTTTGGAGTAATGGGATTCTGCTAGAGGAAAAGCTAAGGTGGCATGGAATCAAGTCTGTCAGCATAAGGTTATAGGTGGTTTGGGCATTAAAAACTTTGAAGCATGGAATGAAGCCTTATTAACGAAGCACCTACGGAATATTGTTTCAAAAAAGGATACCCTTTGGGTAAAATGGGTGCATGTGATGAGGCTTAAAGAAAATAGTATTTAGAATGTCCAATATAACAGTAATGACAGTTGGAGCTGGAAATGCTTACTGGAAATAAGAGACAAGATTGCTAATCATCTACAGTATAAGGTTGGTGATGGGAGAAGTATATGTATGCGGCTTGATAAATGGCATGATAATGGACTGTTAATTGAGGCTATATCTCACAGAGATCTCTATGATGCAAGGATGTCCAAAATGATCACCATCAAAGAAATGATTGAAGGGCGTGTTTGACAGTCACCCATTGAATGGAGGGAATCAGATCTTGAAGTAATAAATATCCAAGCACCAATTTTGAAAGATGGATCTCATGACAAAGTTATGTGGAAAAAGGGTAATAATAATCTAATTTATTTTCATGTTAAGCATGGCATGGACAAACTTTGTCCAAACATGGAGGAAGTTAGATGGCATGATATTGTTTGGTTCAAATAATGTATACCCAAACACTCATCATGTCTTTGGTTAGCCATGAGTGGAAGACTGCTAACACAAGATAGAGTCATGTCTTGGGGGACTCAAACTGGCCTTCTATGTCACTCTGTAATGAGATTAATGATTCATACAGTCATCTGTTTTTTCTATGCAAATTCCCCCAGGAAATTTGGAATAAGATGGGATGCAAGATGAAATTGGACAATGTGTACTTCAATATAGATAACATTTTTGCTGAGTAATCAAGACAAAAGAATGGTAATCATATATGGTGTGCTTTTAGAAGACTATGTTTGGCAGCAGTTGTATATCAAATATATAGAAAGAAAGAAATCAAAAGATCTTCAGAGGGGGAAAAAGAGAAGCCAAGAAGTTATATGAAGTCATCTGTAAAAAGTGTTTCTAAGATATGGGGGGTATAGTTTAACATCAAGAGTTTTGTTAGGATTTAGTAAATCCAGTTATTAAAGTGTCAGTCACCTCAAGTATATGTTATCGTTAGAAAGCTCGTAGTCGTAGTTATTTACTGTTAAGAAGTATTTAGTTAAGTAACACCGTGGAGGACGGACGGGTCTTTACCCACTGTATGCCTGATCCACAGCCCGTAGGTGGCGTTTTATGTAAGACTATAAATACCCTCTACCTGCCAAGGTAGAGGGTTGGAGCTTATAATAACACTTTTATTTTCTCTCACTAAGTTCCCAAACCTCTAACTATTTCTCTCTCTAAAACCTTATACTATACGCCTATATGTGATCATGATTTAATGTGCTTGTGAAATCCAATATGTTACAATTGGTATCAAGAGCCATTGTTTGATCATCTCTCTTACATATCCTTGGATTTCTAGTGGTTTTATATGGTTTTTAGGTTTGAAAAAGTTTAGTAGTTTTTGCATCATTTGGATCATTTCTTGTGTTAAAGTTTGAATTTTGAGTGTACTTTTGTGTTTAGAATCATTGTAAGTGCTTGGGTTTTGATTTGGAAAGCTTGAATCACTGTGGTTGAGCTTGTTTTGGATTGAAAAGTGTTGTCCTTAAGCTTTTCTACCTAGCGACTTGAGTCTCGAAGTATTTTTCTTCGTAGCGACTTGCTTTGTTAATTTGCAGCGACTTATAGTTGAAGCAGTAGCGACTTGAGCCTAGCGACTTGTCTATTGAGACAAGCCGACAAACAGTACAAAGTAGTGGAGGTTCCACTTCGGATTAGCGACTTGGTTGACGTAGCGACTTGTCTTCATTATTTCTAGCGACTTGTTGTTGTTGTTACTAGCGAGTTACTCTTTAGTGACTTGATCTTAAGCGAGTTGTTCCTTAGCGACTTGGACACTTAGCGAATTGTTCTTTAGCAACTTGACTGCTTAGCGATTAGGTGCTTTAGCGACTTGTTTTTAGCAACTTGGTTCATATCGACTTGTGTTTAGCAACTTGGTTCACAGCGACTTGAGGTTTTAGCGAGTTGCTACTTAGCGAGTTGGTGACTTAGCGATTTGTCTCAAGGGTTATAGCGACTTGGTTGAGTTTTGTTTCTAATACGGTTTTCTCTTGATTTAGTAAAATCCCGTGAAAGAATCTATTTCCCGGTTTAATCATAGAGCTATAAAATCCCGTGAAATCTGTAAACATGTCTACCAACATACCTACAATTATCTCTTCTGTTGCTGAGGATGTTCAAGCAGCTGGATCAGATACTCGTCCACCTATGCTTGACAGAACTGACTATGACTCATGGGCTCAACGAATTAGGTTGTACTATTTGGGAAAAGAAAATGGAGTCAACATTCTCAAGTCAATTGATGAAGGACCATATCAAGTTGAGACAACCAGAGACGTACTCGATACAGCTGCTGATGGCACGGTGATATTAGGACTGGACAGACCTAAAATGTATGATGAACTGACTGAAAAGGAGAAGGAGAGATATGATGCAGACATCAGGGCTTCTAACATCATACTTCAGGGCTTACCTAAGGACATTTACAAGCTGATCAATCACAACACTGAAGCTAAGGCAGTTTGGGACAATGTCAAGATGCTTCTCTCGGGTTCTGAATTAACCAAGGAAGATAGAGAATCACAACTGTATGATGAATTTGAGCATTTTAAGATGAAACCAGAAGAAAGTATCTATGAATATTACGTGAGATTTCACAAGCTTGTAAATGACATGAGGAACATCAAAATGACCATGCCAAATATTCAGCTGAACTCAAAGTTTGTGAACAACATGAATCCCGAATGGCACAAATTTGTCACCTCTGTGAAGCTAACCAAAGGATTGAAGAACACCAACTATGAGCAACTGTATGCCTTCCTTCTTCAGAATGAGAGGCATGCTATGTTTGAACGAAGGATTCTTGAATAGTTCAAATCTAAACAGGGAGAAACAAGTTCATCAAATGATTCAACAGCCTTTTACACCAATGATGGAATTACCACCAAAGCTTCTCAAGTCATACCCACGGGTAATGGTAATTACAAGCTCATTCCTGATCCAGCATATAAGCCTCCAGACTCAAACACACTCATGGAAAACTTCATCAATCAACTATCCCTCATGGTTAGTCAAAATATGAATTCCCTCCCACACCAACAATAATCTCAGAACAACATCCAATCCCCATAATCAAGCTACTGTCAGAGATGGGAAGGTTATGGTGCAACCAGCTCAAGGAAGGCGGTATAAACAAGGAATGATTGGAGTAGGTTATGGTAATACTGGAGTAGGTGGAGGATATGTGGCTAATCAGAATCATGGAAGAACTGCCAATCAAGGGCAAGCAAAGCCAATCAAATGCTACAACTGTGGTGGTGAGGGACATATTGCGAGAAACTACACATCTCCAAAACGTCCACATAATGCAGAATACTTCAGAGATAAGATGTTGCTTGTGCAAGTTCAGGATAATGGAGCAGCTTTAGATGAAGAGGAGTTGTTGTTTCTTGCAGAGGGAATGCTAAGACATATGATGCTGATGTGGATGAGCAACCAATTCAGGAAATAGGTCACAATCATCAAAATGCCTTTCAAGTTGCAGACTGTGACGCATTTGATTATGATGTCGATGATGAACCTATTGCCCAGACAATCTTCATGGCTAGCATCTTACCTATGGTCTCTCCAAAGGTCTTTTCACCACAACAGGCTGGTCAATCCAAAGATTCAATCACTTCATAGGTATTAAAACTATATGATGAAGTTGATGAGCAAAAGATACATGACGAAGTACAATCTCTTGAAACTTATGAAACATATATTGATAATGAAGGTAATAGTAATACTGTCCCATATGATCAATATGTGACACAAAGTGAAAGTGAGATTGTACCAAGTGATGTATCTTCTGCAGTCAATGATGACTATGTTTTTGATGAATACACTGCGTGTGCCCCTGATGATTCTGTTATCTCTGAACTAAATGCCTGTAAAGAACAAGTTGTTGTTTAAGAACAACGTGCTAAGTTTGAGTTAACTAGCCGTGAGCAGGAAATGGATGATCAAATGCGTACAATTATCAGAAAAAGTAATTTTAGAGAAGAAGTTTTAAAACAAGAGTTAAACTCCTTACAAGAAAAGCTTTCTAAAACTGTTAAGCAAAAGCAAGAGCTTCAAGATAATGTTAAAGTGCTTAAACAAGAATTCAATGCTAAGGAATCAAAACTTTTGAATGATTTTTCTAATCTAAAAACTTTGAAAAACAAGCTTGAAAATAAGTTGTACGTACAAGGGAACACCATTCAGACTGCTCACATGATCACTAAGCATAGAGTCTTAAGCGATAAGCACAGTATTCCCCTTGTAGAGGAACTAAATCCCGAATATTGCAAAAGAGCTAAAGCTTTCCATAAGATTGTATATTATGGTAATGAGATCCTTAATCCTAGGCAAACACCTTCATGTATTGGAAGCACGGAAGAGGATAGAAAATTAGAAGATGCCTTTAGGGAGAAAATGGATAAGAAACTAGAAGATCCTAAGTGTAAAAAGAATAACATAACGATCAAACCCCATGATTACACAAAAGAAAATTGGTTCTCCCTGAACAGGTTTAAGCCTCAAACTCAATTAACCACAGAACAAATTTTTTGGAAGAAAGACATAGATAAGCAAAAAAGCAAACGTGCTTGTTGAAACAAACACTCCCCTTAGGAAAGTGTCTGCAGCTACTGTGTATCCTCCGAATACACCAATGCATTTAGTTCCTAGAACTATTGCCACTAATAGCAAGACCTTAATCAGCCTATATGTTGTTTATCAACTATTCGTTGATTTTGAGAAGACATGTAAGAAGAGAATCACACCTACAGGGATAACTGAAGGGGAAAGGGGTTTTGAGCAAACTAAAGAATATTATTTAGCTGAGGTCATGCCTTTCTTTAAGCAATTAAAAGGTCCATTTGAGAGTCTTCAAAAGGGGATTAACTCAGATATCAAAGAAATGGAAAAGGAATTTGATGCAATGATAGTTGATGTAAATGATTATGAACGGGAACTTAAATATAATGAAATTGAAAGAAAGAACTTGCATATCTTAAATGAGAACTTAGTATTAAGTTGTGTGGCTCAAGATGTGTTTTATACTGTTACTAAGCATTCTATTACTGCTTCACAATTTCATGAATTAACTGTTGCCTTGAAAGTTTCCCATAATCGTGTCATTGAGCTTGAATACAAAAACTCAGAACTAAATCAGAAAATTGATTAGGATGATCACGATAATTTGGTAAAACGGTTTTCTAAGCTAGAAGTTGAACATTTTAATTTGCAACTAAAATATCAACATCTTAAAGAAAATGTCAAAACCTCAAACATCAAGACATCCTCAAATGTTCCAGAGTTTGATGCACTTTTTGAAATAAACAAATGTGACGAACAGATTCAAGCACATTGTAACACGATCAGAAATTTGAAAGCCCAAATTTCACAATTAAAGGGTGAAAAGAACAACGTGACTGGCTCCCAAATGCCTCCTCCTTTAGATTCTCAGTGTTCTCAAACTTTTCATCTTCAAAACTTAGTCAATGTTTTACAAAAGGAAAATGAGAGTTTTCTAGAAGAAAATGAAAAAGTTAAACGACACTTTAAAGAGTTATATGATTCAATGAAAGTCACTCGTGACAAGAACAACGAAAAGATAACGTCTTTGCAAAAGGAAATTGAGAATTTAAAGAGTCAGGAAAAAGGGAAAATGCCACTTGTCTTTAATGAGAATGTTGCATCAAAGTCATCTGCAGACTGAAAATATACTGTGACTGTTAAATACATTCCTCCTCATCTTAGAAATAACAAACTTGTGTTTCATAACTATTTCGCTCACCTTAAGGATAGTCTAGAATGTCTCCGTGAGATTGTAGAAGAGGATTTCATAAATAAGCCACTTGATAGAGAGATTAGGTTTGCTTGCATTCAAGCAAACGATCTCAAGAGCTGCTAGAATGTTTAAGAGCAACATGTCCTAAATCCTTAGGTGCAAAAGATAAAGCTGTGATGCCTTGTTCTATGCCTAGTGCCAATTATGCAACCCATTCTATGCCCAGTATTAAGAAAGTGAACTCTAAAGTGCCTGCAAGTAGTTCTGATCCATGCACGTCTAGTTCAGGAATGCAAAAAGTAGTCCAACCAACTAATGTTCCCATAATTCCATCTACAGGAGTAATCAGTGACATAAAAGCAAGCGGGTCAAAGCCTCCAGGCAATACAAAGAAAGATAGGACCTCGCAAGCTAAGAATGTGCATTGGAAGAGAGTAGAAGACCACCCTAGGAACACTAAGTTTGAGTTGAATAAAATGAATCATGTTGATTCTAGTATTAGCTATAAGCGTACTATAATTAATTCGAATTCTGCTACTATCTGCAAACCATGTAATGATGACTGTTTGATTTCTGTTACTGATCATGAATGTGGTGTGAATGTTTTGATTAATGTTGTTAAATGCCCAGTCAAAGTTGTTAATGTCAAAAATCAAGCTAAGAAGGCTAAAAGTCAAAGGCGAAAGAAAGTTAGAAAATATTGGAAACCCACAGGAAGAAAATTTAGTAATATTGGTTATCAATGGATACCGACTGGCCGTAAGTTTAATCTTAATGAGTTTTGCCCTAAATTTGTTAAGTCAATGCCCAATAGAAAATGGATGCCTACTGGTAGAACTATTCCTTTAAAAAGTGAACATACTTTGAATAGATCAAATACGGACACTAGCACTGCATCTATTCCTTATGATTCCATTGTTTCTACTTCCAATGTAGGTGTTCCAATCACTGTTACTAACCAAATGGAACCCATTCTTACATGGGGATCCCAATTATCCAGTTATCCATTCTTGTCTGTGTTCGACTACAGATCGTTCAAATCGTTCTGTGGTACCTAGATTCAGGCTGTTCCAAGCATATGACTGGAGATCACTCGCGGCTCATGAACTTCGTGAGTAAATTCATCGGGACTGTTAGATTCGGGAACGACCATTTTGGAGCAATTATGGGTTATGGAGACTATGTTGTTGGCAAAAGTGTAGTCTCCAAGGTATATTATGTTGAAGGTCTTGGTCATAACTTGTTTTCTATTGGTCAATTTTGTGATTCTGATCTAGAAGTGGCATTTAAAAAACATACTTGTTTCGTCAGAGAACTTGATGGTGTGGAACTGTTAAGAGGAACTTGTGGTTCAAATCTATACACCATCTCTATCGAAGACATGATGAAGTCTTCTCCAATCTGCTTGTTGTCAAAGGCTTCAAAAACAAAATCATGGTTATGGCATCGTCGTCTCAATCACTTGAACTTCGGAACCATTAATAATATTTCCATAAATGATCTTGTAAGAGGCTTACCCAGATTAAAGTATGAAAAAGATCATCTTTGTTCAGCATGCCAATTAGGAAAAAGCAAGAAATATGGCCACAAACCCAAACCCACAAACTCAGTAATGGAAGTTCTGCATACCCTTCATATGGATTTGTGCAGACCAATGAGAGTGCAAACGATTAATGGGAAGAAATATATTTTAGTCATTGTTGATGACTACTCTCGATTTACTTGGGTAAAGTTTTTGAGGACAAAGGATGAAACTCCAGATGTCATAATCAAACTTATCAAGCAGCTTCAGGTTCGAATTAACAATACGATTAGAATTGTTCGAACAGACAATGGCACAGAGTTCGTTAACAAAGACTTAAGTCAATTTTATGAAAGTGTTGGAATCAGTCATCAAATAAGTGTTCCACGAACTCCTCAACAGAACGGTGTAGTTGTAAGACGAAATCGAACTCTTGTAGAAGCCGCAAGAATAATGCTAATTTATTCAAAGGTTCTAATGTTTCTCTGGGCTGAAGCCATTACCACTGCTTGCTACACCCAAAATCGTTCCCTCATACACACATCTCATGGAAAAACTCCATACGAACTTGTCCATAAATGAAAACCTGATCTCTCCTACCTTCGTGTGTTTGGTGCTTTGTGCTATCCAACGAATGACGGTCAAGATCTAGGTAAATTAAGAGCTAAGGCAGACATTGGAGTTTTTTTAGGTTATGCATCAAACAAGAAGGGTTACCGAATCTACAACAAAAGAACTCGAGATATCATGGAAACTACTCACGTTACGTTCGATGAGCTGTCCGGGAAAATGGCTCCAGGACAATCCAGTTCTGGACCCGCATCTCAACCTTCATCAAGTAGTCCTATCAGTTCTACTCTTGTTCTAAATCCCTCACCAGCAACTCCTTATGTACCTCCTTCAGAAGATGATTTGAATAAATTGTTTGATCCAATGTTTGATGAACACTATGAGCCATGTGCTAATGATTTGTCAATTCCATCAACAGAGGCTGCTCCTATCCCTGTCAACGAAGTTAACCCTTCAGTTTCTATGTCATTAAGTCAAGAAGCGCCTACTGCTGATCACTCTATCTCATCAACAAATCATCAATCATCGAGTGTACATCATGGAATTGTGTCTGGCACCTATGATGGAGATAATACCTTTGATACTCCTGAAGATGCCCCTTTTGAAAACATATTTGCTCCTGAATCATCATCAGAACCATCTTCATCAGCAGAAATCGACTCTGCTACTTCAGTTCCTCAACAACAACCACACGAACACCTTAGAAAATGGACACATGATCATCCATTGGACAACATCATTGGAAATCCCTCTCGTCCAGTATCCACTCGTAAACAACTTGCAACTGATGCCTTATGGTGCTTCTTCAACTCCGTACTATCCAAGGTCGAACCAAAAGACATTAAAACTGCCATGAATGAAGACAGTTGGTTCAATGCCATGCAAGAAGAAATTCATGAGTTTGATCGACTAGATGTATGGGAATTAGTACTTGCTCCTGACTGTGCTATGATCATTGCTCTAAAGTGGATCTTCAAAGTAAAACTTGATGAGCATGGTGATGTATTAAAGAACAAGGCTCGATTGGTTGCAAAAGGATACTGTCAAGAAGAGGGTATTGACTTTGAAGAATCATTTGCTCCAGTTGCTCGTATCAAGGCAATCAGAATCTTCTTGGCTAATGCTGCAAGTAAGAACATGGTAGTCTATCAGATGGATGTAAAGACGGCTTTTCTTAACGAAGATCTTAAGGAAGTTGTATACGTCAGCCAACCTAAAGGTTTTGTGAATCCAGAGCATCCTACTCATGTCTATCACTTGAAGAAGGCTCTTTACGGTTTGAAGCAAGCTCCAAGGGCATGGTATGATACGCTATCAAAGTTTCTTCTATCTACTGGATTCAGCAAAGGAGCAGTTGATCCGACATTGTTCACCAGAAAGTCAGGCAAACATTTAATTCACGTTCAAATTTATGTTGATGATATTATGTTTGCCTTGACTGACTCCAATAAATGAGACCGTTTTTCTATGGAGATGGGCTCCAAATTTCAAATGTCAATGATGGGTAAAATGTCATTTTTCTTGGGATTATAAATTTCGCAAAGTCCCGGAGGCATTTTTATAAATCAATCTAAATATGCAAATGAGATTTTAAAGAAATTTGGATTTGATTCATGTGACCCTGTTGACACTCCCATGATAGAGCGTACTAAACTGGATGAGGACCACTCAGGGATCATGGTAGATCAAACGAAATATCGTAGTATGATTGGATCCCTGATGTACCTCACAGCCAGTAGACCAGATATTATGTTCGATGTATGCATGTGTGCTAGATACCAGGCTAAGCCTACCAAAAAGCACCTTGAAGCGGTTAAACGGGTCTTTCGGTATCTCCAAGGAACCATCAATATGGGACTTTGGTACCTAAAGGACACCGGTATGTCACTAAAAGCCTATGCAGATGCTGATCATGCAGGATGTCAAGATACACGTCGAAGTACGTCTGGAGGTGCTTAGTTTTTGGGTGATAAGCTTGTGAGCTGGTATTCTAAGAAACAAATGAGTACTTCGATATCCTATACAGAGGCTGAATACATAGCCATGTCATCTTGTTGTGCTCAAATCCTATAGATGATGTGGAAAACTAGAATGGGGGGTTGAATATTTTTACCAATTAAAACTTCCTTTTAAACTATTTAGATCGACTTATGTCAATTTATTTGGATGTGTGTGTTGGATGTTGATAAACAAGCATATAACGGTAAGTAATGAAAAGATAAGAGTAAGAAGCACAAAACCACAACACGAGTATTTATAGTGGTTCGGCTACAAGGACACCTTCCTTGCCCTACTCCACACCCCGAGTCACCTACTCGAGAGTTTGTAAAAACTACACCAATCTCCTTATGGCGGAGAAGCCTTCACAACGTCGCCTACCCTTTTCCCGGTGCTAGGCTAACCACCGGGCTCTTTCACTCCAAGGTGAGCCAAACCTACACAACGTTGCCTACCCTTTATTAGGTACTAGGCTAAGTACCTAGTTCTTTCACACCAAGGTGAACTACACCTTTCACAACGTCGCCTACCCTTTATTAGGTACTAGGCTAAGCACCTAGTTCCATTGCAATGGAGGAACTACTACCACACTACATCAACGACTAATTCCAAAGGAGATCTACTCCTTTACAACATCATCAAGGACATCAATATCCTTGGATCTAATGCTAGTCTATCTAGTACATCAAAACACACCATATCGAATGTACATCTAAGGCACCTTTCACTAATGCCTTTGACTAGATCTACAAGACACCTTTCACTAATGTCTTGTGTCTTCACTTCTAAGCATCTTTTACTAATGCTTCAAGTCTTGACTTCTAAGCAACTTTCACTAATGCTTCTTGTCTTGACTTCTAAGCACCTACCACAAGTGCTTATCCTATAGATGATAGATACCCTTCACTAATATCTTCGTATTGACACTTGAGACATCTTTCAATAATGTCTTCAACACTACACTTCTTTGAAGAAAGAAAGAGATCATCAACAAGAGGACTTCAATAGCCTTGATGATGAGGAATCATGGCAACTCATGGACTTGAGCTTGCTCGACTTCAAAGGTGGTGATCTTGCCTTTAAGAGGAACCTAAAATATCACACAAAAACAAAACTACAAACATAGATCTCTTGGATCTAAGGTTAGTGAGATTTAACTCAGGGGAGAAAGTTTATTGGAAAGAGGTGAGATATAATGAAGAAATGGCTCACTATTTATAGAGGAAAACTCCTACTGTTTCCCCGGATCCCACGGATCCCTTCCACAAGGGATCCGTCTAGCGTTAAGCTAGGGATCCGTGGAACGCTCCTTTTTGCCCATGGGTATTTTGGTTATGGGTCATGGGTCATGGGTTGAACCATGGATCTTTGGCTAGATACAATGTATCTTTGAGTGCAATGCACTTAGTCACTTGGGTATGGGTTAATCCATGGGTCTTATGGATATTATCCATGTATGATATAAGCATGATGTCATGCAATGGGTTATGGGTCAAGATCCATGGGTTATGGGTTTTGAGTTGTACCCAACTACATTCAATGTATTTGCCCAATGGGTTGTGATACTTAAGTTTCTACCCATTTATAATACCCAATATACTACATACTAGTTATGTGTATATTTTACCCAAATATGTAAACACTAGTTGTTGTAAATATGTATTACTAAATCATAAAATCACTTATACTTGTTTTAGTGTTTTATGTGAAAATGTGAATATGTTAGAAACTATTAGTTCAAACCATTTACGTATTTTATTTGTTTCGTTAACATGATTTTACGTTTGTTATCGACAAAACATTAGAAGATCGTAAAATATAAATAAACATTTTTACGGCTTATTTGTATTAACAATCTCCCCCTTTTTGTTGATGACAAAACATTAAATTATTTTAAGGAAAAGCTAAAATTTGTAAACGTTTGAATTTGTAGTTTTTACTTTCTTCTCCCCCTTTTTGTCGAAACAAAAAGTGTTTGAAGAAAAGCAATACATCGTTTTTAAAAAACAAATGTGTGAAAATTAGAAAAGAAATAAGAAATAAAAAGCAAGTAACGGGAAAGGATCTCGTCGTTACTCCCCCTTGACGAGTCCATCCCTAAGTAAGGGCGTCAAGAAAGTAATGCTAATCTAGTTCTATTGCAAATTTTTGCAAAAGTTTACGTCTATGTGACGGGTGTGCTCCCCGTAGATGATTGCAATTTTGCAACGGGAAGTCATGAAATATAAATCTAAGATTGCAAGTAATTTTGCAATGTATTGTTTTGACACCAAGCTCCCCTTAGCTTTAGGGTGTCAAATTCTTCATGTGTTAATTGAATAACTACAAAACAAAGGTTAGAAAATAAGTATAATTCACAATTTCCTGCAAATGTGGTTCAAGTTAGTAGGAAAAACGTTTCCTGTTTCACGGATCTCACGGTTCTCTCCTAGTAGGGATCCGTCTAGGCAATTCTGAGGGATCCGTCTGGCTGATGACTAAAATCAGCAAAGGTGATATAACAAGTAATGTTATCACATAAATGATATATGAATACATATGCTCAGCAAAATAACAAGTAGCATGTAATATCCATTTAATAAAACAAGAGTTATGATATACATGACTCTAAAAATAAGAAAATAGACAATACATGACTAGAAATTTCTAGACCAACTAACGCTTGATGCTAGGACACCACTAAAATTCTTCTAGCTCAAGTTTTGTTTAGGTTTGATCTCATCGAAACGTTCGAGGAGATGATAGAACATGAAACGTTGGTCTTCTCGTACTTCATGTATCAAACTTTCAACATGTTGACAATGATAGCAATCTTTGTCATGGCTAGGTAGTGGTGGTGGATGAAATGAAATGGCTTGATGCGAAGGATCAAGTGAAGCGGCTTGTGGAGCTTCAAACGATGAAGGGATTGGTGGAGGTGCATTTGAGAATGCCTCGACCAAGAATGATGGTGGTGGTAAAGAAGTGTCAACTTCCATATGGTCGGGTGGTTGACTTTGATGATTTCTCATAATCCAAATAGGATTATATGATGGAGATGGCGAAAAGGAAGCCAGAGCAAGTGTTGACTCAACACCTTGATTTTGAACCATTATTCCTCCTAATGAGGAGAATGTTGTCGGCGAAAGTGGATGAGACGGCCTAGGAGGCAAGTCCTCTAAGTTGTAGAGGTGTGGTGATGATAGAGGGGATGTAAATGAGATAGCTCTAGGAATCAATGGTAATGGCTTAGTGGAGATGATATTATTTGGCCTAGGAGGTATGGTGGTGTTTGGCATAGGTAGTTTTGTGGGTACTATCCTTTTTGGAATTGGTTTGATTGGATGATGAAAGATTCTATCATTTGTTGGCTTGACCGGAGATGATTCGGTTGAAGAGATTTCGTGTATAACACGAGCCTTTTTCATGGGTGGTTCTTTGTTGGGTAAGTTACTACTTGGGGTTTTCCTCATGATGAGATGAATTCAAGAGGTTGCAAGAGCTGAAAGTTAGGATGAGAGTGATGGTCCTAACAAAGTGGTTTATAAACCAAGAGAATTGGCAAGTGCATTTAAGCCTTAAGCCACTAGGATTCATTGGAATGTGATGATTAACATGTACAAGAGTCAACTTCAGAGTTTACACAGATCTAGGAACTCATTTAAGATGAGATGGAGTGTTTGAGTTAGGAAGATGAGTTGAAGTGATTGTCTTAGAAAGATTTGACCTAAACTGTCATCCGGATCCCACGGTTCCCTCCACAGAGGGATCCGTCTAGGCTAATCCTAGGGATCCGGATTTCAGCATTTATGAAAGAGTGGGAATGATTTTTCTAAGATCTAAGACCTATAACATCTTGAGTGTTTCAGTCTTCCTAAGTGTTTTAAATGAAGAGGTGCTTGATTACTTGAAGGTAATGAATGATGTAGCTAATGATTGTTATTTATGGAAGGATTTGGAACTTTCATGAATACCAATGAATGAGTAAGGATGACACTAAAGATGAGAGTGTCAATTGAAGCTAAATGATCCTAGAGATCAGGTTGTGACTTAGGGTTGTGTTTTGGAAAATATCCTAAAGGTTTTTAGGTGGAAAAACTAGATTTTGATCAACTTTGATCAATTTTGAGGTGAGGATGATTTATGATCAATTTTGTCATAATCGAAAGATTTCTAAGACTAGATGTGAGGGATAAAAAAAATGAAGTGTGAGTTTGAGAGCGGAAGAGTAATGGATTAAAATGAAACGGTAGATCTACAAGCGTTTTAGAGTGTGATCTAGGTGTGTGAGTAGGAAGGATCAACCTATCTTGATAAGGACTTAATTTGCCTTAAGATACTATGTTTAGATTAGTGTGAGGTGTTCTAAGGATATCTTTGAAATACAATGCTTGCAATTGCATTTTTTGTTTGCCGGATCCCACGGTTCCCTAGGTGTAGGGATCCGTTTAGTACAACATTTGGGATCCGTCCATCTGCTAGACAGAACCTTTACAAAAGGTATGCAATGATCTTGACAATGCATTATATCCCCAGGTTGATTTAAAGAGGTTCTAACACCAAGATATCAAATGTAAGATGTTTTATTTCATGAAGAAAATAGGATTACATTGATAAAGCACGAATAGAATAGAATTGATCCTATTTGAATTACTACTAAGTTCCTTGAGCGTTATCGCTAGATGGATCATCAAATGGTTGATGAGTGTTGGCGGATTCAGGAATGAAGAACGTCTTCATGAGGGAAATGTTCAGCGGTTCCATCATCTTGTTCACAAGTACGTACAACGGACTTTGAAATTGAGGATGAAAATGCATGACATTATGATAGAGGCGCGTCAAGAACATTCCATAGGGAATGAGTTTATTCTTGGAGCCTTGAAGATTTGCAATTCGCCTTGCGAAGAAGTAGGCGAGATTGTATGGTTGTTGTGTTAGCAAACAGTACAACATGTGAGCACAACAAGCGGGAAGGATTTCTCGATTTCCCCTAAGACTCCCAACATTTTCACGTAGGATGAGAGCGAGAGGCTTGTATTCTTCTCGGATATCCTGTGTATGGATAATGTTGGGATTGGAGTGATGAGGTTTGCATATCATGCGAATCAAGTCTTCCGGGGAAGGTATGTGAGAGCAGTATGGGCTATTTTCTTCACGAAAGTTGAAAAGAGAATCAAGAGACCAATCTTCGGTGAAGGCACATTGTCCATGATTTGGAATTTGGAGGATGTAAGCAAAATGCCCAAGGATTAAAGTGAACTTTTGGTTTTTGATATAAAACCAAAGAGATAAAGAATGATCCTCGTTACGAACGAGTTCGACTTGATGAAAGAATTTCAATACAAACCTTGGACATATTTTCTCGTTAATTTCGAGAAGACATTTCAATCCTATGGTTCGGAAGGAGGTATTGATACCTTCTTTGAATTGTAGAGAGGTGTCTACAATACGTCCTTCATGGAAGCGACGGGTTTCGAGATTATTGAACCCACGGACATGATTGCCAGGGGTGTTGGGCTCAAGAGAGATGTTCGGAGTATAGACGCTAGAGAATGAAAAATCAAACTCATATACATGCGACATAGCGAAACCTATAGAGAAGATGAGTTTAAAGGAAAGAGATGTTTCGAGATTAACCAATGACTATCTAACGTTTTTACTAGATATTTATTAACAATGGTTTTTAACACTCCAACTACTTAAGGTTTTGATTTTCTAGTGGATTATTACTTTTAGAAAGATAGTGGTTTTTAATCTTGCATGAAAACTGTTTTTCAGTAATACGGATCCCACGGTTCCTTTACAAAAGGGATCCGGCTAGTATATCTTCCGGGATCCGTGGATCTGTAGTAATAGAAACAGATTTGATAAAAGCATAGATTTTACAGTTTTTATACCACGAAATATGTTTTATCCTACATTTTCTTTTAGCATGCATACATGACCTCTAATGTTTCACGAAAAATATAAAACATATAAATCAAAAGAAATGATAAACACATAATAGTAACCTAGATAAACTAGATTAATAATATTGCATTTGAATACTAAGGATGATACAAAGGATTGAGTATATAACCCCAATATAGATTAACAACACAAAGTAAATGTCTCCGTATGTGAACTTCATCATAGGGAACACAAGTGCGATGAGTGTTAGGGCGATGAGCACGAGTGCGATGTAAACCATGTTGATGACAGATCTTCTTGGTTTCGGTTGAGATGAAATGAGGAGGAAGATGAAGTTTTTGAAAGAGATGAAATTTTTGAAATTGGAAGATTTGAAAAAGTGAGGGTTTGATGAGATGGTCGACGGTGGGAGTTTTTATAGGGAAGGAGGAATTTTTGAAATTCGGTTTTTGTTTTATTATTGGATTAAAAGAAACAAAACATAAGTTTTATATAACACGACTTTAGACGAGAAATAAAACACGTATGTGAGAAAAAGGCTTCCTAATGAAGCTTCATGTAAATCATGTAATGGCACAAAAGATAATCATATAAAAACCTAAGTGGGTATACTTAAATATCAAGCAAAGTAAAAAGAAAAACATACCTCTAGCGCACTTAGGAATGTCTTAACAAATGACACAGCAAGTGTCACTTAGACTATTCCCGCTCCTTTGCGTTTAAGATACCTTCTTAAGGAAGGTATTCTTGTTACCAAGCGACTCCTAAAGCTTGGTGGGTATGAGCTTTGACTAATCATCATGACAAAGAAGATTCGTGCAATTAAATGAAAAAGAAAATAAGAAAAATGTTGTTTATCAAGTCAACATCCAAAATGTATAGTTTTTGAAAAAATATGGTGTTTGTTTTTATGAAAAACCTTCTTTGTAATTTTCAATTAACTATGGATCGTATCAAGTTTTTAAAGTACAATATACTTCAAGAAACTTGGTAACGAAGCTCTGATGCTAATTGTGGAAAACTAGAAGGGGGGGTTGAATAGTTTTACCAATTAAAACTTCCTTTTAAACTATCTAGATCAACTTATGTCAATCTATTTGGATGTGTGTGTTGGATGTTGATAAACAAGCATATAACGGTAAGTAATGAAAAGATAAGAGTAAGAAGCACAAAACCACAACACGAGTATTTATAGTGGTTCGGCTACAAGGACACCTTCCTTGCCCTACTCCACTCCTCGAGTCACCTACTCAAGAGTTTGTAAACATTACACCAATCTCCTTATGGCGGAGAAGCCTTCACAACGTCTCCTAACCTTTTTCTGGTGCTAGGCTAACCACCGGGTTCTTTCACTCCAAGGTGAACCAAACCTACACAACGTCGCCTACCCTTTATAAGGTACTAGGCTAAGTACCTAGTTCTTTCATACCAAGGTGAAATACACCTTTCACAATGTCGCCTACCCTTTATTAGGTACTAGTCTAAGCACCTAGTTCCATTGCAATTGAGGAACTACTACCACACTACACCAACGACAAATTCCAAAGGAGATTTACTCCTTTACAACATCATCAAGGACATCAATATCCTTGGATCTAATGCTAGTCTATCTAGTACATTGAAACACACCATATCGAATGTACATCTAAGGCACCTTTCACTAATGCCTTTGACTAGATCTACAAGACACCATTCACTAATGTCTTGTGTCTTCACTTCTAAGCATCTTTCACTAATGCTTCAAGTCTTGACTTCTAAGCACCTTTCACTAATGCTTCTTGTCTTGACTTCTAAGCACCTACCACAAGTGCTTATCTTATAGACGATAGATACCCTTCACTAATATATTCGTCTTGACACTTGAGACATCTTTCACTAATGTCTTCAACACTACACTTCTTTGAAGAAAGAAAGAGATCATCAACAAGAGGACTTCAATAGCCTTGATGATGAGGAAGCATGGCAACTCATGGACTTGAGCTTGCTCGACTTCAAAGGTGTGATCTTGCCTTTAAGAGGAACCTAGAAGATCACACAAAAACAAAACTACAAACATAGATCTATTGGATCTAAGGTAAGTGAGATTTAACTCAGGGGAGAAAGTGTATTGGAAAGGGGTGAGATATAATGAAGAAATGGCTCACTATTTATAGAGGAAAACTCCTACTGTTTCCCCGGATCCCACGGATCCCTTCCACAAGGGATCCGTCTAGCGTTAAGCTAGGGATCCGTGGAACGCTCCTCTTTGCCCATGGGTATTTTGGTTATGGGTCATGGGTCATGGGTTGAACCATGGATCTTTGGCTAGATACAATGTATCTTTGAGTGCAATGCACTTAGTCACTTGGGTATGGGTTGATCCATGGGTCTTATGGATATTATCCATGTATGATATAAGCATGA